>OY992877.1:207891269-208423769 GCA_963921405.1 Cepaea hortensis | reverse complement strand
TGGAAGCTGTGATATCATATTCCAGACTTTCCTTTTTTTTTACAGATCGTCTCTTAACAGTTGCAATGTAGCCCCGCCCACACCATTTATCTCACACCACTGCCATGTTTTATATACAAGAGAATATTTAGAATACACTGGAACAGCCGAAATTAGCAGGCACACATTTTAAAAGTGGCCAAGAAACAAAGGCCACTTAGAAACCAGAAAACGTCGGTTAACATTTTTGTTTCATGCCACAGGAATAAATAAAAACAAACCTGTTAGAAACTGGTAGTAATAATGGAGAAAATAGCCGCCGTGAACTGTGCAGGTTAGGATTTTCTTTTTCCCCCGACAGAAAAAAATCCACACCTTACCGAGGATTCGAACTCGGTTCTCCCGAAGGAGAACCCGGATTTCTTAGCCACTCGGCCAGTCGCTTGTACAGTTTTTGTTGGAGTGAAGTTTGTTGATGTCATATTTGTTGGCCAGCATTGTTGTTAAGCTGGACATGACTTAGAAAACAAAATGAATTTCATGGGACTATTGCCACACACTCAGAGATCTCAAATTTGTGATGTACGAGGGGGATTCAAATGAAAACCTTAAATGTTTTTTTTTTCTTTTTTGGTGTGAATATATTCTAAACCAGCTTCAATCCTTTGACCATTTGCCCACAAATAATTAAGGCCTGGTCTGCCCTGCCATGATATGTAGTCTTTATGTTTCGTTTTTTCGCGCTAGGAGAGGATTGTACCCTCTCAGTTACACTCATCTGCCCGAAGCCGTTGGCACAATGTGGGGTTTCGGGTTTGGTGATCGCCTCACAACATTCGGCGCTAACAGAAATCAGGTAGTACAGTCTACTGCTATACGGTAGCTCAGTCATATCTGACTTATACGTGACTTACTATTTACTATGAGAGAAAATTACATTTGTCAGTGACAATGTGATTTATTCCAAACATGTATTCCCCGTTCCTCATTTCCAACTTCTGCTTCAGCGTTGACGTTATTACAAAATGTGCTCTTGGCTACTGATGTACAATGTATGTTATTTAATTTCACATGAACGCAAAGGGAAAAGAGATTCAGGTCAGCGGAGACAGAAGTTACTCGACCAACTAACATTATGACAGTAAACTATGAACACACGACATGATAACAAGTGTTGCAGAAACTTCGGACATCAAGTTCAAGAACAGCGTAAGTAGGAAGCGACGAAAGTCGAACGGCATAACTAGGGATTTGACAGTACAGTGCAGAAACAAGAATACAGACTTGGAGCTATTAAGAAACAATTACCAACAAGAAAAGAAGATCGATTTCTAAACCATCTTCAAACAGAATAAAGAGATTAATCTGTCACCTGAAATGTGCGTTTGTAATCTAGTATTTACTGATTAACTCCATATGTAACCTATTATTTACTGATCAACCCCATTTGTAACCCTTTATTTACTGATTAACTCCGTCTGGCCCCAGACATCGACAACTTTCTTGTGATTGCGACGACATTCAGGGACATATTGATGACAACAAATGTGAGGTTAACGAGGCTAACGTGGAACAGAGAGGAGCGCCTAACTCCCACAACTTAGCTTCGGCACTGCTAGAAATAATTATTAAATATTTAACTTTCTGTCTGATTCTTGGGACTTCTCAACAGTGTCCCGGAAACCAGGTGGGACTAGGTGGGTCCGGGTGGGTCATCGCACTCTTGAATGTGGTTGGAAAACTCAATTTGTAACACAAAATACTGCCAGAGAGAGAGAGAGAGAGAGAGAGAGAGAGAGAGAGAGAGAGAGAGAGAGAGAGAGAGAGAGAGAGTGGGAGAGGGAGAGGGAGAGAGAGAGTGAACGAACGGTCTTTATTTTCAAAGGGTAACAAATTGGGCACGCAGGACCATCTTACATTCGGCCCTTCCAATCACTCATCTGTCATTAAACAATTGCGCATATTACATTCACATAGGAAAAAAAACATTTCAAATGGATTTTGTAAACATAAACAATGCATATTACCATTTTATGAGACAGACAGACACACGTACACATGCACATTCATAAACACACACGCACTCATACCTGCATAATACTTACATCATTTGCACAAACACTCACAGTTATGCACACACTCAATAACATACAAATACACACTCCCTCGCATACACTGCATGCACGAGAGAGAGAGAGAGAGAGAGAGAGAGAGAGAGAGAGAGAGGGAGGGAGAGAGAGAGAGAGAGAGAGAGAGAGATAATAATGAAGAATCTGCGGCATTGCCCTCTGGATAAGCCTTCTCATCTTCAGAAGTCTGAGGTGTGAATGCCGGTTCACTGGTCGCCTACACGTTGAAGCAGTGCCCGTCTGCTATCATTTATATCAGTTCTATACTTCATTCTGCACAACTGCAGCCGTAACCAAGAAAATTCATTGTGAAGATACATCAAGAAGAGTCATCAAGAGATTATTTCAGAAGATTTAGCAAGAAAGGTCACCAAAAAGACGCATCAAGATCATTTGAAGGATATGTATCACAACATATCAACATCAACAAAATGTTTATCAAGAAGATTTATCAAGAAGATTCGTCAAGAAGATTCATCAAGAAGATTTGTCAAGAAGATTCGTCAAGAAGATTCATGAAGAAGATTCGACAAGAAGATTCATACAGAAGATTCATGAAGAAGATTCACAAGAAGAAGGACAAGAAAAAGAAGAACAAGAAGACGAACAAGAGCGCGAAGAAGGACAAGAAGAAGAAGAACAAGAAAAAAGAAAAGAAGAACAACAACAAGAGAAAGAACACAGAAAAGAAGAACCAGAAGAAGAACAAGATGGAAAAGAAGACGAAGTGGTAGAATAACCAGAAGAAAACAAGACCAAGAAGAAGAAGATGAAGAGGAACAAGAAGAAAAACAAACCTAAGAAGAATGAGGAAGGGAAGAACAATAAGAAGAGCAACAACAACAAGTGGAAGAACAACAAGAACAAGAAGATATAGGGAGCCGCAGTTGCTAGAACACTCGTCTGTATGTTGGAGGTCACGTATTCCAAGTCCCATCGAGGTGGATGTTGTGAAGATTATCCTGGGCACTCAGATGGACTTTGCCTAAAATTGCTACCAGCAAATGTCTTTGGAAGTAAAGGCGGGCCTGTTATACTGTCGATATCGAGTATCGATTGGTCTATAAACATATGGGTTTAGCACCATATACCCAATATGATTCAAGGCTTGTTGAAGGGTCCTCTGTTGGATTTTACTGTCTTCTCTGTCTGTCCTCTCTGTCTGTCCTCTCTCTCTCTCTCTCTCTCTGTCTGTCCTCTCTGTCTGTCCTCTCTGTCTGTCCTCTCTGTCTGTCCTCTCTGTCTGTCCTCTCTGTCTGTCCTCTCTGTCTGTCCTCTCTGTCTGTCCTCAGTGTCGCAGATAGGAGTGTGTAAGAAAGTGTAACATAGCTGAACAGTTTTGTTTGTTTTGTTTGTTTTTTTGCACACGCTCACTTTGAACAAAAGAGTAGTCCATATACACTACTTTTATTTTACAGGACTGAAAGTTGCGTGAGCTTTCCCTATCACCGGTGTCCCTCGCCATCTGGCGAACCCACTCCGACTTCTGAAGTACTTGTAATTTACGTCCCGAAGTCAAGAACGAAAAGTCAACATTTTAGTCCAACTGTCCGATACCTCAGCATCAGCACACAGGATGTTTAAGAACGCGCATTCTTATCCATTCAGCCATGGTGACGTATTCAGCGGAATAGTTCAGCAGAAAGCTAATTAACGTTACGTGCGGCCAAGAGGCTCGACTGGAAAGACACAAACATGCAAAGAAATGAACATTTCGATCAACGACTTTGCCAATAAAACATAAGACGGACTAAAAGAACACTTGGCTCGAAACAGAAGTCATTGACAAACGGTTATGTGAACAGCGCAATTAAATAAAATAACCACTAATGTCGATACAGTTAAACATGTCTTCTCAAAAAGTGCGAAGGCCAGATGTATTACTTTAGGTTAGACCATCTCGTTAGAATGCAACAGCATCAATTACCAGCAGTGGCCCTACATAATAGAATCTCTGACACGACAGCAAGATGACGCCCGAGAAGAAAATGGATTGACGACATCAAAGACATTGTACAATCGCAGCGAATGACACCATTCAGTGCCATCCGTCTGGCGATGGAAAGCCTAATATTCCTCCTCACGACGCTTGGCGGTAAAAGTGGAAGATGATGATGATGATGATGATGATGATGATGATGATGATGATGATGATGATGATGATGATGATGGTGGTGGTGATGATGATGATGATGATGATGATGATGATGATGATGATGATGATGATGATGATGATGATGATGATGATGATGATGATGGTGGTGATGATGATAATGATGATGATGATGATGATGATGATGATGATGATGATGATGATGATGATGATGATGATGATGATGATGATGATGATGATGATGATGATGATGATGATGATGATGATGATGATGATAACCGTGTTTTTATTTTTATTTTTTCGCATATCCTTTACACGACATCGCTGTCAACATCAGCATCTTTCAGCTGATTGTTGATTTCTTGGCAAGATTACGCTCAGTAGTTTGCCATTGATTTCTGAGCGACCGGCTCACATACCCCGTAAGTTACCGACGCGGAGAGAACAGCTACCAATTCTCGCGCACGTCACGTTACTCACGAGAGTATAGGGATTACGGAGAAAGTCGTGTAACCCCTAGACCAGCGTGTTTTGATTACCCACATGAAAACTTATGGGGTAAATTAGAACTCGTCGAGACGATGATGTACCTTATTTACACAGAATGGGGAAGTTACATTCAAAAAACTCTTCTCGGTATATCAGGCTGTGAGATCTCAGCTTCTCGTCGAGATAGAAGAAAAACTCTAAGATGTACACGAAGTATGGTGGAAACTAATATCCTTCTCTATGAATGTGAAGGCAGGCCAGGGAACCAGCAAATGGAAATCGTTGTACTTCAATGTGACTCGGGTATTCGAGTTAAATTCAATAACATCTTTCTATAGAGAACAGTCAACATCAAAACCTGTTGTGTGAACTTTGAAAAGCACAGAAATAATGTTCACAGATAAAACAAAACGTTAATAAATAATTACAACCACTGTGGAAAAAAATTTTAAATGTCACATTTTTTACTACGACAATTGACATAAGGAATAACAGAACCCGTGGGAATCTGGATATATGAAGCCCATAATCGGGCGCTCTCCCACCGTTAGGCTTCACCTCGACACCGCCATGGTACAAGAGGGAGAAGATGAGATGAGATGTCTATAGTCAGCAACAATGGAAAGTTTTCACAAGAACAGAAGAGACTGGCCATAGCAACGCAGAGATATACCAGTACGACGAGCTCCTGACCCAAGACCAGCAAACATATTAAAGTAAACGGACCAACTACTTCTCCAGGCTCCCAGGCCGACAAAATGTGATGGAGCTGTCATATCACAGAAACATGCCAGAAAACTGCTCCCGGGTGGAAGGAAGAACATTGGGTCTTTTGAACTTAAATTTTGTAACACTTTCACAGACAACCGTGGATCAAACAAAAAGAGAAAAATAACGACATTCTTCGAGATCTGTAGATCAAAGACAATTTGATCATAAATAGTATCATGTTTCGAAGACTGACATAATTTGGTCATATGAAACGCCTCCGTTTTTCTGAAGTTGTATCAGTGTCAGTTTGATTTTTGTGCACTGACGAAGGCTTTATAGCAGCAACATTCATTATATCACTAGTTATTCTGTTCTCATAACGCTGATGAATTCTTCTTCTCTCTTTGTTCATTTACTAGTGGGTTTTATTTGTATGTTTTAAACAGTAATGCTGTCAAACACTGCCCCTATTATGATAATAGTTATGATGATGATGATGATGATGTTGATGACGACGACGACGATGACGACGATGATGATGATGATGATGATGATGATGATGATGATGATGATGAGGATGATGATGATGATGATGATGATGATGAGGATGAGGAGGATGATGATGATGATGATGATGATGATGATGATGATGATGATGATGATGATGATGATGATGATGATGATGATGATGATGATGATGATGATGATGATGATGATGATGATGATGATAACTTATAATGAAAATGAAGATGATGCTAATGATGAAAAAACAAAACAGTAGTGGGAGGAAAGGTTCCTGGAAGGAGCAGTTGTATAATTTTATGTTTGTTGTTTGTGTGCTGACGAAGGCTTTAGCCACAACGTCCATTTTGCAGCTTGTGATTATTTTCTAGTAAAGCTTACCGATCCTACTTTCGCTGATTCACGCATTGTCTGTATAAACTATACTGTTATATGCGCGTGATATAAACTATACTGATAAAGGCACGTGATATAAACTATACTGTTATATACGCGTGATATAAACTATACTGTTATATTCACATGATATAAACTATACTGTTATATTCACGTGATATAAACTATACTGTTGTATACGCGTGATATACACTATACTGTTATATGCACGTGAAACATGGACAATAAGTAGACACGCTTAAAAAAAACGTATGATAGCAGTGGAATGCGGTTGACAGAGAAATGGAAAATCTACCGTAGACGGACTCAAAACCGAACAAGAAAGTCCTACAAGAAACAAATTAACAACGTATTCGAATAACTTGAAGTATTTCGGTCAAAATATTATTCATGTAGTCATGATAATAAATCGTGCAGCATATTGTTTATGACTTCTGTGGGAGGCAGGGGTGTTTCCATGGCACCAGGGCCAGGTTTTATACTGGCCAAGACCTACTAACACGTCCTAGTCGTGCGTCCTGGGGAACAGGTCCCTTCGGGGTCCTGGCTAACGTTGTAGGATCGCTGATTCTTCCGAAGTCGGAGAGTATCTGCCTGTTCGGCGAGGAACCACCAGTCTGCACACCAATCAGCCAGACATGGGACAACGGATACTCACGCAAACCTCAGTCCGGTATGACATCACACTGATATTGGACAACAGGATGTCTTCATCCGACATACAGGACTTCACGCTGGAGTTCACAGCCAAATCAAATCAAATCAAATCAACTTTATTAGGGTCACAAATTGGGCGCGCAGGCCCGTCTTACATTCGGCCCTTCCAATCACTCGTCTTTCATTCATCAAGAGCATTATACATTTACATAGGAAGAAAAATAAACAATGTGAAATGAATGTTGTAAACATAAACAAGGCAAATTACCATGTTATGAGGCCCATCTCCCATCTACCCATACATCACCCCACCCACACCCCCCCCCACCTACCCACACACACGCACACCAAGGGACACACACATACCCCACCAACCGAACCATCCCCCTCCCGCACATCCTCCACCCACACACACTGCCCTCACCTGTTCCCCCAACCAAAACACACTCGCCACCCACAAACATTCCCCCACCAACCCAACCATCCCACGTCCACCCACATACACAACCTAACCCATGCATCCTCTCCCCACCCACACCTCAAACCACCCATCCCCCAGCCACATCTCCATCGACCACATATTCCCCACCCACGCACACAATCCCCCACCAACCCACACATCCACTCACACATCCCCAAACCATACACACACATCCCCACCAACTGACATCTCCCTACCCCCCCTCCCCCGTACACACACATCTCCCTAACCACCCATACATCCCCAATCCACTTACACACACCCCACCACCCACACATACATCCTCCACCCATCCATACATGCCTTAACCCAATCGCCCACCACACAATCCTCCACCCTCACATCACATACATCCCCTACCACGCAATATTCCCAACCCACGCACCGCACACACACATATCCCTCACCAACACATCCCACATCCACATACCACGACATATCCCCACCTACACACCACACACATATCCCCAACCCACATACCACACAATATTCCCACCCAAACCCACACAGATACCCTTACCCATCCACCCCACATACCCCCACCCACACACACATACCTCACCCACACAATATCCCCAACCAACACACGACACACCTCTCCCCACCCACACACGCATTCCCTACCCGTCCACCAACACACACTCACTCACGCACACATCCTCCACTACGCACCCACACACCCCCACCCACCCACCCCCAACAAAACATCTCTCGATCACAATACCCCTACCCACACACATCCTCCACCCACTCGCGCATCCCACCCCGACATATACACATCCCTCACCCACCTACACATCTCTAAGCCACTCACACACCCCCACCAAGACATTCCCCATCCACGCACACATCTCCCACCGACACACCCCCACCACTCACACATACTTCCCCCAACCACCACACATCCCCTACTCACCCACACATATACCCCACCCATACACATACACATTCCCCCTCCCGTGTGTTGCCGGGGCCCATAAGGGAAGCAAAGAATAGCAACACTGTAGCCTACCACGCATGTCGTAAGAGGCGATTAAGGAGGCTTGATGGTTCCGTCGCCCTGCTACTGAGTGAGTGCGTGGCGCGACACTGTGAGCTGTGGGTTTCGTGTGAAGTGCTTTTGAATCTGCCAAAGTTTTTTTTTTGGAACGTGACTGCATGTTCGGAGCGATGGCTGGTGGCTATGTCCCAGAGTTGACCGGTTTTTGCCATATGCAGAAATGCGTGGCTGCTGGGCTTCTGGTTGACTGCCACTGCCGTCAGTAATGAACTGTATTTTCGTGGACTGTGTGGGTGAACATCTAGGAAACATCCAGATAGGAAAATGACTGCCGATTCCATCAGAGATGAATTGGGTGTTTCGTGGGGGACTGGTGTGTTGACATTCTGGCGGCGGCATTATGCACAGTGTATCTGTGCGGGCTGTTGTTTGTCGAGACTCCTGTCTTTTCCACTTTTCACATTGGGCAGTGGGGAGCGTTTTATGTGATATTCACTGGCACAGGAACGAAGCATAATGGGGACGACCTGTTGCTGTGAAGTTGGAACTGCGACTAACTAACTAACTAACTAACTAACTAACTAACACATATTCCCCGCACCCATCACACACATCTCCCACACCACACACTATCTCCCACCCACACACATATCCTCACCCATACCACCACAAACATACCCCCACCCACACACCATGCACACATCCCCCACCAACACACCGCACACATATCTCAATCCCACACACCATACACTTCTCCCCACCCACCCTTGCATCCCCATTCTACCCAACACAATCCCCTACCCACACAACCCCGCCACTCACACATACTTTCTCAAACCATCCACACATCTCCTCCCACTTAAACACACATCCCCCGCACCCGTCTCATGCACATATCCTCCACCCATACACACATCCCCCACACCCATTCCCACTCCCCCACTTTCACCCCCACACATCCATCCACACATCCCACCAACACCCACAAATATCACTACCCACCTAAGCCCACACACCCCAACCCATCCAAACGGATACCCCCACCCACACATCACCCACCCACACACTTCCTCCACACACACTCACACCTCCTCACATCTAGACACATACAAAATGCCTCACGTTAGCATTGAAACTAGTATGAACAAACTCCCACACTTTACTCACACACATACACTGACAATTGTCATGAGCAGTCTCATAAAAATGTTAAACATGGAGAAAAATGTGTACATAAAATGTATGTGACGTAAAAATAGTGATGCTCCCACACACAGAGATACACACAGAGAAGGCACACACACACACACACACACACACACACACACACACATTCACTCTCACGCTCACTCATTCTGTCTCTCGCTCACATTTACTGACTCTCTCACTCAAACTACAGTAATGAACATGAGTATATATTATGCATGATAAAATCAAATGGTATTTAACTGATAATATGACAGATGAGAATACACAAACATATGGATTCGCGTGTTACATAACATGCGTGTTACATGACATGCATCTGCTCAGCTCTCTCTCTCTCTCTCTCTCTCTCTCTCTCTCTCTCTCTCTCTCTGTATTATTTCATATACACACACTCACGTGCGCACTCACACACACACACACACTAACACATCAACTCTCCCATTGTCTCACTCTCTCACACACAATCCTTCACACACACACTCACTCTCTCAATCACACTCTCTCACACATGCACATACGCATGAACGCATGCACGCACGCACACACTCCCTCACTCACTCTCACATATACACGTACGAATGCATGCACTGACACATTCCCCCACAATTTCTCGCTCAATCACTCTCTCCACTCACACGCATGCACGTGCGCACACACACATTCACTCTCTCACTCTCTCTGACACCCACTTTCTCTCTCTCTCTCACTTTCTCTCTCTCTCTCTCTCTCTCTCTCTCTCTCTCTCTCTCTCTTTCTCTCTCTCTCTCGCTCCCACACGCACACACATATATAGTGAACAATTATAGTTAAACAATTATAATGAACAATTATACCAGTAAATGAATTATGGTGGCATATAGTCGGAATGGATTAGGTATTGAAAGAGTTTTCGGTTAAATGTGTATTGACTCATTGGAGTTTTCAGATCTGGAGGCAGATCATTCCATAAGTGAGCACCAGAATAGGCGAAACATGTTTTGTATAGGTCCAATCTAGGCTTTGAGACATGTAACAAATTTAGGCGCTTGCTGTTCATTGCATTAGATTGAATCAGCGGCAGAAGATACTCTGGGGTATTTTGAGATATAATTTTATTCACTAATTTGGCTTTGTTGAAAAGGAAGCGCTTTTGAAGTGGTAGAAGTCTTAGATGACTGTACAAATTATTACTTTCAACGTGCTTTATGCCAGAAACCAGACGAATAGCGCGGTTTTGTAGAGAACATAGTCGTTTTAAATTAGATTTAGGGCAACCATCCCAAACTGTGGAACAGTAATCGAGATGTGATTGGATATAGCATGTATAGAATATTTTTCGTGTGCTTTCGTCCAGGGAGTGCTGAATTTTAGCAAGTTGGTAAACATTTTGTGCTATTTTCTTGGTAAGAACATGAACATGAGAGCTCCAGCTCAAATGGCTGTCAATTAAAAGACCAAGTGTTTTATGTTCATTCACATTAACTATAGGTAACGTGCCCATGCGGAGTTCGAGCGGTGATCCAGTTATGGCTAGTGTCTGTAGTTTTTGTCTGGTCGTTATTAGCATGGATTTGGTTTTGTCGATGTTAATTTGCATGCGGTTTTCATTGCTCCATCTAGTAAGATTATCAAGTTCCTTTTGTAAAGAATTCTCTAATTCACTACGGTTTTCTTGACTAGTATATATAGTACAGTCGTCTGCAAATAGATCACAAGTTGTATTGGTATATAAAGGAAGATCATTAATATAAACTGCAAAAAGCAGCGGACCTAGTATTGAGCCCTGAGGCACATCAATATTAAGCTGTGTGGGTCTTGATAGACAGTTGTTGAAGCGAACACAAGCAAGCAAGCAAGCAAGACTTCTATGTTTAAACTCACTAAAGAAATGCAGTTTCGAACGTAGACACTCTCATGAGCAATGTTTTCCATGTGCTAGCATGCAAGCAACAAAACTGAGAGTGTTTAATTGTATTTACTCAACATGTTTTCCTCAGGTTTTGTTTTTGAAATACTCCCCCCCCCCCCCCTCCTCCTTTTTTTTTTTTTTTGAAGGTGGCTGTCACGGAAAATAAACTTGTTAGTTGCGATCGATGACAAACAAGACCCGACATTAGTCTGCAAAAACAACCAATTCTTTGATGTTGTACAGACTGAGAAAAATACGTCGTTAAAACTGCCTACACACGATCGGCATTTCTAACTGAGAAACAAGATACGTCGCGTCAAAATGTCTACCCCTGGTCGGCGAATCTTTATGATGTGGGTTGTTCGAGAAACGAATAACAACGCCAAACGTCTGCCAAGGCGGTAGTAGCCTTTGAAGTGCTAGACGGAAAGTCTGGACAGACGCGGGATGGATTCTGTGATGTGTGGAATTCTCAGGTTGAACTATTGTTGTACGGGACAAAGAATTTCCCCAAATGAAAGCAAATTTGACGGCGGATTGACTCCAGTTAGTCTAGAACAGGAGGAGGAAACCAGATTCTGGACGGATCAGCGTCTAGACTTTTTGGTGACGTCACTCCAGCCCAATATAAAAAGCTTTGCGGTAAACAAATGGAGTTAGTCGATCAAGATTTCTGAAGTGGGAAAGATCGGTGCAGTTTTCCGAGTTGTGTTCAATGAAAGAAACTAGGGTGTCAAATTGTTTATATTTATCGGCGGAAATAGATCCAGTCTGTGATTGCCTAGTTTCGATTAGCAACCGGAATAGGCATATGGTAGGCTATTAATCATATCTAACTTAGAGTATGATTAGGAATAGAGTACAGTACTGTGCGGTGATATAATGTATTATAGGTGCGGTGATATAATGTATTATAGGTGTGGTGATATAATGTATTATGATTAGTGATAGAATGTTCTATAAGTGTGGTGCTAGAAAGTATCATAGGAGCGTCGGCACTAGTATCCTATTGTGTGGCTTCAACTAGCTTGAGTGATATATCATTTTACTCAGGGAGTTGAGGAAAATGTAGTGGAATAATAATTAGAGAGATTAAAGATGGTTGAGAGGGGGAGAGGAATGTGAAATTGTAGGATCTTCCAGTAGGGCATCTGCTGGGTTTCTACCCGTTCCTTTATTCTTTCCTGGTGTTGCCATGTCTCAGATCATATGATGAGTTATTTGGCCGTATGACAGAGATCGGATCTCTGTTATAGATCTGAGTGCTGCTATTGGCCTACACTCACCTAATTCCGGCCAGGATTGAGTTGCCCTCACCATAGTATTCTCTATTCTACAGGTTCCATTTACAGGTCCACGTATGTGTGCTATGATATTCAACAGTGAAGCTAGAACACAATTTAGAAGATGATGGCTCAGAATTTGAAGACAGAAGTTGCTGAGAGGCCGCTACATTGGGCTTACACCCAAGTTGGTTTGCGGGAACCTGGCTTCTGCTGAGCAGGACATGCTGATGAGATTTATGTTTAGCAAGTGATAGTTGTATCATTGAACAATCAGAACATTGTATAAATACACTACTGATACCAGGAACATTAATACAAATTTATAGAAATACCTAGAACATTCAGATTGTGGTGTTAATATGGGGAATCTTTACAACCAGTGACACTAGATCCATTGAGATTTCCCCAGTAACAGTGACAATAGGGTTAGAATTTTCTGATTAACAATCAGTTTAATAACAGAGGAAATTCATAGTGTAAATCAGATTGAAGACTCTCACCATTAGACAGTGTTTGTCATGGATGTCCAAGCATCCTAGTGGTTCAAGAGACAACGGAGGAAGTCTTCACGTGACCGGAGAAGCATCACCTTGGTGAGGTTGCTTGTCTGGAATACATGGTGCTAGTGTGTTCTCAGCACAGTGATGAGAATGACTATACTTCTGAACACTGATCTGAGTCTATATACACTTTAGAGTATACGTCACACATTCGACACATTATACAAACACACACACACACACACACACACTTCTCCTACATATACTCTTTGCTTTAATAAATTTCGTGTTTTTATTTGTTGAAGCTAGAGTTGTCAAGTATGTTATGTTGGGGAAGAATGAGAGAGGGCATGATCCAGGAGTTAGTAAGAGTGAGAAGAAGGTGTCTTCAGATTGAGGGAGTGTTGTGGACGGAGTCTGCTGGATATCTCCAGGATAGAGATATTTAATTAAAACAAATGTGGGTGTTGATTCCCCTCACTCCAGGGACGACACTAAAGTGGTAAAGAAGAACAAATAACTACTACGACATTCATTCTTTACACACGACAGTGGCACGTAAATCTTCTCTGCGATGTAGCCAATGACCTCCATCACACGCTCACATCACCCCGGGACTTCCAAATGCTTTAGTCACCCTGCTAAATAGGAGGACAGGACAGAACTGAGTACTAGACAAATAAAATGTTAATCTTGAGGATATATGGTGCGATCCAAATTTTTTATGGACAAATCAGCACCCGAATTTATCAATATCTCAACAGCTAACTTTACTTCTCACGACATGTCTAGAAACCCGTTAGAGGTTGTGTCGATCTGAAAGCTCGAGTCTATTTTAAGAATAGGAGTCGATGCGAATTTGAAACCCTGACCACCAGGCCGGCAGACTTGCTTCTATCTACTATGCCAGCGATGCTTGTAGTGACTAGCGGATACCCTTGGCGTTCTGTCTCAGCCGAAAAACGTTGCCAAACATAGCCAAACCAAACACGTTAAATAGTTGAACCACTCAATAAAACGGTTTGACAGACAAGGAAATCGACTTCATTGCACTGGGTTTTATCCCATATGGCTTGGTCTGTTTTCGCAGGGCAGCCTGCCGAAAGCCTCGCACAGAGCACGAACTCCGTAGCTCCAGCGACGATACCCAGGAGTCTCAGAGAAAAATGCACTCATGAGCAGAACAAAGTAGCACGGAATCGAACCCACGACCTTCGGAGCTCGAGGCAGCCGGTGCTTCACCAAGGCGGCTTCCTGAACCACATAAAGACTCGAATGTCTAAGTCGAAGCGTCTAGCTACTACCTGCAGCTGCTTGTGGTGGTCTTGTGGATACCCTTAGCGTTCTTTCTCATACCAAACTGAGAGCTTACAAAATTACATTTTTGGACCGCTCAAAGACAGGAATGGACGGTAGATTTTCTGGCTGAATGTAGAGACGATATTACACAGGCAAACACGAGAGTTACTTTCTAGGGGATGCATTTTGTAGACTCAGGAGCTGTCTTACCCAAAGATATTAGCTGCGTACCCTGTTCAGGACTTGGCAATCAATCCCATCATTTATTGGCCGTTTGTGGTTTACCAGACAATTTTACCTTCTGCGTCGAAAAATACCAGCGTTGCTGTCACTCTGTTTTAATGTATCTGGAAAAATGAAGTTTTAAAGTTCCCTCACTGGTAGCATTCATGGCCTTAAATGTAAAGTTAATTGCATGTCCTTTACAGCACGTGGCAACCAACTCCAGCATTTTTGACTGCTTATAATTTACTAGATAACGTCGGATTTCGAATCCTCAATTCCCAATGTCGGGGAATTATGAGCCGCGTTTACTCTGTAAAAGCCACAGCGCCGGCTGGTCTGACATATACATCTCATAATTAACAATGAAAATGTGTTTATACCGCGGCTCTGCTAGGGGATAACTCAGTTCTTGTACCCATCAGACTATCATTTCCGCTGTAAGTCGCCTGCTATAAAAAGATGGCCATGGACTGCTGGCCACAAATGAGAAGTCAGACTAAATGACTTATTCATACAGCGACTACCAAGTAATAATTCTGTCTCATGAATTGTGATTATGATTGTTATTTATATTCTTCAATCGTTATATTGGTGTTATTGTTCATACTGTTTATTACAATGATGGTGTTCATGGCCATAACTTTGTTTGTTTACGTTTGCTGGCTTTGAAATCAAACGTAGTCCACACACGTGCTACTACTTCTAGTGCACTGGACTGAATTTTGCGTGTGAATTAGCTTTCCCTATCACCAGTGTGCTCCGCCATAGGCCAATCCATTGCGACTTCTGAGGTACTTGTAATTTACGTGCCCACGTCAAGGCCAGAAGTCAACATTTTAGTCCAATTGGCCGGTATAGGGGTTGAACCCGCTACCCCGACATGTGTGTGGGTGAGGGATGTATGTGGTTGGTGGGGTGTGTGGGTGGATGTGAAATGTGTGTGTGAATGGGGAAATGTGTGTGTAGGGATGTGTGTGTGTGGATGGGAAGATGTGTGAGTATAGGTGGGTGATGTGTGAGTTTGTGAGGGATGGGTGTGTGGGTTGGTGCGGGATGTGTGTGTGTGGGAGGGGTATTGTATGTGGTTGGGGGTGTGTGGGTGGGTGGGTGGAGCATGTGTGTGAGGGTGAGTGTGTGTGGTTTGGGATATATGTGAGTGGGTGGGGAGATGTGTGCGGGTGGGATGTGGGTGAGGGATGTGTTTGTTGGTGGATGTGAGATGTCTGGGTTGATGGGGGATGTGTGTGTGGGTGGTGGGATGTGTGTGTGGGTGGTGGGATGTGTGGTGGGTGGGGGATGTGTGGTGGGTGAGGGATATGTGGTGGGTGGGGGATGTGTGGGTATGGGTGGGTGATGTGTGAGTGGTGAGGGATATGTGTGTGGGTTGGTGCGGGATATGTGTGTGGGGGATGGGGGGATGTGTTATATAACATGATAATATGCATTGTTTATGCTTCTGTCATAAACTGTCTTTTACTGCCAATATAGTACCTTGCGGTGTAAGACAGAGGGGTCTTTGAGCCTGAGGAATTAAGGCCGCCTGGCTAGTGCAGTCGCCGCGAACTGTACAGGTTAGGATTTTCTTTTTGCCCCCGACAGAAAAAAATCCCACACCTTACCGAGGGATCGAACCCGGGTCTCCCGAAGGAGAGTCCGGTGTTCTAGCCACTTGGCCAGCCGCTCCTCTCGCTCATCCGCTTGTTTATGCTTACAACATTCATTTGACAATGTTTTTGTTACTATGTGAATGTATCATGCACTATTGATGAAAAAAGATATGTGATTGGAAGGGCCGATTGTAAGACGGGCCTACGTGCCCAATTTGAAATCCTTTAAAAATGAAGTTCAATTCAATTCAGCACACTGGAGGTTTAAGAGCGAATGCTGACGGGAGCTAGAATGTATTGATTATCCCTACGAATGCAGAGATATCTAGATTATCTGCTGACTGACGCTGGGATATGTAGATTTCCCCTACGGGCACTAGGATATCTATATTTCCTGCTAACGCGAGCTAGAATGTCTAGATTCTCCCTACTGGTGCTGGGATATCTAGATTCTCTGCTGACGGGCACTGTGATATCTAGATTCTTCCTACGGGCTCTGGGATGCCTATATTCTCTGCTCAAGGGTGCTGGATTACCTAGATTCTCTGCTGACGCGCGCTGGGATATCTAGATTCTCCCTACGGGCTCTGGGATACCTAGATTCTCTGCTGACGGTCACTAGGATATCTAGATTCTCCCTACAGGGGCTAGGAACGAACGAACGAACAATGTTTACTTTCAAAGTGTTAAGAATTGGGCACGCAGGTCCGTCTGGCATTCTGCCCTTCTTCTCTATTTCCTCTCATACATTCTTTCATTCACAATCACTTATGAAGCTAATCTTTGACAACAAAAGAACAATAAACATTAAAATTAAAATGTATTGCCTGCTGACGGGCGCTTGAATATATTTATTCTCCCACGGGCCCAGGGATATCTAGATTCTCCATATGGACGCTGGAATATCTAGATTCTCCCTTCGGGCGCTAGTAAATCTACATTCTCTGCTAACGGTCGATGGGAATGCAACGACAGAAATTAAAAGAATACACGTTTCTCCACACACACAAAAACTAAAGCAATGAAAACCAGTATGGACTGACCCAGACAGAATAACAACAGACTACTAAGAGCATACATGTTTACAGTGAAAACATAAGACTGCGAATCCTGGGTGTTTAACAAATTAGTCGAAAAGCAAATATGCGCGTTTAAATACAAATGTCGCATAATATAAACGTATTAAACATTCATTGCACGGACGGGAGAATCGACAGATCTCACCAACCAGAAATCAATACTGAAAACGACGGTTGTTAACACAAACAAATGAGAAACATGAAATATTTTAGATATATAAACAGACATGAAAGTTTAGACTAGATAACTATGGAGGAGGCCGGCTCCCTGACCGAGGAGTTAGCAGCTTTCTCCGTAATCCCGAATGCTCTCGTGGTTGACGTGAGTGCACAAGAATTGGAAGCGGTTCGAGTCGCGCCGGTGACTTATAAGAGTATGGAGCCGGTCGCTCAGAAAGTCGTGGCGTGCTGATGAGCGTAATCTAGCCTAGGAATCAACATACAGCTGAAAGATGCTGATGTTGACCGCAATATCCTGAAATAGGATGGAAACGCGGGGGAAAAAAACAACTATGGAGGAGGGTGTATCAGGAAGACTGAATAGAGGGGAACCAAATCGTAAATGAATTCACAATGTGACAGATAATTTACAGGTTAAAACACTGATATGATAGATAATGTACACGTATAAGCATCGGCGGTAAGACATCGGCTTATGATAGAGAGACATTACAATGGACATTTATAAGGGCGGCGTAGTGACTAGGGCACGCCACTGGTATACATCGATCCAGTTTAGTTTAGTATCGACTAAACTAAACTAAACTGGATCGATGTATAATTTTATGTAAAAAATGTTCAAATTGTATTCACATCTTGAATATATTTGTTTTCTAGTCAGTGGTATTATTTCACAGATTGTCAGTGTTATCGTCTCACAGATTGTCAGTGTTATCGTCTCACAGATTGTCGGTGTTATTGTTTCACAGATTGTCAGTGTTATCGTCTCACAGATTGTCAGTGTTATCGTCTCACAGATTGTCGGTGTTATTGTTTCACAGATTGTCAGTGTTATCGTCTCAAATTGTCGGTGTTATTGTTTCACAGATTGTCAGTGTTATTGTTTCAAATTGTCGGTATTATTGTTTCACAGATTGCTAATGTTATTGTTTCAGATTGTCGGTGTTATCGTCTCACAGATTGTCAGTGTTATCGTCTCACAGATTGTCGGTGTTATCGTCTCACAGATTGTCAGTGTTATCGTCTCAAATTGTCGGTGTTATTGTTTCACAGATTGTCAGTGTTATTGTTTCACAGATTGTCAGTGTTATTGATTCAAATTGTCGGTATTATTGTTTCACAGATTGCTAATGTTATTGTTTCAGATTGTCAGTGTTATCGTTTCAAATTGTCGGTGTTATTGTTTCATAGTTTGTCAGTGTTATCGTTTCAAATTGTCGGTGTTATTGTTTCACAGATTGTCAGTGTTATCGTCTCACAGATTGTCGGTGTTATCGTCTCACAGATTGTCAGTGTTATCGTCTCAAATTGTCGGTGTTATTGTTTCACAGATTGTCAGTGTTATTGTTTCACAGATTGTCAGTGTTATCGTTTTACAGATTATCAGTGTTATTGTTTCAAATTGTCGGTGTTATTGTTTCACAGATTGTCAGTGTTATCGTTTCAAATTGTCGGTGTTATCGTTTCAGATTGTCGGTGTTATTGTTTCACAGATTGTCAGTGTTATCGTCTCACAGATTGTCAGTGTTATCGTTTCACAGATTATCAGTGTTATCGTTTCACAGATTGCTAATGTTATTGTTTCAGATTGTCAATGTTATCGTTTCACAGATTGCTAATGTTATTGTTTCAGATTGTCAGTGTTATTGTTTCAGATTGTCGGTGTTATTGTTTCAAATTGTCGGTGTTATTGTTTCACAGATTGTCAGTGTTATCGTTTCAAATTGTCGGTGTTATTGTTTCACAGATTGTCAGTGTTAATGTCTCACAGATTGTCAGTGTTAATGTTTCACAGATTGTCAGTGTTAATGTTTCACAGAGTGTCAGTGTTAATGTCTCACAGATTGTCAGTGTTAATGTCTCACAGATTGTCAGTGTTAATGTTTCACAGATTGTCAGTGTTAATGTTTCACAGAGTGTCAGTGTTAATGTCTCACAGATTGTCAGTGTTATTGTTTCACAGATTGTCAGTGTTATCGTTTCACAGATTGTCAGTGTTAATGTTTCACAGATTGTCAGTGTTAATGTCTCACAGATTATCAGTGTTAATGTTTCACAGATTGTCAGTGTTAATGTCTCACAGGTTGTCAGTGGTATCATTTCACAGATTGTCAGTGTTATCATTTCACAGATTGTCAATGTTAATGTTTCACAGATTGTCAGTGTTAATGTTTCACAGATTGTCAGTGTTATTGTTTCACAGATTGTCAGTGTTATTGTTTCACAGATTGTCAGTGTTATCATTTCACAGATTGTCAGTGTTATCATTTCACAGATTGTCAGTGTTATTGTTTCACAGATTGTCAGTGTTATCATTTCACAGATTGTCAGTGTTATCATTTCACAGATTGTCAATGTTATTGTTTCACAGATTGTCAGTGTTATTGTTTCACAGATTGTCAGTGTTATTGTTTCACAGATTGTCAGTGTTATTGTTTCACAGATTGTCAGTGTTATTGTTTCACAGATTGTCAGTGTTATTGTTTCACAGATTGTCAGTGTTAATGTTTCACAGATTGTCAGTGTTATTGTTTCACAGATTGTCAGTGTTATCAATTCACAGATTGTCAGTGTTATTGTTTCACAGATTGTCAGTGTTAATGTTTCACAGATTGTCAGTGTTATTGTTTCACAGATTGTCAGTATTAGAGGCATCATCTGCAAATAGCAACTCTCTGATAAGTACGCTCCTAATTGTGGTCTTGGCCGTAAATCTCTTACCATTGTAGAGGCCGCCATCTGTGCGTGAGTGAATGTATATACCACCATCCTGATTCACATTAGCACCTTGCCGTCTTGACAGACGATAGTTTGTGCTTTAAAAAGGCATAATAACTTTTAACTATGGCGGTAGCGAGTGTGACTGATAAGGCCAATTTGCGCTGTAAATGTCCGTTCACAGTGGGTGCATGTGAACACGTGGTCATTTCCACCATCATGCACCATCTTACGTCTCAAACGCTTGGTGTGTGACTTTTCTGCAATAATTTTCTCCTTTGACTTTATTCCATTTCTGATATTTGCCCTCCATGCAACACGTTCAGCGGCGACTTGCTCCCAATGTGCATTATCAATGCCTGTATCAATCATGTCCCGCTTACACACATCTTTGTATCGTAGTAGAGGCCGACCCTGAGATCTCTTACCCATCTGTAATTCACCAAAAAAGATATCCTTTGGTATTCTACCATCATCCATCCGCCTAAGATGTCCTATCCATCTAAGTCTACGAAGACTGAGCATGGAATAAACTGTCACACAACCTGATCTTTCCAATACTTCAGTATTTGTGATTTTGTCTTGCCACTTAATACCAAGAATTCTTCGCAGACACCGCATATGAAAGCTGTTTAAATTGTTCTCTTGGCTTGAGTAAGTTGTCCAGGTTTCACTGCCATAGAGAAGAGTACTAAGGACACAGGCTTGATAGACAAGGACTTTTGTTTTGGCAGTAAGCTTCCTATTCTCCCAGACTCTTTTTCTTAACCTGTTCATTGTTATTGCTGCCTTACCAATCCGGATGTTGATTTCCTGATCTAGGGATAATTTGCTATTTACCACCGATCCTAGATATGTAAAATGGTCTACTATCTCTAGTTCGGCGTCGTCAATAAAGATTGATGGTACCCCATGTGCACCTTGTGACATAATCTGTGTCTTCTTTTTGCTAATTGTTAAACCAAATTCAGAACAAGCATTGGAGAATGCAGATAGTAGACATTGCAATTCTTCCTCAGAGTGGGTCGTAACTGCAGCATCATCTGCAAAAAGCAACTCTCTGATCAGTACCCTCCTAATTTTGGTCTTAGCCTTCAATCTCTGAGCATTGTAGAGGCCGCCATCTGAGCGTGAGTGAATGTATATACCACCATCCTGATCACGAAATGCATATTTCAGTAGAAGTGAAAAGTATATTCCAAAGAGGGTGGGAGCTAGTACACAACCTTGCTTAACTCCACTCTTGATTTCAAATTCTTCAGAAGTTGCACCATCAAACTTGATTATACCCTTCATGCCTGTGTGGAACGATTCCACAATGGACAGAAGAGTTGGTGGGCAGCCAATCTTCTTTAGTGCCTTGAACAGACCCTCACGACTGACCAAATCAAATGCCTTTGTGAGGTCGATGAAGGCAATAAACAGTGGTTGATTCTGTTCACGGCATTTTTCTTGCATTTGTCGCAATGAGAATATCATATCAGTGGTAGACCGGTTCTGTCGAAAGCCACACTGTGATTCGGGGTAGACTTGATCTCCTAGGACTTGAAGTCTGCGCAGAACAATTCTGGCAAATACTTTTCCAACAATACACAGAAGTGAGATACCCCTATAGCTGTTGCAGTCGCTCCGATCGCCCTTGTTCTTGTACAGTGTTATGATGCTTGAATCTTTGAAATCCTGTGGGACTTGTCCTTCACGCCAGCATAGCTCTATTAGCTGGTGGATCTGTATAGTGAGTGTGTCTTGCCCACTCCTGATAACCTCTATTGGAATCCCATCTTACCTGGAGCCTTGCCAGATGCAAGTTCATTTATAGCACACTTAACTTCTGTTATGGTGGGAAGTGTGTCCAGGTGGTCAAGAGTTGGTAGAGCCTCTATGGCGTTGAGGGCATTATCCGCTAGTTTGGTCTCACTTGAGTAAAGCTCCAAATAGTGCTCTACCCATCTGTCCATCTGCTGTTTCTTATCAGTGATGACTTCTCCAGTCAAGGTTTTCAATGGTGCACTTCTTTTGATCACTGGACCACAGGCTTTCTTTATTCCTTCATTCATGCTTCTTATGTCTCCCTTATCACTTGCGATTTGAATGGACTCACATAACTTGATCCAATAATCATTTGCACACTGCCTGGCAGCCTTTTGCACATCCTTCCTAGCTTGCCTTAGCTCACTCAGAGTGTTACGCGTTGGTCTTTCCTTGTTTCTTAAGAGAGCTTTCTTCTTCTTATCAATCAAGGGCTGCAGAATCTCGCTGTTGGCCGCAAACCAGTCCTGCCTCTTATGATCCACAGTGCCGTAAACCCCTAAGGCAGTTTTATAAAGAGTTTCCTTAATTTGACCCCACTTTTCATTTACTGTACAATTTTCTGGTGTATCAGTGAAAGCGTCCTCAAGTTGCTGTTGAAACTGAAAGCACTTTTCAGGATCATGAGTGTTAATAATATTAATCCTGGGGCTAGATTTGTGTTTAGCTGTGTAGATTCTTTTTGGTCTCAGTCTAACCCTTGCAACAACCAAAGAATGATCCGTATCACAGTCAGCACTGTGGTAACTCCGAGTCAATGATATATGGTTCAGATGTTGTCTCCGTGTGATGATGAAGTCCAGCTGGTGCCAATGGCCGGATCTTGGATGTTTCCATGTGACCTTATGCATCTCTTTTGTTTTAAAAAAAGAGTTTGTAATACATAGGTCATTACTGGTGCAATGCTCCAGCAGCCTTTGCCCATTTTCATTCATGCGACCGATGTTGTATTTTCCAAGGCACACTGGCCATGAACTCGAGTCCTTGCCCACACGAGCATTGAAATCACCGAGCATATAAATGTAGTCGGATTTTGGAACTGCCTTGATCACAGAGTCTAACTCCTCATAGAACAAATCCTTCACATCATCAGAGGAATCGAGTGTCGGTGCATATGCAGTAATAATGGTGGCAAACCCACAAGAGGTTGCCAAGCGCAGGGATAATAGTCTTTCATTTCCTCCTGCTGGAATTTCAATCATTCCCAGTAGCGAATTCTTCACTGCAAAGCCCACACCGTGTTGCCTTTTTTCTGCCTGCCCTTTACCCTTCCAGAAAAAGGTGTAGTTGTTTTCCCTGAGTGACCCTTCCTCAGCGAGGCGAGTCTCCTGCAGGCCAGCAATATCAATGTTAAGACGATTGAGTTCGGCATCAATCACAGCCGTTTTTCTCACATCGTCAGTATTGGTCAAGTCAGTGGAAAATCCTGGACACATGGTTCTCACATTCCAGGTTGCAAGCCGTGGCTTGAGGTTTCTATTTATATTTTTGTTTGTACCTGGTGCATTGGTTTTACAGCCTGCGATTCAGATTTTGTCCTAGCCCCAAGCACCCATTGAAGCAGGCAGGCTGTGGCGGATCAACACCCAATTGGCTGGGGGCTGCCCAGCTTGAGGCGGGCGGTAGCTGATCAGTGACACCTATAGGTGTCTCCCACCGTCAGAGGCAACGCGTGGCGCCCCATGTCTACGCCAACTGACAAGGACTTATAACCCGTAACAGTTGCCTCTCGCTTTGATTCCGAGACCAGTTAAGACCAGGGATGGAGTTATTGCCTCTCCATAGCACAAAGCCTGGGCTAAAATATAGAGATCATGTGTTGCCCATGCAGCATGATCCCTCTCTCGGCTTGCCTAGTTCACTCCAGAGGAAAGGTAACACCCCTACATCTGGAACAAGACAAGCTGCAGAAGCTGCCGGATCAGCAAAGCAATGCTCTAACTGTCCGCCTGTCGGAGCTTCGATCCTAGACCAGTCGCCAACCAAGGCTTAGGGCCTGGTCTGCCCTGCCATGACAATTTTGTCTTTAGCTTGCATTTCCTCGCACCAGGGTAAGGCTTGTACCCTCCCAATTGCGCTCTTCCGCCCGAAGCCGTTGGCACAATGTGGGGTGTCGGGTTTGGTAAGCGCCGCCCAACGTTCGGCGCTAACAGAAACCAGGTAGTACCGTCTACTGTTATACGGTAGCTCAGTCATATCTGACTAAGACCTGACTGAAACTTTCCTCTGAATTTCCTGATTACGAAAGGCATATTTCAGTAGAAGTGAAAAGTATATTCCAAAGAAGGTGAGAGCTAGCACACAATCTTGCTTAACTTCACCACAAAATCCTATTTCAAAGTGCTCCAAGCTACCTTTTTCCATTGTTCAAATATAACGCAAGACATAGTGAACGATTACATATACTTCATCTCCCTAAACCTAGGATAGATTTATATAAATCAAGCTTAGCATACTCTGCAGTTAAGTTGTGGAACAATCTTCCACAAGAAATCAAAGACTCCACCAATCATTATACATACAGTCGCAACCTGTTTGAACACTACCTCAGTACAGACTACATGCCAGCCCTAAAAAAAAAATAGTGGAAAATTATCTCAAACGACAACTAGCCAATAATCATTCCTATATTATGGTACGTTACACCTTCCTTAGGTATTTATAATGCCTATGTTAAACATTGCATCAGTGAGACATGTATTATTGATTATTTTTCATGCGTTTTCGTGTTTATTGTCTTTTCTTGTCTAAGATTAACTTCATAAGTGATGTTGAATGAAATAATGTATGAGTAGGAAATAGAGATTGATTGATTGATATAGGAACCGACATCACAGCATTCGGGACATTCCCATAAGCGCTCCGTCCCCATCCTCAGCAACCAGCGAAGAGTTCCAACACTAATAGTTCCAGTAGCAATCTGATTATATGTCCGTCTCGCCTTTCCTCTGAGCGTCGAGCGTCGGCCAGATCCCCTCGTCACTCCTCGCTGCCTCATTCTAACCAGACCGAGGTGTACACGTGCTCCCACAAGGCCGCAACCACATCTGCCTTGTCATGCATCAATACTGCACCAAGTATAGAGAAGAAGGGCAGAATGTCAGACGGGCCTCCGTGCCCAATTCTTAACCCTTTGAAGATAAAGTTCGTTCGTTCGTTCGTTCGTTCCTTCTTGATTTCAAACTCTTCTGACGTTGTACCATCAAACTTGATTACACCCTTCATGCCTGCGTGGAACGATTCCACAATAGACAGAAAAGTTGGTGGACAGCCAATCTTCTTTAGTGCCTTGAGCAGACCCTCACGACTGACCAAATCAAATGCCTTTGTGAGGTCGATGAAGGCAATAAACAGTGGTTGATACTGTTCGCGGCATTTTTCTTGCATTTGTCGCTATGAGAATATCATATCAATGGTAGACCGGTTCTGTCGAAAGCCACACTGTGATTCGGGGTAGACTTGATCTCCTAGGACTTGAAGTCTGCGCAGAACAATTCTGGCAAATACTTTTCCAACAATACACAGAAGTGAGATACCCCTATAGTTGTTACAGTCGCTCCGATCGCCCTTGTTCTTGTACAGTGTTATGATGCTTGAATCTTTGAAATCCTGTGGGACTTGTCCTTCTCGCCAGCATAGCTCTATTAGCTGATGGATCTGTAGAGATAGTGTGTCTTGCCCACTCCTGATAACCTCTATTGGAATCCCATCCTACCTGGAGCCTTGCCAGATGCAAGTTAATTTATAGCACACTTAAATTCTATTGTGGTGGGAAGTGTGTCCAGGTGGTCAAGAGTTGGCAGGGCCTCTATGACGTTGAGAGCATCATCCGCTAGTTTGGTCTCACTTGAGTAAAGCTCCAAATAGTGTTCTACCCCTCTATCCATCTGCTGTTTCTTATCAATGATGATTTTTCCAGTCAAGGTTTTCAGCGGTGCACTTCCTTTGATCATTGGACCACATGCTTTCTTTATCCCACCATACATGCGTCTGATGTTTCCCTTATCACATGCATTTTGAATGGACTCACATAACTTGATCCAATAATCATTTGCACACTGCCTGGCAGCCTTTTGCACATTCTTCCTAGCTTGCTCCAGCTCACTGAGAGTGTTACACGTTGGTCTTTCCTTGCTTCTTAAGAGAGCTATTTTTTTTTTATCAATCAAGGGCTGCAGTCTCTGGCTGTTTGCCGCAAACCAGTCCTGCCTCTTATGATCCACTGTGCCGTAAACCCCTACTGCTGTTTTATAAAGAGTTTCCTTAAGTTTACCCCACTTTTCACATGCTGTACAATTTCCTGATGTATCAGTGAAAGCGTCTCCAAGTTGCTATTGGAACTCAAAGCACTTATCAGGATCGTGGGTGTTAATAATATTAATCCTGGGGCTAGATGTGTGTTTACCTGAGTATATTCTCTTTGGTCTCAGTCTAACCCTTGCAACAACCAAAGAATTATCTGTATCACAGCACTGTGGTAACTCCGAGTTAATGATGTTTGGTTCAGATGTTGTCTCCGTGTGATAATGAAGTCCAGCTGATGCCAATGGCCGGATCTTGGATGTTTCCATGTGACCCAGCTCATTATTATCCAGCTATATTGTGATCCAGCTCGTTTTATTTTTGTAATTGAGTTTGTAATACATAGGTCATTTCTGGTGCAATGCTCCAGCAGCCTTTGCCTATTTTCATTCATGCGACCGATTTTGTATTTTCCAAGGCACACTGACCATGAACTCAAGTCCTTGCCAACACGAGCACTGAAATCACCGAGCATATAAATGTAGTCGGATGTTGGAACTGCCTTGATCACAGAGTCTAACTCCTCGTAGAACGAATCCTTTACATCATAAGAGGAAGTGAGTGTCGGTTCATATGCAGTGATAATGGTGGCAAAGCTACAAGAGGTTGCTAAGCGTAGGGATAATAGTCTTTCAATACCTCCAGCTGGAATTTCAATCATTCCCAGTAGCGAATTCTTCACTGCAAAGCCCTCACAATGTTGCCTTTTTTCTGCCTGCTCTCTACCCTTCTAAAAAGGTGTCATTGTTTTCCCTTCAACGGCGAGGCGAGTCTCCTGCAGGCCAGCAATATCAATGTTAAGACGATTGAGTTCAGCATCAATCACAGCCGTTTTTCTCACATCGTCAATATTCGTCAGGTCAATGGAAAATACTGGACACATAGTTCTCACGTTCCAGGTTGCAAGCCGTAGCTTGAGGTTTCTATTATTCTTTTTATTAGTACCTGGTGCATTGGTTTTACAGCCTGCGATTCAGATTTTCTCATAGCCCCAAGCACCCGTTGAAGCAGGCAGGCTGTGGCGGATCAGCACCTAATTGGCCGGGGGCTGCCCAGCTTGAGGCGGGCAGTAGCTGATCAGTGACACCTGTAGGTGTCTCCCATCGTCAGAGGCAACCCGTGGTGCCCCATGTCTACGCCAATTGACAAGGACTTATAACCCGTAACTGCTACCTTTCGCTTTGATTCCGAGACCGGTTAAGACCAGGGATGGAGATATACTTCTTCATAGCACAAAGCCTGGGCTAAAATATAGAGACAATGTGTTGCCCATGCAGCATTATCCCTCTCTCTGCCTGTCTGGTTCACTCCAGCGGAAAGATAACACCAATACATCAGGAACAAGACAAGCTGCAAAAGCTGCCGGATCAGCAAAGCAATGCTCTAACTGTCCGCCTATCTGAGCTTCTATCCTAGACCAGCTGCCAACCAAGGTTTAGGGCCTAGTCTGCCTTGCCATGGCATTTTGTCTTTAAGATGCATTTCCTCTCACCAGGATAAAGCTTGTACCCTCCCAATTGCGCTCTTCCACCGAAGCCGTTGGCACAATGTGGGGTGTTGGGTTTGGTAAGCGTCACCCAAAATTCGGCGCTAACAGAAAGCAGGTAATACCGTCTACTGTCATACGGTAACTCTGTCATATCTGACTAAGACCAGACATATATCGCAGATACTACACTATAGAGAAATGTCAGGTTGGCACTTGTATGGTCCACCAACAAATTCGTCAACATACCCATTTCTTGTACCTCAAATAGTATACGGCCATGTGCTTCAACGACCTAAAGATTTAGGTCCACAGTAGCAAACATTCATAAACCGGAGAAACGATTAAGATTAGCTGTGAGTTGTATAAGCTCGACTATGTACTCACTTGTGACACCTGTATTAAACATACCGAACATATTGCACAGTACCATCACATCACTTGCATTCAGATACTTCCATGAGAGCTTCAGCCTCTCCCATGGGCGACACTAGATGGTTCTCTCACAGTGCACGAACTATGTAGTACCTACAAAGATGTGTATACCAGAACCATACACACTATAAGTATTGTTTTCGTGGGTAGGTTTATAAATTTTTGGCATTTTACCCGGTCAGCGGACCATACGGCCTACTCTATACTGGCGCTCGAAAATACAAACCTCGTCACTGACGTTCGGAAATATAGACCCTTCATCACTGACGCTCATAAATATCGACCTCGTCATTGATGCTAACTCTCGTAAGTAACGTTACAACGGTGAGAATCAGCAGCGGTTCGAATCGCGTCGGTAACTTACGGGGTATGTGAGCCGGCCGCTCAGAAAGCAATGGCAAACTACTGAGCGTAATCTTGCCAAGAAATCAATAATCAGCTGAAAGATGCTGATGTTGACAGCGATGTCCTGTAAAGGATATGCAAACATTTCATTGATGCTAGGAAATACAGACCTCGTCACCGACGCTTGGAAATACAGACCTCGTCACTGATGCTCGGAAATATGGACCTTGTGACTCTCGTCACTAACGCTCGGAAATATGAACCTCGTCACTGACGCTCGGAAATACAGACCTCGTCATTGACGATCGGAAATACAAACCTCACCACTGGCGCTCGAAAATATGGAACCCGTCACTGACGCTTGGAAATATCGACCTTGTCATTGTCACTAGGAAAAACATACCTCGTCCTTGACGCTCGGAAATACAGACTTCGTCATTGACGCTCGGAAATAAAGACCTCCTCACTGACGCTCGGAAATAAAGACCGCGTCACTCTCGTCACTGACGCTCCGGAACATAGACATCGTCACTGACGCTCGGAAATATGGATCTCGTCACTGACTTTCTGAAATACAGACCTCGTCACTGATGTTCGGAAATATAAACCTCGTCACTAATGACCGGAAATATAAACCACAGAAACTGGCGTTTGATCCTCTAAGACGTCATAACTACTTCCTTGTCTGTATACTCCACATCTTACATCATCCCTAATCACAATCTAGTGATTTGTTAAAATTTTATCTGGATGGATTTTTATCTTTTTCCAGAATCTCAAATCTTCAAATCCTGAAGGTATGTCTAGAATCGCAAATACAAAGGTGAGCAAGTGGATAAGATTGTTCGCCCTTAAACATCCGGTGTGCTGATACCTAAGTAGCGGGTTCCACCCCTAAACGGGTCAGGTGGACTAAAATGTTGACTTCTCGTCCATGACTTGGGGACGTAAATTGCAAATACCTCTGAAGTCGGAGTGGCTTCGCCTGGTGAGACCTGGAAATAAAGAAAGCTAGCCCACACGCAAAAATCGGTCAAGAGCGCTGGAAGTATTAGCAAATGCGTGGATTTCGCTTGAGTACAAAGCGGACGAACGCAAACAAGTGTCAACTACAAATTCTCTATACACACCAAATATTGTTTTTATGTAAATGAAGTACTACGATACGTGATATTAATTTGTATTGTTCCTCCGCTTCTTCGTTCCTCGTTAAATACGTTGTTGTTCAGACAAATGATTGTCAGAAATAGTCACTTTATGTGTCAGAGAAATACATAAAGAAATCTCTCAGACACGACTTCAACAAGCACTTGCGAAACTGTTGGCTCGTCTTAATATAGGAGCTGCTTTGTAGAATGTCCATTTGATCGTGGACCGTCGCGGAGGCTCTGGATCATTTGCCAGTTCCCTTGCTCCGTGCATATTCCTGCCTAATGTGGTTTTAATATCACGTGTCTGTCTGCAGGCTTGTGGACAGCTCCCTCTTTCCCCAGGAAGCAAGCCTTCCATTTGGTTTCTTAAGTCACAGGAACGTCTCATTTGGTTTAAGATTTCCCGTTTTTTGTTGATGCTCTCTTGAGCCAGTTTTATTCCATGTTCAGATGGTATAGGATGTCACGTGTTCCTTCCATGATCAGATAGCATAGGATGTCACATTCTTCTTATTCTTCATGCACGGTATTCTAAATAAATCACATTTTCTAGGAAATGCCAATCCACGAGCCTTGGTTTTCTTCTTTAGTGATTGCGAAACTGTGCAAAATTCACATTTTTAATGCCACAAACTGGTGGGAAAAGCAGACATAATCTTCATTACAGAGGAAGGTTTACAGTTATTTTTCTTCTTTTCACCTCGAGCGATACCTACATTGAACTGATTTTTGCGTGTGGGCCTGCTTTCATTATTACCAGTGTCCTTTGCCAGTTACCATATTAGCAGTGTCCCTCAACAGGAGGCGAACCCACTCCGACTTCTGAACTACTTTTAATTTACATCATCACAATCAAGTGCCATGCAGGCTGGCGTGGACGTTCATAACTTTCCACAGATCTCGGTCTTTGGTTTTCTGGATTAGCTCCGCTGATGACATTCCTCCATGCCACCGTCTAAATCCATCCAGCATCATTTCTCTTGGTCTCTCTCTCTCTCTCTCTCTCTCTCTCTCTCTCTCTCTCTCTCTCTCTCTCTCTCTTCCCCTCAATCTTTCCAGTTGTCACGATGTTCTCCAATGCCTCTCTTCTCATTACATTGTAACCCTTTTTAAATAAAGCTCACTTCAATTCAATGCAATTTGTCTATTTCTTATTGTTGCATATAATGTTCTAGTTTCATTAGCCTCCTTCAGGCAATCGTTGTTAGTTACTCTGACAGTCCAAGGAATTCGCAACATTCGTCCCAGGAACAACATCTCTGTTGCTTCCAAGTTCTTCCTAATTTGTTCATTTACATTCCAAGATTCGCTACCATACAACAACACAGGTTCTATATAGCATTTCAGCACTCTCTTTCTTACATTCAATGATAGTGACTTATTGCATAGAATACTCTTCATTTTCCAAAATGCAGCCTTTGCTTGCCCTATTCTGCTCTTAATCTCTGTTGTGCATCTTCCATCTGATGTTATAAATGCCCCTAGGTATTTAAAACTATCCACCTGGTTAAGAATTTTCCCTTCTATTTCTATTTCACATTTCGGTGTTACCTTTTTCTTTGATGTCACCTTTGTTACTGTTTTCTTAATATTAAAGGAGAGTCCTTTATTTGCACTCTCTGTTACCATAATATCCAACAATTGTTGTAGATCAGTATCATTATCAGCAACCATTACTGTATCATTTGCATATCGTGTATTGTTTATATTATAACCTCGGATTAGTATTCCTTTCTTCTCTTTGATCTCTCTCATTATTACTTCACTATAGAGGGAGAAGAGATCTGGTGACAGGACACATCCCTGTTGTACTCCTAGCTTTATCTGTTCATAACTACCCTCTTTATTTCCCATTTTAATTGCTTCTACTTGGTTCCAGTAAATATTCTTTATTATTCCCATCAATATTAATATCGTCCAACATTTTAATTTACATGGCCAAGTCAATGACGAGATGTCAACATTGTAGTCCAAATGATCTATGAAGGGGTTGAACCCGCTACCAGCCAAACGGAAGGTTAAGAGTACGTTCTCTAATCCTTTCGGCCATGCTGACCTCATGTTTACAGATAAGTTCGGTAGGGTGGAAAACATACTGACCAATAAAAGATGTCATTTGCAACGAGAAACAGAGCGTTGAGCTGCCACATAGACCCTGTACTTGTGTATGGATGTGAAGCGTGGACAATAAGCAAACAGGCTGAAAACCATCTGATGGCTGTGGAAATGTGGTTTCTGAGGAAAATACACAGAATACCATGGACAGATAGAAATACCAATGACCAAGTCCTTCAAGAGGCAAATGAAACCCATAAACTGTTTAGAGAAATTAGACGTAGACAGTCATAATTTTTGGACACGTTATGAGAAGAAATAAACTACAGAATTTAGTGACAAGTGGCAAGATTGGTGGAGAAAGATCCAGGGGAAGGCAGAGAGGTAAATATCTAGACGGCTTTGCCATGTGGCATGGTCGAGATAAGAACATGGATCGCATCCACGACTCTGGTAATCGTGTGAGATGGCGAAACACGACCTCCCACGCATATCAGCATAGCACATGATGATGATGCTTCCTTTACCAAAATATCATGTTTTGAGTCATCTGAAGACAAATGTGTGAGTTAGGCTCACAAAAAGACGTTGACGATTTTTTTTTGGTCCTAGCACATGACGTTAAGAAGCGACATCAAACCCCTCGGGACATTCCCATAAGCGCTCATCTTCAACAGCCAGCGAAGAGTCCCAATATTATTAAGACAATTTTCTTACAAGATGATGCAAGTGCACAGCAAAGATATGATGATTTATTTTGTGTCGATTAAATCAGGAGGTTAACAGAATTGATAGTGTATTTTATATAGATTAAATCACACGATTAACAACTATGTGACGAGTATTTTATATAGAATAAATCACACGATTAACAACGATGTGACGAGTATTTTATATAGATTAAATCACACGATTAACAACGATGTGACGAGTATTTTATATAGATTAAATCACACGATTAACAACGATGTGACGAGCTATTTTATATAGATTAAATCACACGATTAACAACGATATGACGAGCTATTTTATATAGATTAAATCACACGATTAACAACGATGTGACGAGCCATTTTATACAGAATGAATCAAATGTTTAACAAAGGTATGATGAGTTCTTTGGTTTAGAATTAGTCAAGTAATTAACGAATGTATGCGCCGACAGTGGGTAGCTGGATTGTTCTCTACACCGGTCATTTGCTCAAAAACATTCTCGTTCAGAAAGCAATGGCAAACTACTAAATTCTCTAGTAAATCAACCTGGGATTGAGGTGGATCGCGGCGTTCTGCACAGGACATGCAACAGTTATCATGTTTAATATTAATCAAGTAATTTAACAATAAGTTATTAATTGATTTAGAATAAAGGAAATAATTAACAACGTTCTCCTGAGATATTTGGTTTACAATTAATCAAGTAATTAAGAAAGTTATGATCGGTTATGGATTGAGTAACTAACACAAATATGAGTTTCTTTTTATTTTTTAAATACAGAAGAAATCAAGTATGTGAGAGTTATTTATCGTCTCGTTCCATTGGTCAATTTGCTCTGATTTGCTTCAACAGAAGGAGAAAAACCTGTAATATATGATTTAAAGAAACATATCTACTTACCGAATTTGCATGTGCTGTTAGAAATCACTCAGAAGTCTAAATATTAAAAATAATCCTTAGGTAGGCTGGAAAACATGACTGTCCTTCATTTTGTTAGTTTTGACTAATTAACGCTCATGTGTCTTAATTCTGAGACATTTTCTCTGGCATTGCGCACGTTACAGTCTCCCTGCGTCCAGAGCGGTTCTCGTGCCCACGACGTTGTTCACACGTGGCTGGAGAGAGTCGGCACTTACATGCGCGTGCCGTTACAGAGCGGTTGTAATAGCAGGGACGCTGCAGAAGTTCGCCCGATCTTGGATGGACGAAAGCAGGTCCGCATGACCGAATGGGTAAGAACGCGTGTTCTTAAACATTTATTGTGCTGATGCCGAGGTAAGCGGTTCAACCCCTACACCGGACAGCTGGACTAAAATGTTGACCTGTCGTCCTTGACTTGGGGACGTAAATTACTAGTACATCTGAAGTCGGAGTGGGTTCGCCTGAAGAAGAGGGACACTGTTAATGGGAATAGCTAATCCACACGCAATATTCAGTCCATCACTACTATAAATAGTATGTATGGCCTACGCTTGAGTTGAAAGCTACCGGGCGCAAAAATAAAACAGAAAATGGACGAATAATCGGGTTGAAGCGGAAACTTCTGAGTACCACATTAACTATGACGTCTTACACGCGGTCATTAACAGCACACTTAATTCAGAGCTATTTCTGTGTCTGATATTTATTAGTAAGTAAAATATGTGAAGGTCTCTGTTACATGTCTTCAGCGCAATAGGGATACGGAGTTGGACCCATATTTCTATAGACCCATATTTCTATAAACCCATATTTCTATAGACCCATATTTCTATAGACTCATATTTCTATAGACCCATATTTCTATAGACTCATATTTCTATAGACCCATATTTCTATAGACCCATATTTCTATACACCCATATTTCTATAGACCCATATTTCTATAGACCCATATTTCTATAGACTCATATTTCTATAGACCCATATTTCTATAGACTCATATTTCTATAGACCCATATTTCTATAGACCCACATTTCTATAGACCCATATTTCTATAGACCCATATTTCTATAGACCCATATTTCTATAGACCCATATTTCTATAGACTCATATTTCTATAGACCCATATTTCTATAGACCCATATTTCTATAGACCCATATTTCTATAGACCCATATTTCTATAGACCCATATTTCTATAGACCCATATTTCTATAGACCCATATTTCTATAGACTCATATTTCTATAGACCCATATTTCTATAAACCCATATTTCTATAGACCCATATTTCTATAAACCCATATTTCTATAGACCCATATTTCTATAGACCCATATTTCTATAGACTCATATTTCTATAGACCCATATTTCTATAGACCCATATTTCTATAGAACCATATTTCTATAGACCCATATTTCTATAGACCCATATTTCTATAGACTCATATTTCTATAGACCCATATTTCTATAGACCCATATTTCTATAGAACCATATTTCTATAGACCCATATTTCTATAGACCCATATTTCTATAGACCCATATTTCTATAGACTCATATTTCTATAGACCCATATTTCTATAGACCCATATTTCTATAGACCCATATTTCTATAGACTCATATTTCTATAGACCCATATTTCTATAGACCCATATTTCTATAGACCCATATTTCTATAGACCCATATTTCTATAGACCCATATTTCTATAGACTCATATTTCTATAGACCCATATTTCTATAGACTCATATTTCTATAGACCCATATTTCTATAGACCCATATTTCTATAGACCCATATTTCTATAGACCCATATTTCTATAGACTCATATTTCTATAGACCCATATTTCTATAGACCCATATTTCTATAGACCCATATTTCTATAGACCCATATTTCTATAGACCCATATTTCTATAGACTCATATTTCTATAGACCCATATTTCTATAGACCCATATTTCTATAGACCCATATTTCTATAGACCCATATTTCTATAGACTCATATTTCTATAGACCCATATTTCTATAGACCCATATTTCTATAGACTCATATTTCTATAGACTCATATTTCTATAGAGTCACATTTCTATAGAGCCATATTTCTATAGACCCATATTTCTGTGGACCAAACTGCACTCAGTGGCTGATGTGGTCAGTATCACCTCGGCCGCCTTCTCTTCACACGCACATTTCCTGATACCCATAATAGACTGGATCAAACTGGAAGCCCAGGCTAATTTTTAAACTTCGAAATCGATCTGACGTCGATTGAACTCAAAACGTTTATCCACCATCATACCCTTATTTAAATTTTTTTTTTAATGTTGCGTATCCCTTACAGGACGTTGCAGTCAACACCAGCATTTTTCAGTTGCTGTTGATGTACTAAGCAAGTTTTACGTTCAGTAGTTTGCCATTGCTTTCTGAACGATCGGATCACATACCCCTGTAAGTTACCAGCGCGGCGCGAACCGCTGCCGATTCTCGCAGCTGCTGTGTTCCCCTCGTGGATATACGGGATACGATCAATGTCGTTAACACCTTGGCCAGGGAGACCTGCTATTTTCATTAGGTAACAGATAATATACACACAGCTGTGGACGATATGGCAGCAGACTGCCTTATGTTAGTTTTTTATGAACATATATGGGTGCCAGTCGTTTAGAAAGCAATGGCAAACTACTGAACGTAAATTTTCCCAGGAATCACGAACAGCCAAGTAATGCTGGGGTTGACTGCTACGTCCTGTAAAGGATATGAAACAACATTTTTTAACAGATAATATATAAGTGTAAAATAACAGTGCTTCCATGCTGACATGGACAGTACTGCAACATAACACAGAACCCTGAAGACAACTAGCAGCCAGCCTTTGTCAATAACTGTATTGTTTAACACATAGTTGTATGCACAATTAACACATATGACATCATCACAGCTTGTCAAAGTTCACACAGAGTTAGTACTCCGCGTCTTATCATCATCATCATCATCAGCAGCAGCAGCATCAGCATGTGCCTTGCCAGCTGGCGTAGACTTTCATGTCTTTCAACACATCTCCGTCATTGGTGTTTTGGGTCAAGTCTGATGATGATATTCCTCCATGCCACCGTCTCAGTCCATCCAGCATCATTTCTCTTGGTCTGTCTCTTCTCTCTTACCACTTGAACTTTCCTCTTGTCAATATATTCTCCACTGCCCCTCATCACATAACAAAGGAAAACTATTTGCGTCTTTCTTATCACCATAATCAGCATCATGTGCCATGCCGATAAGCATGGTCGGTCATGTTTCGCAATCTGACACGATCACCAGCGGCGTCGTGGATCAGCTGTGTTTTTGTCTCGACCATACCACGTGGCCAAGCCATCTATGTATTTAATTCTCTGTCGTCCCCTTGTTCTATTCCCTCAATATTGCCAGTTGTCACCAAGTTCTCCAATTTATTTCTTCTCATAACGTGTCGACAAAATTCTCCATTTAATTTCTCTTATCACTTTATGGTGCTCAGTTGTTTCTTATAGGACTAGGCCTTAGGTTTTTCTGTCTGTTCATGGTTTTTCATTCATTCAAAAACGACATTTCCACTGCCATCAGATGATTTTCAGCTTGTCTGCACATTGTCCACGCTTCACATCCATACACAAGTACAAGTTCTATGTAGCACTTCAACACTCTTTTTCTCGTTGCAAATAACATCTTTTTATTGGTCAGAATGTTTTCCATCTTGCAAAAGGCTACCTTCGCCATGGCGATTCTTGTTCTAATCTCTTCAAGGCATCTCCCATCAGATGTTATGACTGTTCTGAGATAATTGTATGGATTCACTTGTTTAAGAAAAGTCCCATTTACTTGTGTTACATTGTGGTATTTCCTTCTTCCTATTAACTATCATAATCTGTGACTTCTTACAATTTAATTGCCTTGTATCCTTGCCTTCTACACAATTGTACTTCTATTTCCGGTTGTATTTTCTTCCTACCTCATTTGCATGATGACTCTTTGCAAAATCTTCGTGATGTGGCTCATTATACTAATTGTTCGATGTTGATCACATTCCAGCCCTCCTGATTTCAATATGATTTTAATGACTGCATCAAATATAGAATTACATAATTCAGGAGATATATTTCCAGTATCATATATTGTGTTCAGCAGTATGATAACCTGATCTATTCCACATTCTTCTAAGGTCATTAGTCATTTCTGTTGTGATGTTGTCTGGACCCGGGGTCTTGCCAGTTTTCATATGGTTAAGAGCATTCTTAACTTCCATATTCAAAACTAATGGTCCTTCATTATTATTATGAATATTCTAATGTTTCTCCCTTGTACCGTCATAAAAATATTTCACATAATCTACCATGCGTGTAAATTCTGATATTTTTTCTATTATGATTCTGTCATCTTTGACTTTTAGGCAACCCGTTGATGTGTGTGTTGTTTTCCTAGTGATTTTATTAATTCGATTGTATATTAATTTTGTATTCCTGGTGTGCTGGTTTTCAATTTCCTTGAAATTTTCCTCAGGCCATGCTTCTCTTGCCTCTTTGCATAGTTTCCAAATTTTCCTGTGAATCTCGTCATATTTGTCATGATAATTGTTTTTTTTATTTCTTCTTATTTCCATGAGTTTTAAGATGTCTTCCGTTATCCATTTCTTAAGTCTCATCATCTTAATTGTTCGGATAGTTGTTTCTGCAGCTTGGTTGACTGATTTCTTTAATATTTTCCATTGGTCGCAGACATCTTGAAATAATTCCATTTCGGACGAAACATCAAATGTGTTATTTACCTCTAAGTTGAATTTATCTTTTATCTCCTCTTTCTCTTCTGTGCACGGAGATCAAATGTTGTGTTTCTTAGTGTATATTTGACCTTGTTTAATTTTATACATATATATTGCTTATGATTAATCTATGGTCGCTATAGCAGTCTGCTCTTGGTATAGTTTTTGCGACCTTTAAGGCATTTTGAAATCTTCTGTTGGTGAGAATATAATCAAACTGATTTTTGATCTTATGGTCAGGACTCCTCCATGTCCATAATCTCCTTTGGTGATGTTGATACCAGGTGTTTCTAATAATCATCTCATGATCTTTTGTCCACTGTGTAAGTCTGCAACCTCTTTCATTCTGTTCCCTTAGTCCATATTTGCCTACTATGCATCCGCCCTGTTTTTTTTTCTAACTTTAGCATTAAAGTCACTCATTACGATATTTAATTTTTAATGCTTGAATTTCTTGAAGGCATTTCTCTAAATCACTATAAAATGCATCAGTGTTGTAATTACTGCTGTCTGTTGTTGGTGCATAAACTTGTATGATGTGAATATCGATTATGTTTTCCACTCATCTTTACTTGTAATATTCTGTCTGACACATTCCAATATTCTTTGATCGCTTTTGATCTCTCTATATCCATTATAATTGCTACCCATCGTTGTTTTTTCTCTCCACCAGAATGGATAATGTTATATATTCTTTGTATGTTATAATGCTCATTCCTTTTCATTTGGTCTCACATATACCTAACATGTTAATATTCAGTCTTCTCATTTCGTTCTTAATGTTATCAAATTGCTCATTCCCATTCACAGTTCTAACATTCCAATTTCCCACTTTTAATGATGATAATCTTCTGCACTCAGTCTCCTGGTGGACATGACTACCCTTACCGAGCGAGGCTGCTCCTATGGAACACCCCTTTACAACGTTTCTCAGATTTTCGATGAAATTACAAAACATGATTTTCTTGGCATCTGTAAACAAGGTAATTTGCCAATGTTTTCCTTCTCAGCAGTGACCATACTGGTCGATAACTGTAGCCATTGTCTGCACACACACGCAAAATAGATCCTCCGCCTTCCGTCGTGAAATTGGAGACCGTAACCTACAATTATCTGTCGGCTGCTCTTCAACTTCATCCACCACCTGCACTCTTTCTTATAGTTGTACGTTATGTTCTAATTTCATTAGCCTCTTCCAGGCAATCATTGTTAGTTATTCAGACAGTCAATGGTATTGGCAACATTAGTCTCAGGAACCACATTTCTATTGTTTGCGTGCTTTCCCTAATTTTTCATAATGTCTTAAATGCAGTCATTAACAACGCACTTAATTCAGAGTTATTTCGATTTCTTATCTTCATTAAGTAACAAATAACAAATAAATAAGTTTGACAGAAAGATTCCCTTAGTTACTTTAAACACAGAGGACTCAAACAATAAGCTGCACGATTTAATGCCTGGCATTTTTCGCAGCATCTCGTCAGATGCACACTGTGAATGATTACATTTGAAAAATGTCAGGGAAAGTGTTGTTCATAGTATAATTTCATCAAGTAATAGTTCATATATTCACATTATATTATATACAACTCTGCAGTATTCACTTGGCGGGATGCAGGGAAACATGCACTGATCTCCCAGCCATAAAAGCAAATGAACAATGTGAGACTTGCATTAAAATGAAATTAAATATAGGTAGCAGGTTCAACCCCTACACCAGTCAATTGCACTAAAATGTTGACTTCTCGCCCTTGACTTGAGGGTGTAAATTGCAAGTACCTCAGAAGTCAGAGTGGGTTTGCCTGTTAGCGATGACATTGGTAATAGAGAAAGGTAATCCACACCCAATAAATCAGTAAAGTGACTAGTGACTGGGGGAGGGGGGTGAGGGGGGTTGTAAAGTGCAAGTACCTCAGAAGTCAGAGTGGGTTTGCCTGTTAGCGAGGACATTGATAATATTGAAAGCTAATCCACACCCAATAAATCAGTCCAGTGACTAGAGGTAGTATAACGTGTATGGACTATGCTTGAGTTTAAAGCGAGCGAGCGAGCGCAAAATAAAATCATAATATTCATCTGCTTCCGTCGCCTTTGGCAAATCGTGCAATAATTTCTACGCTAATACAGAAACTTTGAAACGTGCGGTAAAAGCTTATTCAGCATGAAGCACATTTTAGGAGACAAATTATGGGATCTCGATAATTGTCGCTCTACCAAAACAAAGGAGCCAGCCGAATGCACGATATGATTATCTCCGTGGACACTAACAATCAGGAGGAAATAACATGGGTTGATGTACTGCTAAGTTAGTTCCATATCCTTTACATGATATCGCAGTCAACCCAAGTAAGTTTGGGATGTTTGTGATTTCTTGGCAAGTTTACGTTCAGTAGTTTGCCATTGCTTTCTGAACAACTGGCACTCATACCATTGTATGCAAACCAACACAGGGCGGTCTGCTTCCAAATCGTCCGCAGCTGTGTTTCGAACGCGGTACGAATTGCGTCCTTAAATTATTCGCCACAGTGCCTGGGCATTGCTCAAGGAATGACAAATCGGAATTTACAGCAAATACATCCTAGCATCTAAAGATCTAGAGCTATGAATCGTAGATAGCAATGATTCCAACTGTATAATACCAGGAGATTGTAGTAGCCGCTCAGAAAGACGGGAATATCTAATAACGATAATAGAGGAGATGAAGTGGAGGCATGGGAAATAGATTCAAAGCTTCATGTAATCAACAAACCAGATGACATGCCCAGTTTCTACAGGAAACTTTTTCATCAGACGGTGTAGCAGTACTACTCCAGACTTACCTTTCTGCACAGGAGACTTGTTCATCAGACGGTGTAGCAGTACTACTCCAGACTTACCTTTCTGCACAGGAGACTTGTTCATCAGACGGTGTAGCAGTACTACTCCAGACTTACCTTTCTGCACAGGAGACTTGTTCATCAGACGGTGTAGCAGTACTACTCCAGACTTACCTTTCTGCACAGGAGACTTGTTCATCAGACGGTGTAGCAGTACTACTCCAGACTTACCTTTCTGCACAGGAGACTTGTTCATCAGACGGTGTAGCAGTACTACTCCAGACTTACCTTTCTGCACAGGAGACTTGTTCATCAGACGGTGTAGCAGTACTACTCCAGACTTACCTTTCTGCACAGGAGACTTGTTCATCAGACGGTGTAGCAGTACTACTCCAGACTTACCTTTCTCCACAGGAAACTTGTTCATCAGACGGTGTAGCAGTACTACTCCAGACTTACCTTTCTGCACAGGAGACTTGTTCATCAGACGGTGTAGCAGTACTACTCCAGACTTACCTTTCTGCACAGGAGACTTGTTCATCAGACGGTGTAGCAGTACTACTCCAGACTTACCTTTCTCCACAGGAAACTTGTTCATCAGACGGTGTAGCAGTACTACTCCAGACTTACCTTTCTCCACAGGAGACTTGTTCATCAGACGGTGTAGCAGTACTACTCCAGACTTACCTTTCTGCACAGGAGACTTGTTCATCAGACGGTGTAGCAGTACTACTCCAGACTTACCTTTCTGCACAGGAGACTTGTTCATCAGACGGTGTAGCAGTACTACTCCAGACTTACCTTTCTGCACAGGAGACTTGTTCATCAGACGGTGTAGCAGTACTACTCCAGACTTACCTTTCTGCACAGGAGACTTGTTCATCAGACGGTGTAGCAGTACTACTCCAGACTTACCTTTCTGCACAGGAGACTTTCCTCCACAAAATTGATTGACATGTGCTTGACCATTTAACAGGCAGTGACGACAGACTAATAAAGAACATAAAGAATGTTCCACAGGAGCAAAAGCCGTTGCCTCCCTGGAATCACATAAGAGCTGGTTGGTATAGATATGCCACACTTACTGACAGGTATTGTGATAACATAAAAACAAGACTTGGCAAAATGAAAACAATTGTGGAATTTCTGAACAAAGCAATTCTTCAGACGGTCATTGATGCATTCCTCAAGTGAGGACTGTGAATCTACAACCATGGTCAGACTGCGAGAACAGCAAATTAAAAAAGGTGTGGCCAAACAAGAACACTACGCAAGAAGCCACAGAAGATTGATAAACCAACACAGAACTGGTGTCGTTAGCCGCTAAACGCTGCGGGATTTGCTGAGGAGGGGATCCGAGCACTTATGGACTGAATGGTTCGATGTGCAATGAGGATGATCTGTCGACTAACTAACTAACTAACTAACTAACTAACTAACTAACTAACATTGATGCATTCCTAGAGAGGATAGGAAGAATTACAAACCATGCTGGACTGGGAACCATACGTTTTGGAGGACAAGATCAAAGATGCCAGGAAGACAGTAGTGCAAAAAGAAACCACTAATGCAAAACATCACTCTCAAAGCCGTCACGGCAAAATACACAATAATATTAAATATAACAAGAAGAGACTGTTGGGGAGAAAAACACTGAAAATCAAAAGAAATCTTCTGGAAATGACGGAATTACAAAAGAAATGCTAAAGGATTGGGTGCTAATGCAAAAAAGAAACTATTTGAAGTGGAAGAGAGAAATAGTCCCACAGGCTTAGGAAGAAGCTACACTAATACAAGAAGAATAAAGACCTGGCAGAACCAAATGGCTATCGACCTAACAGTCTACACCAGTGTTTCCCAACGTGGGGCCCACGCCCCACAGGGGGGCAATTTGACTGTTAAGGGGGGCAATTCGAAAATGGAAGAAATCGGCTGAATATAACAAAATGGAGAGCCTTGAGACTGAAGTTAACTAAATTGGAACCTGACATAAGATCTCTTTGCAGCAAGCATCAAGCGCAAGGATCTCACTAAATTTAAATAATAAATAATTACTAATAATTAAAATAATATAGAAAAATCTTTCATTAAAATTATTTTGTACTTGAATTTCAGTTCTCCATTATATGTTTTGAAAATTTACTTACTGTGTTTGCTCAATAATTACCTAGTGATTTCTTCCTAAAATCTATCATTCAAGTTTCTTTAGTGAACATTTCAATGTTTGAATATTAAAAATAATGTATATGTTGAGGGGGGGCATGGGGCGGGGGAGGGGGGCAATATGAATTTTAGAAAGGCTTAAGTGGGGCATGGTACAAAAAAGGTTGGGAAACACTGGTCTACACAGTTGTGTATAGGCATTAATGGAACGCATTGTTAATTACAAACTAATGTGACATCTGGAAGAAAACCTTATCTTAACTCCACAACAAACTGAATTCAGAAAGTACAGACCCACAGAAATTCAATTAACCTAAGCTTGAGAAATAGAGGATGCCTTTCAAGAGAAAAGGTACTCTTTAGTGGTCTAGGCAGATAAGAAAAAGCATTTGATAAGGTATCGAAGGAGGGGCTTAAATTAAAATTGCGAAAAATGCAGGTATATGGGAAAATGTACAGATGGATCAGCCACAACCTTGAGAACAACTGTCAGGACATAAGTAAAAGGACAAACCAGCAAGAAAATCTTGCCACAAGGTGTGCCCCAAGGAGAAGTTCTTTCACCAACACTTTTCCTGGCATACATAAATATCATAACAGCTATTTCTCTGCCAAAGTACACACCTCCATCTATGCAGACGGCTTAGTCATGTGGACGTCTGGAGGATTTATGACTACAGCCAACAACAGGGTGCATCAAGCCCTGTTTAAGCTAGAGATATGGTCATAAACATGGCTAGTGAAAGAGAAAACAACCTGCACGGTTTTCACTCTCTCAAATAAAAAACAGCAAACTACGCTATTGCTAAATCGAAATATAATGCGTCAGGAAGACATCCCACTATCTAGCTGCCACATTTGATCGTTGCCTAACATGGAAAACCCATGTTGAGACAAATCTAACAAGCGCGGGCAACGAATGGTCACGAAAATCCTGCTCGTACAACATAGGGAGCAGATGAGAGAGTTCTCAAGAACATTGGAGGAGTGAAACCAGTCTTTGAATACGGTAGCATGGGCGACAGTAGCTAAGCTACACCTTAATAACATAATCGAAGTCCATAATCAAGGAATGCGGATCATAACTGGAGGTATGAAAACAACACCTATTAATAAATTGGAAAAGACCGCATGTCTACCTCATATGCATGACAGACGAGATAGTAGAGCCCAGCAGCAAGCAGACAAATTTAAAGATAGACATATTAACTCCATGTACCAGGAGAAGATTAAAGCAAAACTTTGTAAAATCTGCAATAAGAAATATTAGGACAGATCCAGTACCCAGTATATCCACAGCTAAACCCATTAATAACGGAAACAGATTTACAGGTGGAGACATCGACGCCTGCTTGAGATGATAGACAACATTCCTGGTATTGACAACAAAGAATATTCACAATTAATTAGACAGAGGAAGACAACACTAAACTACATAGAAGAACAGTACCCAGGCAGAACCTGGACTCGTGCATATCATCATCATCATCATCATCATCATCAAGTGTCCTGCCAGCTGGCGTAGGCTTTCGCGACTCTCCACAGATCTCGGTCCTCGGTTTTCTGGATCACCTCTGCTGATGATATTCCTCCATGCCACCATCTCAATCCATCCAGCATCCAGGTATGTTTGGTGCCATATTTATTTACGTTCATTGTTGTAAGCTGGGCAGGACTGTAGAAGGTGAATAGACGTTGTGATACTTTTATTTCCCCTTCCCCCACCCACCTTACATACACGCACGCGCGCGCTCGCACGCGATAACATACACACACCCAAGGACCCGACGAATCTATGTTAAACGTGTAATATAGATGACATTTCACTTTGTTGAATACTATTCAATCCTATTGACACGGCGCGTAATGATGATGAATGAATATTTTTACTCAAACTTAAAGCGGTTGTCTTCTTTGTTCGCCTTCATACATCAGTGTGAATAAATGCAAAAAAGCAGCAGTCATCTTCACATGTTGACATCCCTGTAGAGTGTGTCCTCAAATCAAATCAAATCAAATCAAATCAACTTTATTAGGGTCACAAATTGGGCGCGCAGGCCCGTCTTACATTCGGCCCTTCCAATCACTCGTCTTTCGTTCATCAAGAGCATTATACATTTACATAGGAAGAAAAATAAACATTGTGAAATGAATGTTGTAAACATAAACAAGGCTAATTACCATGTTATGAGGCCCATCTCCCACCTATCCATACATCACCCCACCCATACCCCCACCTACCCACACACACGACCACCAAGGGACACATAAACACCCCCACCTACCGACACACACGCACACCAAGGGACACATACATACCCCACCAACCGACCCATCCCCCTCCCGCACATCCCCCACCCACACACACTGCCCTCACCTGATCCCCCAACCAAAACACACTCGACACCCACAAACATTCCCCCACCAACCCACACATCCCACGCCCATCCACATCCTACCCCACACATCCTCTCCCCACCCACACCTCAAACCACCAATCCCCCAGCCACATCTCCATCCACAACATATTCCCCACCCACACACACAATCCTCCACCAACCCACACATCGCACATCCACTCACACATCCCCAAACCATACACACACATCCCCACCAACTGACATGTCCCTACCCCCCCCCCACACACACATCTCCCTAACCACCCATACATCCCCAATCCACTCACACACACCCCACCACCCACACATACAACTTCCACCCACCCACACATGCCTTAACCTAATCCCCCACCACACAATCCCCCACCCGCACATCACATACACCCCCTACCACGCACTATTCCCAACCCACGCACCACACACACACACATATCCCTCACCAACACATCCCCACTTACACACCACACACATATCCCCCACCCAGATACCACACAATATTCCCACCCACACCCACACAGATACCCTTACCCATCCACCCCCATACCCCCACTCACACACCACAAAAATCCCCCACCCACACACACATACCTCACCCACACAATATCACCAACCAACACACCACACACCTCTCCCCGCCCACACACGCAATCCCTACCCGTCCACCAACACACACTCACTCACGCATACATCCTCCTACGCATACTACGCACCCACACACCCCCACCCACCCACTCCCAACCAAACATCTTTCGATCACAATACCCCTACCCCCACACACATCCTCCACCCACTCACACATCCCACCCCGACACATACAACTCCCTCACCCACCTACACATCCCTAAGCCACTCACACACACCCACCCACACATTCCCCATCCACATACACACATCTCCCACCCACACTCTCCCACATACTTCCCCCAACCAAAACAATCCCCTGCTCACCCACACATATACCCCACCCATACGCACATTCCCCACACCCATCACACACATCCCCCACACCACACACTATCCTCCACCCATACCACCACAAACATACCCTCCACCCACACATCATTCACACATCCCCCACCAACACACCGCACACATATCTCAAACCAACACACCATACACTTCTCCCCACCCGCCCTTCCATCCCATATCCACCCAACACAATCCCCTACCCACACAACCCCGCCTCCCACACATACTTCCTCAAACCATCCACACATCTCCACCCACATAAACACACATCCCCTGCATCCGTCCCATACACACATCCCCCACACCCATTCCAACACCCCTACTTTCACCCCCACACATCCATCCACACATCCCACCAACACCCACAAATACCACTACCCACCAAAACCCACACACCCCAACCCATCCAAATGCATACCCCCACCCACACACCCCCCACCCTCACATATCCCCACACTCACACACATCCTCTACATACACTCACACTTCCTCACATCTAGACACATACAAAATGTCTCACGTTAGTATTAAAACTAGTATGAAGAAACTCCCACACTTTACTCACACACATACACTGACACTTGTCATGAGCAGTCTCATAAAAATGTTAAACATGGAGAAAAATGTGTACATAAAATGTATGTGACGTAAAAATAGTGATGCTCTCTCTCTCTCTCTCTCTCTCTCTCTCTCTCTCTCTCTCTCTCTCTCTCTCTCTCTCACACACACACACACACACACACACACACATTCACTCTCACGCTCACACATTCACTCTTCCGCTCATTCACTCTCACGCTCACTCATTCACTCTCCCGCTCACTCATTCACTTTCCCGTTCACTCATTCACTCTCCCGCTCACTCATTCACTCTCACGCTCACTCATTCACTCTCCCGCTCACTCATTCATTCTCCCGCTCACTCATTCACTCTCCCGCTCACTCATTCACTTTCCCGTTCACTCATTCACTCTCCCGCTCACTCATTCACTCTCACGCTCACTCATTCACTCTCCCGCTCACTCATTCATTCTCCCGCTCACTCATTCATTCTCCCGCTCACTCATTCACTCTCACGCTCACACATTCACTCTTCCGCTCATTCACTCTCACGCTCACTCATTCACTCTCCCGCTCACTCATTCACTCTCCCGCTCACTCATTCATTCTCCCGCTCACTCATTCACTCTCACGCTTACTCGTTCTGTCTCTCATTCACACTCACTGACTCACTCACTCAAACTACAGTAATGAACAATAGTTTATATTATGCATGATAAAATCAAATGGTATTTAACTGATAATATGACAGATGAGAATACACAAACATATGGATTCGCGTGTTACATAACATGCGTGTTACATGACATGCATCTGCTCAGCTCTCTCTCTCTCTCTCTCTCTCTCTCTCTCTCTCTCTCTCTCTCTCTCTCTCTCTATGTATTCTTTCATATACACACACTCACACGCATGCGCGCGCGCGCTCACACACACACACACTAACACATCAACTCTCCAACTGTCTCACTCTCTAACACACAATCCTTCACACCCACACTCACTCTCTCAATCACACTCTCTCACACATACACATACACACGAACGCATGCACGCAAGCATACACTCCCTCACTCACACACATACACGTACGAATGCATGCACTGACACATTCCCCCACCATTTCTCGCTCAATCACTCTCTCCACACACACGCATGCACGTGCGCACACACGCACTCACTCTCTCCCTCTCACTGACACCCACTTTCTCTCTCTCTCTCTCTCTCTCTCTCTCTCTCTCTCTCTCTCTCTCTCTCTCTCGCTCGCTCGCTCGCTCCCACACGCACACACATATATAGTGAACAATTATAGTTAAACAATTATAATGACCAATTATACTGATCAATTATACCAGTAAATGAATTATGGTGGCATATAGTCGGTATGGATTAAGTATTGAAAGAGTTTTCGGTTAAATGTGTAGGGACTCATTGGAGTTTTCAGATCTGGAGGCAGATCATTCCATAAGTGAGCACCAGAATAGGCGAAACATGTTTTGTATAGGTCCAATCTAGGCTTTGAGACATGTAACAAATTTAGGCGCTTGCTGTTCATTGCATTAGATTGAATCAGCGGCAGAAGATACTCTGGGGTATTTTGAGATATAATTTTATTCACTAATTTGGCTTTGTTGAAAAGGAAGCGCTTTTGTAGTGGTAGAAGTCTTAGATGACTGTACAAATTATTACTTTCAACGTGCTTTATGTCAGAAACCAGACGAATAGCGCGGTTTTGTAGAGAACATAGTCGTTTTAAATTAGATTTAGGGCAACCATCCCAAACTGTGGAACAGTAATCGAGATGTGATTGGATATAGCATGTATAGAATATTTTTCGTGTGCTTTCGTCCAGGAAGTGCTGAATTTTAGCAAGTTGGTAAACTTTTTGTGCTATTTTCTTGGTAAGAGCGTGAACATGAGAGCTCCAGTTCAAATGGCTGTCTATTAAAAGCCCTAGTGTTTTATGTTCAGTCACATTAACTATAGGTAACGTGCCCATGCGGAGTTCGAGCGGTGATCCAGTTATGGCTAGTGTCTGTAGTTTTTGTCTGGTCGTTATTAGCATGGATTTGGTTTTGTCGATGTTAATTTGCATGCGGTTTTCATTGCTCCATCTAGTAAGATTATCAAGTTCCTTTTGTAAAGAATTCTCTAATTCACTACGGTTTTCTTGACTAGTATATATAGTACAGTCGTCTGCGAATAGATCACAAGTTGTATTGATATATAAAGGAAGATCATTAATATAAACTGCAAAAAGCAGCGGACCTAGTATTGAGCCCTGAGGCACACCAATATTAAGCTGTGTGGGTCTTGATAGACAGTTGTTGAAGGACACGACTTGTTGCCTGTCGGATAGAAATGACGTAATTATGTTCACCATGTTGGTGCTTGTCTTCATTTGCTTTAGTTTTCTAATTAAAATATCGTGATCTACCATATCAAAAGCTTTTTTAAAGTCTACAAACACCGCTCCACAAATTCTACCGTTGTTGATGTTTAAGTGCCAGTTATCGGTCATTTTTGTTAGAGCACTATGGCAAGAATATTTAGGTCGAAACCCAGATTGACTGTTAATTATTAGATCATTGTTAATTAAATGGTGTAACGTTATTTTATGAATGTGTTTTTCTAGTGGTTTTGATAGCGATGATAGTAAGGAAATAGGTCTATAATTACCCAAAACGCTATTATCGTTTGAGCCATTTTTAATAAGCGGAAACACTTTAGCAATTTTAAATGCAGATGGAAAGTAGTTTTTGGCCAGGCACTGGTTATACATGAACGTTAAGGACTCGCTAATGACTGGTGCAGCACAACGAAGAATTCTATTACTGATACCATCTAGGCCGTGTGAGTTTGTTGAATTGAGGTTCAAGAGATATTTATAAACGTCTGCAACAGACATTAAAGGAATCTCAGCGGGAATATTTCTGGCGCACTTCTCCTCACAGAATGATGCCAGTGAACTTAAATTGCACGATGAGTCTGGTATTGAAGACTTTAGATTCTCTATTTCTGATTGAAAGAACCAACTGAATTCATCGCATGTTATAGAATTTGGTATTGCTGATTCTGTAGGGCGTTTCTTATTGGTTAGCAAGTTAATAGCCTTCCATATATTTGTACTGTTTGAATTATCTACAATCAAATTTTTAAAATGATCTTTTTTTATCCTACGAATTTCATATTTAACTTTATTCCTTAGTCTGCGGTAATTGATGAAGTCTTTATTTTTGTGTGCTGTATCTCGCTCTCTCATGATTTCCAGCACTTCTCTAGTGACCCATGGGGATTTATGTTGATTTTTGACTCGAACTTCTTTGATTGGCACGTGTTTATCGAACACATTGTAGACTGTCTTCGTCCAGAAAGCTAATGCATCGTCCGGGTCAGGAAGTTGGTAAACGTGATCAAGGGCTGCTTTTCTTAAGTCTTGCAAAAATAAATCTTGGTTGAATGCTTTATAATTCCTAAATTTGATACTTACATGTTTATGTTTAAGAGGTTTGAACCCAATTCTTGACCATGTACAACATACCGGGTAGTGGTCACTAACTGTACAAACAGGAACAGAACATTCAATAATATTATCTGGACAAGTAACATATATATGATCAATTAGAGTTGAGGATGTGTCAGTAACCCTTGTGGGACGGTTTATTAGTTGTTTGAAATTGTAAGAAAGAATGATATCGTCCCATGTCTGGTTGGATTTACTAATATCTATGTTGAAGTCACCTAGTATCATAACTTCTCTACCTGCTGTAAACACTCTATCCATCATTGTAGTGAAGCAGTCATACCAACTGTACCCGGCACAAGGATTCCTATATAGGTATCCAATGAGAAACGGCTGTTGGCTGGCTGGCTTCACCTCTAACCAAACACATTCTATCTCTACTGTCTCGAGATCACTTCTACGGGACCAGTTGAGAGAATTGGAAATGTATACAGCAATACCTGTCTCTAATTTTTGATTTGCATCTTTCCGAATTACTTTAAACCCCTTAAGTGAGATTTCGGAGTCGGTTATTTTGTCGTTAAGACGACTTTCTGTGATTCCAAACACATGGAACTGTTTGGACAGTATTACTGAGAGCTCAGGTAATTTGTTGAGCAGATGAAAGATGTTGAGATGGCCTATATATAGACCATTTTTGCTGAGCCACTGATCGTGATTAGCGAACATTACAAACTAAAAGGAAGATGTCGCTTGTGGTATACAAATTGCAGGGATTTTGAAACTTTATTTAGAAATAGTTAAGGCTGTTAGAGGGGGCAGGAAAATGTCTTTGCTGGAGTGATATCATGAATGCTTGGTGCAGGGCTGCAGGATTGTATCGCATTACCTGCTGAAGTTGACGGTTCCACTCATAGGGTTGTAGATTACCGTCCAGCGAGGGATTGCTATGAGTGTCACTGGAAGTGCCTACATTGGAAGCAGGCATCGACGGTACAGCACCATTGTTTAACGGTGTCCCCTTTGACATCATAGAGGGAGACTGTTTTACGGGCAAGGTAGGAAACAAAGTATCATATTTAGCAACATTTGGATTGGAGCTTGGGTTGCTATTCACAACATTGTGTTCCTGGGGTACAGGCAAGGGTGGTGTGGGAAGAGAAGGAGTGTTTTCTGAACACAGTGAGATGGCTGTTGCCGGAGGTGAAGTTCGGTTTACTCCTATAACTGGTGCTGGTTGTTGTGCACGTTCGGGATATTTTATGTTCTTCGCTAGGAAGCTACTTCCTAGCTTGGAACAATGTATTTGATCCCTGTATAGTTTTTTCTTAGGAGCTCCGGACGGTGACGTAAAGTAAGGGGTGTTATTTATGAAGTTCATGCTATTATTTTTACAGAATTTATATAACGTTAGATTAGCAACATCGGCAGTACGACGCTGGAACCCGTAACATGGTGGAATGATGGATGAAATATACAAAGATGATTTCGGAAATCTATTGCGCAACAGCACCTCCAATGTAGCTAGTTGTGAGGTGCTGATGATTTTATTATCCATTATGTCATTAACACCAATATGGACTGTTGCTCTCCTAATTCGGTCGTTCACTTGGAATCGTCGCAGTGTAGCGGTCAGCCTGTCAATGTCAGCGCCTGGTACAGGGTAGATTGAAGTTGATTCGCTGTCAGAAGATGACATGCGATCACTATAGATTCCCTTCAGCAGGGAGTCTCCAATGACGACATGTGTTGCACTATGATCTATGGTTATTTCACGCTGCTGGCGTGTCCGCTTGGACTGTTGTTGCCACTGGTCACTGTCGTCTTTCTTGTGTTCTTGTTTATTATAGCTTTCTATCTGCGTTGGTTGTTGATATCCAGTAGTGGTAACGACTGAGCTCTGTGATTCCAAGTCTGCTGCTGGAGAGTCTACACTTAAGGCCTGGAACCTGTTGCTGACATGCACATCGATGGGGTAGATAGAAGGTGTGCGTTCTACAGGTTTAGTGGTGGTTTTGTTGCTTGTAGAAACTATCTGTGTGTCATTATGCGACGAACATTCACTGGTAACACACGCATCTACAACACCATGGATACTTTCTGTTTGTGCACTTTTATGAAATGACTGTGCACGCTTTAGTTTCAAGGTATGTATGGATGTTTTAAAAGTCTCCTTCTCTTCTTTAAGAATTCGGATTTCCTCTCGAAGAAGAATGTTTTCTTTTTTAAACTCCGCAATAATGTTAGTGGTGTTGTTGGTAATAAAATCTTTTAACCTCGTCTCCAAAGCCTGAATTAGATCACGACAACAATCATTGTGGCTCTGTATTTCGGCCGAAGAAAGCGTCTTTGAAGGTGATGTGTTAGTTTGATAAGATTGAGCTGGCGAATTGTGTTGTTTGTCCAGCTGGACGTCAGTGTCTACTAGTTCACTAGATTGTTCACTTGACAACGTGATGGATGTTGGCGATGAAGATGATCGATTCAGTCGCTGAGCTGGCGTGCTAACTAACTTTTGACCCGTCTTGTTTTTGTTTACATTTTCACATCGCTTTGACACAGTTGATGATCGTAAGTTGGAGGACATGTTGGCAATATAGGCAGCTCAACAAGGCAAGGAGTAAATAAAACTGCAGGCCTTTCTGTAGATCGTGCGTGGCGCTTATCTCTTGCTAGTCACACATAGTTAAGTCTCACGTTGTCGTGAATCAATAATTGGTAAAAATCAAAAATGTATGCTCTTACCCTCACGTGTCACAATGAAATCTTCATTTAACTAAATAAACAGTCACATAAACTTGACAGTTGAGAGTGTGTAAATTCAGCACAATAATGGAGTAAATAAAAGCGCCGGCCCTTCTGTAGGGCGTGCGTGGTGATTATCACTTGTTAGCCCCGCATGGCTAATTCTCACGCTGACGTGGTCGATAATTGGTAACATTCAAAAACGGCTGCTCTTACCATCACATATCACAAAGAATTCCTCATTTCACTAACTAAACGGTCACATAAACTTGAAGTGTTGAGTAGTATGTAAATCCACTCTTAGAACGAACACAATGATATACACAACATCGCGATTGAATTAAGTAAACTTGTTAAAATATTCAAAAATCGAGAGGGCATGTGAAGACACGTCCGCTCGTTACCATGGAGTGAGCGTAGGCCAAAATACTGTGTTCAACTGTAAGGCAGTGAATCTTGGAATGTAAATGAACAAATAAGGAAGAACTTGGAAGCGACAGAGATGTGGTTCCTAAGACAAATGCTGCGAATTCCTTGGACTGCTAGAATAACTAACGACGATTGCCTGAAAGAGGCTATTGAAACTAGAACATTATGCACAACAATAAGAAAGAGACAAACATCTTTCTTTGGCCATGTGATAAGAAAAAAGGGATTGGAGAACATCGTAACGACTGGAAAGATCTAGGGGAAGGGAGGCAGAGGCCGACCAAGAGAAATGATGCTGGATGGACTGAGACGGTGGCACGGAGGAATATCAGCAGCAGAGTTGATCCAGAACACTAAAGACCGAGATCGATGGAGAGCCATGAGCGCCAACGCCAGCAGGCAGGGCACTTGATAATGATGATGATGATGGACACACCACAGAAGCCTTTCATAGGTTCCGTGAAACCAGCACAAAATACCCGTGGCGCCCGAAGTGAGAACAGAGTTTTCCTTTATACGCAAAACCAGGGCCTTAACTTTCCCTTATACCGGTGGTCTAAATCATCACTTCACGTTTGCTTTAGATATCGATTTTGTGTGAAATTTTGAAAAATGTCATTGCAAAACAGACAGTGTGATGAACTGCTGTGTATTCTGATAAATTTCTTATTCATGTCTTACGTCTCGAAGCCTGGAGAGGAAAGTATGAAAGTTCTCGAAACGTTGGTATGTTTCATGATTTAATTTTTACCCACGTGAGTAAGTAAAGACCGTCCTCCGCGGCAAAGAGAATACATCGCGGTTCGTAATCCCGTATACTCGCGTTAGAAACACAGCTGAGCGCGGCGTTGCAGCAGACCACGTTGCGTTGGTTTTGCATCGGTGCCGGTCGTTCAAAAAGCAATGGCAAACTGCTGAACGTAACACTTGCCAAGAGATCACAGCGACAGAAATGCTGGTGTTGACTGCGACATCCTGTAAAACGGGAATGCAAAGAATAAAGTAAGTAAAGAAGTTATAGCCTAGGCCGCATTGGGGATATGGTGCTGGACACACATTTTCATAGACCAGTGGGGGGGCTGAGTGGCTGGTGTGGTCAGAATTTTCATAGATCAGTGGGGGGATGAGCGGCTGGTGTGGTCAGAATTTTCATAGATCAGTGGGGGGATGAGCGGCTGGTGTGGTCAGAATTTTCATAGATCAGTGGGGGGATGAGCGGCTGGTGTGGTCAGAATTGTCATAGATCAGTGGGGGGATGAGCGGCTGGTGTGGTCAGAATTTTCATAGATCAGTGGGGGGATGAGCGGCTGGTGTGGTCAGAATTTTCATAGATCAGTGGGGGGATGAGCGGCTGGTGTGGTCAGAATTTTCATAGATCAGTGGGGGGATGCGCGGCTGGTGTGGTCAGAATTTTCATAGATCAGTGGGGGGATGAGCGGCTGGTGTGGTCAGAATTTTCATAGATCAGTGGGGGGTTAAGCGGCTGGTGTGGTCAGAATTTTCATAGATCAGTGGGGGGATGAGCGGCTGGTGTGGTCAGAATTTTCATAGATCAGTGGGGGGATGAGCGGCTGGTGTGGTCAGAATCTTCATAGATCAGTGGGGGGATGAGCGGCTGGTGTGGTCAGAATTTTCATAGATCAGTGGGGGGATGAGCGGCTGGTGTGGTCAGAATTTTCATAGATCAGTGGGGGGATGAGCGGCTGGTGTGGTCAGAATTTTCATAGATCAGTGGGGGGATGAGCGGCTGGTGTGGTCAGAATTTTCATAGATCAGTGGGGGGATGAGCGGCTGGTGTGGTCAGAATTTTCATAGATCAGGGGGGGGGGGGATGAGCGGCTGGTGTGGTCAGAATTTTCATAGATCAATGGGGGGATGAGCGGCTGGTGTGGTCAGAATTTTCATAGATCAGTGGGGGGATGAGCGGCTGGTGTGGTCAGAATTTTCATAGATCAGTGGGGGGGGGGGGTGAGCGGCTGGTGTGGTCAGCATCACGAAGGCCGCCTTGGCTTCCTAAGACAATATCTGGTACCCACAGTAGGCTGGGTCAACCTGGGAGCCAGAATTCGACACGTCCTCTGCGGATTGAACTTACGACCTCCGGGCCAGCAGGCGAGTGGCTAGCTACTAGGCCACTGCGCCTACCATTTATGTTACAGCGTAGGCCTGAGCATCTTGGCGTGTGTTATGGTAAGATCACAGAGTTTTCGCTGCGCACATTTACATTTCACTTTCCGTTGAAAGCTCAATGTCTACCTTAGAATATCTACCCAGAAGTGTGATACTTCTTCTTCTTCTTCTTCTTCTTCTTCTTCTTCTTCTTCTTCTTCTTCTTCTTCTTCTTCTTCTTCTTCTTCTTCTTCTTCTTCTTCTTCCTCCACCTCCTCCTCTTCTTCTTCTTCTTTTTCTTCTTCCTCTTCGTGTACATCCAGACATCAAATGAACGAATGCAAAAAAGCTTTTTGACATCTCCATAAATTGTGTCCTCAAACGGAGCAGTGTGGGCCAAAATGCTGTTCTTTGTTCTGTGTACGTTCGACACCCCTGCAACGAATGTATATGTGAATGTCATGGTGCATCAGAGTTCCCGCAATGTGTTAAGAAAATCCTTGTGGTGTCTAAAGGAGAAAACTGAAGCTCGTACAGAAATATCAGTGTAGGCCTACAGTGCAAAAAAAAAAAAAAATCAGCAACCAAAAACTTCACCCCAACACACATCTAACATAGAAACGAAACAAATAATCAACAATATAAATTTGTGAAATGAAACGTATCTAATCACAGAATTCCCCTGAAAAATAAAAGATTCTATGCAAATAAATTGTGGTGATAATTTCCTTTGCTCTCATAAAAATAATTCCTCAAGATGCGACAATGTTCTAATACAAATTGAGAAGAAACACGCTGGCAGCAAACAGAAGCCCGTGCATCTGAAGATTACTTGCGAGGAGACGCCTCTGTGAGTGTCTGGAAACATGTGGAGAGACGCCTCTGTGAGATTCAATGGGTTTATTCTCTTCACAACTTCATACAAACATGGAATGTCTTTGATCAATCCACGGCTTTCATGCTTTTTTTTTTTTACTTTATGTTTTTTTTTTTTGAACGGGCTGTATTATTTGAGGCAGATTATCTATCTATATATCTAGCTAGCTATCTATCTATCTATCTATCTATCTATCTATCTATCTATCTATCTATCTATCTATCTGCCTGCCTGCCTGCCTGCCTGCCTGCCTACTTGTCAGTACCCAGTTCATTGTAACCAAGAATGGTTGCACCTCACACGGTATAGCCCAGCTACACTTCGTCAAGCACTTATAATGTCGCTATACCAACAACCAACACAACCTGGTATTTACTAGCAACTTAGCACAAAGCTACACCAGATCTCGGTACAAGAAAGAGCCTCTCCTTGAACGTTTATCTGCATATTTGGTTACTACTTGGTCTAGTAACGTATTAGGTTATAAGCAACTACAAACATTGACTTGTTTTGACTTTATATTAATGGATAGTACTTAGCTGTATAGCTTTTATAATACTTTTCATTGTGTTTTTACTGTGAGTGAGGGGATCTTCACTGTTCTTCCTTCTGCTTACTGTTTAACGTTTTATTTCCCGTGTGGGATACTCCGCTTTAAACAGAGACATTGACTTGTATGGTCATTTATTAATTCTTTTGGATAACAGTTGGTTACTTAGCTTGTGAAGTAGTTTTTTTTTTTCAGGTTAATTATTTGTTGTATGTTCTTTAATTCGTTTTGTTCCGTGTTTGCATTATATTCGTTGGTCTAATTAGTTATATCGTTATAATATTGTCATTTACATATCTATTTGTATTACTGATATTTTGTAAGTTAATGTAATTGTGATTGTTTTTTTTAATGATCTTGTATTTTTGCTTAACTTTGACTAATTTACATTTTCTTCATGGATGAAATGTCTGAGAAGTGGCAACACTGGCTCAATAAGTCAGGAATACGCCTTGGACACTTAAACATTTGCAGCTTATTTAACAAGCTACCAGAGTTATCTTCTATTCTTAATCAAAATTTTCATTTATTCGGCCTTAGTGAAAGTAGACTTAATGATAACATTTCAGATGAGGACATATCTATTAAAGGGTACAAAGTATTTAGAAGGGATCCCTGTAGGAAACAAGAGACAGGCGTAGTAACCTATGTTTCTAATTTACTAAATGCTCACCGTAGGCTAGACTTTGAAACTTGAGAAATAGAATGTATGTGGTTAGAGCTAAAACTTCAAAACCGCACACCCCTGATAATTGGCTACCTTTATCGAAATCCCAGTGCTGGACACGTCTGGTACGAAAACTTCACTACCATGATGGATGTGGTTTTCGCTTCCGGGAAGGAAATTATACTACTCGGAGACTTTAACATTGACACCAACAAATCCAACATAATATGGGGAAATATAATTGCATCATACAATTTCCAACAAATAGTACAACAGGCTACTAGAGTAACAAAGTCATCTTCAACAGTCATAGATCACATTTATGTAACTTGCTCAGACAACATCATAGAATGCGCTGTACCCAATTGTGCAATGAGCGATCACTACCCAATATGCTGCACGTGGTCTAAACAAGGAATTAAAACTCCTAAACATAAACACATAAGTGTAAAATATAGAAGTTACAAACATTTCAAACAAAACGCATTTTTACAGGACTTGCTCAGTTCACCTCTAGACAATGTTTGTCAGCTTCCTGACCCGGATGATGCTCTGGAATTCTGGATGAAAACATTTATTGATGTTTTTGATAGACATGTGCCAATCAAGGAAGTTCGAGTAAAACACCACGTCAAGCCACCTTGGATCACCCAGGAAATACTTCAAATTATGAGAGACAGGGATAAAGCACATAAAAAGCGGGATCTCAGCGCATACCGTACTCTTAGAAACAAAGTTCAATATACCATACGACGGGAAAAGAAAAATTACTTTAAGAACTTAGTAATGGATAAAACAAATAGTAAGGATATATGGAAGGCAATTAACACCTTGACAAACAAGTGTAACTTACGAAATTCTTTACCATCAAATCATATTACATGCGACCAATTCAGTAATTTTTTTCAAACTGACATAGACCAGTTGAAGGCTTCAATACCTAATTCTCCTTGTAACTTATCTTTACTGTCGTCGTTTTGCGAGAATAGATGCTCCGGCGATATTCTTTCCGACATACCGCTAATGACAATCACTGAGGTATTCACTTACCTCAGTAACCTAAAAAACACAACCTCATCTGGGTTAGATGGAATCAGCAACCGGATTCTCCGTTGTGCTGCGCCAGTGATCTGTATATCACTAACCTATGTATATAATCAGTGTCTCACCAAAGGCCACTTTCCATCAGCTCTCAAAATCGCTAAAGTGTACCCTCTTCTTAAATCTGGTTCATTGGACAATGATCTCCCGAACAATTACAGACCCATTTCCTTACTATCATCACTATCTAAGCCCCTAGAAAAACACATCCATAAAGTAACATTACAGTATTTAGTTCGCAACAAGCTTATTGTTGACAACCAATCAGGATTTCGAGGAAAATATTCTTGCCATACGGCCCTAACAAACATGATAGAATATTGGCACCAGAATATAAACAACAACAGTCTATGTGGAACTGTGTTTATTGATTTCAAGAAAGCATTTGATATGATAGACCATGTTATTTTAATTTAAAAAAACTTCAGACAATGAAAATTGGCCCTAATGTAGTCACTCTAATATCATCTTTTCTATCAAACAGAAAGCAAGTAGTAGCACATAATAAATGTCTGTCTCATACCACAACCTTCAATATTGGAGTACCGCAAGGCTCTATTCTTGGCCCTCTATTGTTTGCCATATATATTAACGATCTACCTTTACATCTTTCGTCGTCCTGCGATCTATTTGCAGACGACTGTACAGTGTACACAAATGCTGAAAACTGTATTTTATTGGAGTCGTCTTTACAACAAGAATTAAATAATGTAGTTAGGTGGAGCTATTCAAACCGTATGCAAATTAACATCACTAAAACAAAATCAATGTTACTAACAACCAGACAAAGACTTCAAACTCTAAGCTCACACACATCACTTCAACTTCACATCGATAACATGCCAGTAGAAAGTGTAATTGAGCACAAAACATTAGGCATAATCATTGATAGAAACCTAACTTTTAATTCCCACGTTCAAGCGCTTATTAAACAAACAGCGAAAAAAGACTACCAACTCGCCAAAATTAAAAACTTCCTTCATGAGGACACAAGTAAACTATTCTATACTTCTCATATACAGACCCACTTTGACTACTGCTCTACAATCTGGGACGGTTGTTCTAATTCAAACACCAAGCGACTTTACTCACTCCAGAAACGGGCCATGAGTCTAATTTATAACAAACATTTATCTGACAATCCTAGCCTGTATAAACGCCTTCAGTTACTACCACTCCGCAAACGCCTGCTTTTCAATAAAGCTAAACTAATTCACAAAATCCTGCATCGGAATGCCCCAAATTACCTTTGGCCATTGTTTAAATATAATGCTAGACACAGTAAACGTTTAAATATATTACACATTCCGAAGCCTAGGATTGACTTATACAAAACAAGCTTAACGTACTCTGCAGCTCAGCTGTGGAACAATCTTCCACAAGAAATCAAAGACATCACCAATTCCTATTCATATAATCGCAAATTACTCGAACACTCTCTCAGTACGGATTATCTTCCCCCTTAATAATAGAGATAATAATAATAATAACAAAACCCTAGTATAACAGCCAGTCCCCTTTTGGTAGGCCAGTATATTCCACATGGCTAATAACAAGTGTCAGACCATTATCTAATTTTACTGTGTCGTGTAGTTTTGATGTTCGCATTTTGCCCATGCCTTTATAATGCATATTTTTTTTATTGTTACTGTTCTCTGTTAGCCTTAAATGATGTGTGAATGAAATAATGTATGAAAGAGAGTGAGAGAAGGGCAGAATGTTAGACGGGCCTGCGTGCCCAATTCTTAACCCTTTGAAAATAAAGTTTGTTCGTTCGTTCGTTCTGTCTGTCTGTCTGTCTGTCTAGATTAAACTGTCTGTCTATCTTTCTGGTGCCCTAGCTGTCTGTCTGCCTATGTGTCTGTCCGTCTGGCAACCTGCATATATAATGTATGAGCTCTACCTGCATACATTAGCCCGTTTCTATGGCCCCATTTTTATTTCAAACGTACAATTGAACTGACGTTTCTACCAATCGTTTTTATTTTTCTGATCTAATCTCTTTCTCTCGATATTTCACTCACACACTCTGCTCTCTCTCTCTCTCTCTCTCTCTCTCTCTCTCTCTCTCTCTCTCTCTCTCTCTCTCTCTCTCTCTCACTCTCAAAAGAGAAGCACACACACTCTTTCACTCACATAAACTTTCCATTCTCTCGCATCTTGCAGTCTCTCTTTCACATACACAGTCGCTCTCTCTCTCTCTCTCTCTCTCTCTCTCTCTCTCTCTCTCTCTCTCTCTCTCTCTCTATCTCTCTTAATCATACATTTTTTCACTCGCACACCCTGTCTCTGTCACCTCCACATATCTCTCTCTCCTTCTATCTCTGTCTCTGTCTCTCTGTCTCTCTCTCTGTCTCTCTCTCTGTCTCTCTCTCTGTCTCTCTCTCTCTCTCTCACACACACACACACACTGACATATATGCACACACAGAAACTCACACAGACGACCACTCACTCTCTCAAAACTCAACGACACCCAGTCAGACAGATGTCCATTACATCCGATCCTCAATTCACCCACTGTGTATACTTCTATTCTCACTCGCTCATTTTGATTACATCAATAAGCCCTGTAAATATTTAACTGACTGTACCCACAATTCTGCACAAGAAAGATCCGGAAATGAAGTACTGACCTAGAACCCCCTTCTAGTCACGTAATGACGTCATCTGTTCTGGAAGGACAACATGAAAGTCGCCATATTTTCTTGTTTATGTTTTCAATATCGACATGTGTAATATGCAAAATAAATCATCGTTTTTCACTCAGTGAGGCAATCGATCGACTACTTGGTCAATGCTACACCGGTCACTTGTTCTTCCCTTGTTTGATGCTGTTACCACTAGGAATACTACTAATATCACTAATATTGTTACTTCCATCACTATAATTAAGACTGCAACTGCTACATTTACTACTACAAGTTATACTACTACTACTACTATTGCAATTACTATTTCAACTTCTTCTACTATAACTACTGCAATTACTACATGAATTTATATTACTACATCAATTACTACTACTACTACTACTACTGGGAGTCTCTGTGGCGAAGTGGTCAAGCCGTTTGACTCGTGCTCCGAAGGTTGTGGGTTCGATTCCGGGCCGCGTCCTTCGGTTTACGAGTTAAATGTTTCGGAGACTCCTGTGGGTCGTCGCTAAAAGCTACGGAGTTCGTGCTTTGTGCGACGCTTTCCGTGCTGCGGAAAGAGACCAAGCCATATGGGATAAAACCCGGTGCAATGAAGTCGACCCTGTCGACTTTTAAGCGACTTTACTACTACTACTACTACTACTACTACTACTGCTACTACTACTACGACTACTACTAAAACTTCTGCTGCTACTACTACCACTACAACCACTATTACTTTTTTTTCCACATATTCTATTTACAGGACATCGCTGTCACTGCCAGCATTTTACCGCTGTTGTTGATGTCATGGCAAGATTACGCTCAATAGTTTGCCATTGCTTTCTGCGCGACAGGCTCACATACCCCCGTAGGGAACCAACGCGACGGGATCCACTACCGAATCTCGCGCAGCTGTTTTACCCCACGTGGATATACGGGATTACGGAGAAAGTCAATAACTCCTTCGCCAAGGATGCGGCACCATTATTACTACTGCTACTGTTACTAATATAACAGCATTAAGTATTACTGTATCTACTATAACTATTACAGCAACTACTGCTACGACTAATGCTACAATTACAACTACCATCACTACATTACTGCTACTACAATAACTACTACTACTGCAAAAGCAAGAAATCTTACTACTACTACTACTACTACTACTACTACTACTACTACTACTACTACTAAAACAGCAATAATTACTGCTACAACCACAATTACTAAAACAATTAATACTATTGCAGATACTACTAAAGCCACTACTATATTTATAACCAATATTGCAAGATTTACCACTAATAATAAAATTGTCAAACATTGTCCATTTTGTATCAAGTTAGTGCACATACAACAAACATGTTTATAGACCAGAATGTTGTCTATGGGAATGTCTGCTGCCTTTAGCGTTTACCAAATTTTGTCTGCATAGAAAATAATGTTTAGGACATTCAAAATGAGTAGAATAAACGGGCTGTTCATAAAAATGCAGATTAGATCAGATCAGTTGTCATCTTCTCGTCAAGAGTCCGTTCACTTGATCACAATCTTTCCCAATATTCTGGCAATCATGATGTTGTCAAATAGCCTCTTTTCAGCCGAACATTGTTTATTATCTTGCATCGTTGCATAGGGCTTTTGTTTTCTCCCAATATTAGTACCGTTATCGTTCACTTACATGTGTGTCATATGTTCACGTGTATGTTTGTATCATTTGTCCATTGTTGTTCACGTGTGTGTTTGTAGAATTTGTCCATTGTTGTTCACGTGTATGTTTGTATCATTTGTCCATTGTTGTTCACGTGTATGTTTGTATCATTTGTCCATTGTTGTTCACGTGTATGTTTGTATCATTTGTCCATTGTTGTTCACGTGTATGTTTGTATCATTTGTCCATTGTTGTTCACGTGTATGTTTGTATCATTTGTCCATTGTTGTTCACGTGTATGTTTGTATCATTTGTCCATTGTTGTTCACGTGTATGTTTGTATCATTTGTCCATTGTTGTTCACGTGTATGTTTGTATCATTTGTCCATTGTTGTTCACGTGTATGTTTGTATAATTTGTCCATTGTTGTTCACGTGTATGTTTGTATCATTTGTCCGTTGTTGTTCACGTGTATGTTTGTATCATTTGTCCATTGTTGTTCACGTGTATGTTTGTATCATTTGTCCATTGTTGTTCACGTGTATGTTTGTATCATTTGTCCATTGTTGTTCACGTGTATGTTTGTATCATTTGTCCATTGTTGTTCACGTGTATGTTTGTATCATTTGTCCATTGTTGTTCACGTGTATGTTTGTATCATTTGTCCATTGTTGTTCACGTGTATGTTTGTATCATTTGTCCATTGTTGTTCACGTGTATGTTTGTATCATTTGTCCGTTGTTGTTCACGTGTATGTTTGTATCATTTGTCCGTTGTTGTTCACGTGTATGTTTGTATCATTTGTCCATTGTTGTTCACGTGTATGTTTGTATCATTTGTCCGTTGTTGTTAACGTGTATGTTTGTATAATTTGTCCATTGTTGTTCAATTGTATGTTTGTATCATTTGTCCATTGTTGTTCACGTGTATGTTTGTATCATTTGTCCATTGTTGTTAACGTGTATGTTTGTATCATTTGTCCGCTATTTTTTACATACATGTTTGTTTCATATGTCCGCTAGTGTTCACAAATATGTTTGTATCATTGGCCCGTTTTTGAAATTATTGTGCCATGTTCAATGTTGACAGTTGCCGATTCATTTCTATCCCCCTCTTGTGAACACATCATGAACAGTTGTTTTGTTAAATGACCTAGAAGGTTAGACTGAGTCTCCAGCTGAATGTAACACTTCATGTGACAGCTTCAACATGCGGCGGGTGGTGACCCCGGTGGATTCTGTATATATATTCATCATGATCAAGTGCCATGCCGATAAGCTTGCGCGGTCATGTTTCGCCATCTCACACGATCACCAGTGCCGTGGATAAGCTCTGGTTTTTCTCTCGACCATGTCATGTGGTTGAGCCATCGAGATATTTATTTCTCTGCCGTCTCCTTGTTATTGTCCATTAAGTCTTGCCAGTTGTCACCCAGTTCCTCAGTTTATTTCTTCTCATAACGTACCCAAAACTTCTTGACAATCTACGTCTCTCTTGCCTATTTCTAATCAGTTTACGGTTTTCATTAGCTTCTTTTAGGGCTTGCTCATTGGTTTTTCTGTCTGTCCATGGTATTCTTTGCATTCTTTTTCAGAAACATTATTTCTAATGCCATTAGATGTTTTTAAGCTTGTCTGCTCATTGTCCACGATTCACATCCATAAAAAGTATAGGTTATATGTAGCACTTCACCACTCTTTTTCTCAAAAATACATTTATGAGTGATTTAATAGTATAAAGCGTCCGTGAACCACACAGGTTGTTGTCAATGAGGAAAGACGAATTAGTTGTCTAGTGCAGGTTACCCTATAGAACAGCTCAAAACTCTTCGACATGGTCATTGCCGAGTAAAAGGCGTCCTATATAAATTGTCCCGCCTGATGCATGAGTTCAACATCAGTCCTTGTGAGGACAATACCAGTCCATATGACGACAAAACCAGTCCTTATGAGGACAATACCAGTCCTTATGATGACAATACCAGTCCTTGTGAGGACAATACCAGTCCTTGTGAGGACAATACCAGTCCTTATGAGGACAAATAAGATCACGATCTGTCCTTCTGGGGGCTAAAGGAGTTCAAGACCAGGCCTTTTAGAGTGAGCAACAAACAGCTTGGAGGCTACTGAATCTGGCAGGTCCTCCCAAGGATCAGTCCTCATCTGGACCAGTTCAACGCAATAATGAAAATGTCAGTCACTCTGCACCCCATTAGACCCAACCGAACTCGAAGAGCAGAGAGGAGAAAATATAAGTAGTGTTGTTTTCGACTAACTCGGAAGAGAACAAAGAAAGGAAAACGTATCAAAACTCTTACAAAAACGGAACTCAGTTATAACTGACGCTGCAGAAGCAGGTTGAACGAGGTTGAATTTTAATTTTTTTTTTCCTCGTAAATATTGGATTGGATTAGATTGTCTGAGAGGGGGTGTCAAAGGTTAGTGCAGTAAATCACATACAAATTGGCAGAAATCACATGAAAGCTGCGTTGTAACTTTGTAGTAGTAGTAGTAGTAGTAGTAGTAGTAGTAGTAGTAGTAGTAGTAGTAGTAGTAGTAGTAGTAGTAGTAGTAGTAGTAGTAGTAGTAGTAGTAGTAGTAGTAGTAGTAGTAGTAGTAGTAGTAGTAGTAGTGGTAGTAGTTGTTGTTGTTGTTGTTGTTGTTGTTGTTGTTGTATTCTTCCACTGCCGGTAGGCGTCTGGGGAAGAAATAAACTATAGTTCCAGCGCCTATGACTAGTGCCCTTCCTTCAGTTTTCTCCAAACTTACGTAAGCAGTAATGTCTAGGATCCGGTACATTCCCAACCTGTTTGCTAGACCTGTCATAGGTTCACATCCTAAAAGGTTTTAAAGGCGATAGGATAGAATTCATTACACCGGGTTTTATCCCATATGGCTCGGTTGCTTTCCGCAGGGCGACCTTCCGAAAGCGTCTCACAAAGCACGAACTCCGTAGCTCCAGCGACGACTCACATGAGTCTCACAGAAAATTGCACCCGTGAACAGATAAATGAAGTCCGGAATCGGACCCTCAACACTGGAGCTCGAAGCAGGCAGGTTAAATACTTTGCTACAGAGTTCTCTTCCCCCCCCCCCCCCCCACTCTCCCAACTCCAGGTTCCATACCTACTTGACTATTTTATTTTTGCTACACATGTCACACTCATGGGCAGACGCTACCCGCTAAAGTTACATACAGCTCACATCAACGCACGCAACACTATAATGAACTTTTGCTAATCATGTTTATTCACAAGTCATGAACACAACATCTATAATTATTTCGTCCTTTTCCGCGCAGCGTGAAGATGGGGCAACAAGTCCACTACCCTGGTATCAAATAGGCGACTATAATATCATAGGGTTTCCTATTATGTAAATAACTGTTTTTACAAAAGATTTTATACCCGATAATTTTCAATACATACGTGGACGCCCTATCCTAAAGCCACTCTGCCATTGGTAACACCTCATAGTTAAAATCTTACGACATTGACAGCCCAGGAATTCCTCCAACCTTCTCAATTTCCCAAATTGAGCGCTAAGTCTGAGAGTTGAGTAAATTACTGTTCACATATAGACGTCATGGATAGGTAATTCTACGTCACACAAAAGTGCACACGTAAATAGGTAGAGTCATTTTTCACGCATCTTATAACATGTCGGTCCTTACATGTTTATTAAGCTGTCCAGGTGTTCGATCGTGATGTTAAAGAAAAACGGCAAAATGTTAACACCTGTTCAGTTAAACAACCGATATTCTGTACACACACTTGCGCGAACATGCTCACAGGTCTACACCAGATTGTCCTTTCCTGTGATGACTGTAAAACTACTTGTCCGCTTCCTTCGGTTCCGGGTCTGTGATTACTCACCTACGCCGCGCTTTGATACACCTGCAGATTCTGGTAAGTGTTGCACTTCTGGCTTATATTTTCCGGGTATGGATATTGTGCTTTATGATTGTATTTATTCTTTCTTCTTTATTTCATCTATCAATCGCAGTACAATGGTGGGAGATTTGTGTTGTGTACACATTGCAACACAGAGCTTAGGCATGTATTATATGTAGTGTACACATCGCAACACAACGCTAAGCCATGTATTGTATGTTGTATACACATCACAACACAACGCTAAGACATGTATTATATAGTGTGTACACATCGCAACACGACGCTAAGATATATATTACAGGTTGTGTACACATTGCAAACACAACATTTATAAATGCACAGTATGCTGTGTACACATCCCACGCAACGAAAAGAAATGTATCATATGTTAGGTACATTACAAATACAACACTACGAAATGTATCATATGTTATGTACATTTCGCAGCACACCGCTACGAAATTGTAACATGGTCACGTTATGAGAAGAAATAAATTGGAGAATGTCGTGACAACTGGCAAGATCGAGGGGAAGAGAACAAAAGGAGGGCAGAGAAGTAAATACCTGGATGGCTCGACCATGTTGTGTGATCGAGAAAAGACCACTGAGCTGATCCACGACTCTGGTGATCGAGTGAGATGGTGAAATATGACCGCCCATGCTGACCGGCATGGCACATGATGATGATGATGACACATCGCAGCGAATCGTATGGTATGGTGTGAACAGATCGTAGCACAAGTTAGAAAATGCATTATTCGTATTCTATGTGCTTGTTACTACTCTTTTATTCTGGTGATCATTCACGAATCGATTGAATTTTGTTTAGCTGACAAATTAATTGATTACCAAACTGAATTACTGATTAATTAATTAGTGGATTTGGTTTTAGTGGATTGGAGAACTATCTTAATCGTCCCCACATTATTGATTTGTGTGTTCATTTCTTCTCATCTGGTGACACTGTGAGAATCTCAACGCACAGATACGGTGGCACACACATCAACGTCCTAGCTAGTGTGTACCAACATTACTTACTCTATACCAGTGTTTCCCAACGTGGGGACGCCCCACAGGAGGGCAATTCGATTGTTAAGGGGGGGGGGGGGGGGGCAATTCGAAAATTTGTCTCCCAGTCATCAGTCCTTGATGTAAAGTGGACTGTTTTGAATGACCATGGGAGTGGTCACATGCCATGTTTAGTCCTGATCTCTAAATCCAGGAAAGTTAAGTCCAGGAGAGCGCGCAAAACCTTCCGGTATGAGTGGACCGACAGCCTTCTTGGACGCCTCAGACAGGGGCATGCAACAGGAATGTTAAAACTCCTTTTTTTGCAACCCCCATGGTGGACTCCAAAAATAGACCATGCTTAGAAGGCAAAGAAAGCTGCAGTGAAGCAGCTAAGGGAAGTGCGACAGACACCCCGAAGCTCACGAGAGGCAGTGGATACAGCGGAAATGTCAAGAGAGATAGGGTGGAGGTTTTCAAGCGCTTTGCTTCAGAGGCCCAAAACGGGAATGTTTCATGAAGGAGATTGGAGGTGATAAAACACTGCGAAAATTCTGGAAACTGCACAGAAAAATACAAAGAAAGGATCGGCCTATGACAGTGGGAACAATTTATAGAGATGATGGTGTGCGCCTGACAACGGACAAAGAGAAAGGGGAGACGTTTCTCCAGAAATTTTTAGCGCAGACCAATCATAATGATGCAGACACCAGGGATGCAGATAGACAGGTGTTATCTGGCACCATGAAGAATATGCATTATGAAGACATCATCATACGGGTTGAAGATGTTAAACATATTTTGAAGAAGGCAAAAGACACGGCACCAGGGCCTGATGGGGTTAGGTATGGCCACATGAAGGCTTTGAGCGATGTAGACCTGAAGGAGATGACCAACTGCTTTAACCAGAGAATTAGGACAGCGTCAGTACCGCAGGACTGGGTGCATAGCTATCTCATCCCTCTCCCAAAACCATTCAAGGATCAGTCAAAGCTTGGCGGCTTTAGGATCATCACCTTCAAGATACATTTGGGAAGGTTTTAGAGAAGATAGTCACGGTCAAGCTGAAGAGAGACTGAGACTGAAGTTAACTAAATTGGAACCTGACATAAAATCTCTTTGCAGCAAGCATCAAGTGCAAGGATCTCACTAAATTTAAATTATAAATAATTACTAATAATTAAAATAATATAGTATAATATTTTCATTAAAATTATTTTGCTCTTGAATTTCAGTTCTTCATTATATGTTTTGAAAAGTTATTTACTGTGTTTGCTCAATAATTTCTTAGTGATTTCTTCCTAAAACCTATCATTCAAGTTTCTTTAGTGAAAATTTCGATTTTTGAATTAAAAAAAATTATGTATATGTTGGGAGGGGGAGTGGGGGTATAAAATCTTGTAGAAAGGCTTAGGTGGGGCATAGCGCAAAAAAGGTTGGGAAACACTGCTCTCAACAATTCTGTTGAGTAGGTTTTCTCATTTTTAACTTTGTCCAGGGGAATGGCTTTAATAATAATCTCATAATGATTTCTTCTTCTTCATCTTCGTTCATCCGGAGTTTTTTTTTTTTCGGATGTGATTGCGTTGTGTCTGTTTACAGCAGAGCTGCGTTTTTGCGCCGTTAGGCAGACACATCCGACTTCTGCGGGCATTTGTTGACCGGGTTAACCTTCCCGGTCATAATGATTTAAACCTAACGAAACATCATTTTGAAGGACTCCTGACCGCCATTACTGACGACAGATCGTTAAAGAAAGCATCATTACCTGAGTAATTCCTGCTCATTGCCATTGATTTACTGGAAATAGAGCAAATTATAAGGATAGTCCTGTCATCTTTGAAAAGCTAAAAACTATTAATAATACTGGTGTATGTTCGTTAAACACACTTATGTTTTTCACTTTATAAAATGTGCACGGAGATTAAACTTGCCAAGTTTAACTTAATTTCTTTTGCTGCTTGTCGAGTGCACAGGATGTCAAGGGCTTCTGTGAACTGCACTTTACAAATGTGAAGTGGAGAAGCTGAATTACGGGAGAGTGGGAGAGGCAACAGATGCTATATAAGTGGTCATTGTCAGTGTAGAGTTTCCGTAACGCTATGCACCTGCAGTTTTACCAGCTCACACACACACACACACCTGTAGTTTTACCAGCTCACACACACACACACACCTGTAATTTTACCAGCTCACACACAGCTATAGTTTGCATTAAATATTAGGGCTAATGACAGAAATTAGTCATTTTGTAGCTGCAAAAAAGCCACCTAAAATGGCTAACGTCAAGGACAGGGATATTTTTGTTTCAAATAGTATGCGATGCCAATAACTAAACACATCCCCGTGAACCAAGAGGCGAGGAAGAGAGGCAGGAGTAAGATAGGACACACAGTGAAAATAAATCCTAGGACAATACAGCGAGGCACTCTCTTGCCTGCAACCCACATAGCAAAGGAAATAACTGGAGACTTAACAACACATGGAGTAGAGAATTACAGGCAGAGACATATAATACTGTGAGGATATGGAGGAGCTGCAAGAGATAGCAAATTATAGGACAACTTGACGTCTTCGGCTCTCTACTGCCTTCCTCCACTTCTTCCATTACATTTTTGTTTTAATATTAATATTACAAAGCCATCCTAACCCCCATCCCATATTTGTTGCGTTGAATCATGCCTTGGTTACATCCTGATATGCATCTCCTTATCTATGAAGTCTTCTCGTCTAGGAAGTTTAAGTACGGGTCCTGCACATCACATTATACAGTCGCTGAGGAGATGGTACTTCGGTAACAGATCGGAAGGACAATTGTTACATCAACCTCACTCAGACAGAACCAAGCCCTTTTCAGGATATATACTACCTGAGAGCCATGCATCAAACTTAAGAGCTAAATTCAGTCTTCTTTCATGGAAATGACAAACGTTAACCAAACAAGGGTCACATTCCAAACACACAAACACATTGGTGAACCCTAATGTAAGATAGCCACCCCGTTTTAATGAGAAAATGATATGACACAATCACCTGTTTGTAGAGCCCATGGAGAGAACTAAACAAATCCAAGTGAACCAAGAAGTCAGGGAAAGACGATGGCGCTGGACAGGACAAACACTGAGAAAACATGAGGACAACATAACTATAGTCTGTCCAGAAATGAATGCCGTCATTCACGATCACTTATTTTGAAAACTGTCTGTTGCATCGTTATGAAATTTTTCCTGCCGTCTTATGTTCACACCCACCCAAGAAATATGTCTTTCATAGGTCCAAAAGCAACTTAAATCATGGAAAGCAGCGACATTTCTTTGATGGTTTGGTCAAAAACTAGTGATTTCTCGCTAACAAGCTTGTTTACAGTAATGAATGCCCCGCCAATTCAGAAGACGACTCAAGGCGTATCCGGATTCGTATAGGAGTGGGTGCAATGTCTACTCTGCTGAGACGGAACATGATTACCTGTTTTGCACGACGAATATAGCTGTGAATGTCTCTGTGGAAGACTTCCTTCTTAACGGTCAAGATGTTGGTCCTCTTTTCATTTACGTTTATAGAATGATTCGTATGTTCGTGTGTTGTCCCCTCATTTGACAACATGTTTCTTTTCACGTTTCTTGTTATGCCACAATATGTCAGTTCCCACCGCAATATTACTCTTCGGTTGGTATTCAGTGCGTCTAGAGCTTCTGTTTTTTTTTTTTTTTAATGCCAGTTGTTTGTCACCGTTGAGGGCTTAGTGAATTGAAAATTCATCACTGTGGAATACAAACTGTTGCTATTGACAAATTGTATTGTTTGTGCCAATGCTGTCATGTTAAGGGCCTGCAATTCTTCTTCTGAATAGTCGGAGCAAAAATATCCAAGTAGGTGTGCATGTGGATTAATGTCTGCGATCTTCCAAAACCTTATTGTGTGTCGCACTATTCCAGTGGGTTTATGACTGCTCTCGGTTGCATAAAATTCAATCCATCCTTTCTCCAATAGTCATCCTCCACTTTCAACACAGGGTCCTCACATTTTTTCCACTAACTTTTATCAATATTTAATAGCGCGAACTGGGTTAGTATCTTGACGTCAGACAATTTGAATATAGTATTGTCAGCTGCCACCTGTCCTTTAATTTTAGCCCACAAAAGTTCTATAGGGTTAAAATGAGAATGTTACGGCGGAAGTCTCAAGTACCCATGACGGTGCTCTTCTATCAACTTGCCGATTTGATATTTCTTGCTTTTTGGCGTCTGTTTTACAAGGGACAACAATTCCAGCTAGAAATACGTTTCTGGAAATAGAATGTTTTCCATTCGGAGCCATATCTTTATTGCTCCCTTTGTGCTCGATGCTGTAGGTATTTTGTCTTCTTGGGCAACAACATTGATATCATGCATTGTCCATCATTGGACACGACGGTATATCTAGGGATGGATGCACTGTATTCTCGAGCCAATCTCTAAATACATTACCATTCATCTTATTATGATAATCCCTATTGTCTGTATGCTTAGATACGAACACGAGTCCAGCATTCTGTAGTAAGCCATTATGCGTATTACCAGCATGGGACATGACCAAATGCTGTCCCATACTACTGGGCATATATCGCTTTACTTTCCATCCACTGATTGTCATTCCTTTTCACTTGTGTTGTCCGCATTGATCCACGTTTCATCCAGATACACTATGCCATAATTTTATTTGCACATTTCCCTTATTTCACATAGGTATCTGCTTCTCATGGCTCCTAAATGCGGTTGCTCGCAAAGGATATTTCTACCTCCCTTGTACTTTCTAAAAGTGAAGCCTAATGTCCTTATAATTTTCCACAAAGTTGTTTTGGATAGCTCTATGTTATTGTTCTATCTCAATCAAACACTAAGTTATCTTACAATCACTGTTTCCTTGGCATCCAGCATTTTTATAATAGCTCGCCTTATGACATCCTTGTCAAAGCTATTTACAATTGCCTTTCTACATACGGTTTGGTTATTGCGTGGTGGTTTAATTCTTGCACCCATCAACGAAATAACCGTTTGCTCAAACCCAATGCATGCACTGTTCTTTTTTCGGAATTTGTAATAGTATGAATAGTACGAATAGTAATAGTGTAATAGTGCAATAGTATAATAGAATAGTAATAGTAAAATAGTACGGCCGGTCGCCATGGCTGAGGTCTTGCGAACGTGGTTTGTGAGCCCGTATACCCGGGTTCGAAACAAAGCGGTGCTGGTTTTTTTTTTTTTAAAGGTATGGGTGCCGGTCGTCCGGAAAGCAATGGCAAACTAATGAACGTAAAATTTGCCCAGGATTCACGAACAGCAAAAATGCTTGGGTTGACTGCTACGTCCTGTGAAGGACATGCAACTAAATTTTTAGTTTATAATAGCATGAAACAGTTTCCTGCGATCAGCTTCTTGACAAAAATATGTGTACAACTTCATAGCGATGCTTTGAAGTGTACAAGCTTTCACTTCAGTCCCTTTGAACAATATTCACACATTCTAAAGTTAGCGATAAGTGGTAAGATTTTTTTTTAAATAATCAGGTGTCATGAAATAACCCACATTGACGACACCTCTGAACACTCCCAGTTTAAACAGCGCGGGGTTCTTGCCATAATGCCAATCCCGTGAACCACGGAGAATATTCAACATTGAACGCTGATTTTCTGGCTGAAGGTGTAATACATTTAAAATTATGGACTTAATCCCTGACCCGTAAATTATATATCGCATATAAACAAACATTGAAATCTGCTGTACAATCTCCAGAACAAAACATTTTTTGTTGGTTGGGCATAATGATAAGGTTATATGTTGAATCTCATCATTATTCCTCAGTTGGTTACTGAGATATGGATTTTTATACGGGGGCACCCAAATGTAAATGCACTATAGCTACTCTCGTGTCTGGAACCCACAAGGCAAACAAAATAGCGGGACACTATAGTATGTCCCGAAAAGAATGCCTTCACTCACGATCAATTATTTTGAAAACTGTCTGTTGCATCGTTATGAAATTTTTCCAGCCGTCTCATATTTACCCCCCACACAAGGAATATCTCTTTTATAGGTCCAAAACAACTTAAATCATCGAAAGCGGTGACATTTCTTTGACGTTTTGCTGAAAATCTAGTGATTTCTCGCTAACAAATTTATGTTTACAGTAATGAAAGCCCCGCCAATTCAGATGACACATAAGGCGTATCTGAATTCGTAAGGGATTGGGTGCAATGAAAGAAGTAGCTTAAAATCGACAGGGTCGGCTGCATTGCACCAGGTTTTTATCCCATATGGCTCAGTTTCTTTCCGCAGCGCGGAAAGCGTCGCACACAGCGCGAACTCCGTACCTCCAGCGACGACCCTCGGCAGTCTCCGAAAAAAATGCACTCGTGAAATGAAGGACGCGGTCCGGAATCGAACATACAACCTTCGGAGCCCGAGTCAGACGGCTTGACCACTTAACCACGGAGAATCCCGAGAGGAGTGCAATGTGTAATATTAGTAAAGACAGAGAATTTACAGAGGAATGGGGTAAATAATTTGTAAATTGACAGGAAAGTAGAAGGAATATATTTCTTACCTTATTTATTTCATTTCCTTCTTGTTTCTTCAGCTGCTGGTTAATAATGTGTACACAAGTATTCGTGTCAGCTTTTTATATTGAGTTCGTGAAAGCTTCCAAATAGCTGTGCGTTAATGTGCGTATGGAGTGACCAGAAATGATACCGCAATTTAGTCATCATGTTTCCATTTTTAAGGATCTGTTCAGCTGTCTGTGTAGTTTGTTCACACGTACACATGGGTGACAGACCCGCTTTGAGTCTTCGTGAAAGATTGTCTACTCTGCTGTTTACCGTTCAGAGACGGAACATGATTACCTGTTTTGTACTATGAAAATAGTTGTCAGTGTCTCTGTAGTGGGCTTTCTTCTTAACGACCAAGATGTTGGTCCTCTTTTCATTGAAGTTTATAGATTGATTCGTATGCACGTGAGTTGTCCCCTAATTTGACAACGTGTTTGCTCTCACGTTTCTTGTTATGCCCCAATATGACAGTTTCCACTGCAATATTACTCTTCTGTTGGTATTCAATGTGTTTAGTGTGTGTGTGTGTGTGTGTGTGTGTGTGTGTGTGTTTTCAATACAGTTGTTTGTCACCACTGAGGGCTTGCGGAATTGAAAATTCATCACTGTGGAATACAAACTGTTACCATTGACATTATGCTGATGCTGTAATGTTTAGGGCCTGCAATTCTTCTGAATATTTGTAGCAAAATATCCCAGTTGGTGTGCACGTGGATTAAGGTCTGCGATCTGCTCAGACCTTAATCTGTGTCGGATGATTCCAGTAGGTTTATGACTGCTCTCGGTTGCATAAAATTCAATCCATCCTTTCTCCAATAGTCCTCTTCCTCTTTCAACACACGGTCCTCACATTTTTCCAGTAACTTTTATCAATATTTAATAGCGTGGACTGGATTAGTATCCTGACGTCAGACAATTTGAATATAGTATTGTCAGCTGCCACCTGTCCTTTAATTTTAGCCCACACAAGTTCTATAGGATTAAAATGAGAATGGTACGGCGGAAGTCTCAATCAACCCATGACGATGCTCTTCTATCAACTTGTAGATTTGATATTTCTTGCTTTTGGGCGTCTGTTTTACAGGGGACAACAATTCCAGCTAGAAATACGTTTCTGGAAATGGTATGTTTCCATTCGGAGTCATATCTTTATTGCTCCCTTTGTGCTCGATGCTGTAGGTATTTTGTCTTCTTGGGCAACAACATCGATATTATGCATTGTCCATAATTGGACACGACGGTCTATCTAGGGATGAAAGCACAGTATTCTCGAGCCAATCTCTAAATACATTACCATTCATCTTATTATGATAATCCATATTGTCTGCATGCTTTGATACAGAAACACGAGCCCAGCATTCTGTTGTAAGCCATTGTGCGTATTACCAGCATGGGCCATGACCAAAAGTTGTCCTATACTACTGGGCACATATCGCTTTATCTGTCCATCCACTGATTGCCATTCCTTTTCACTTGTGTTGTCCGCATTGATCCACGTTTCATCCAGATACTCTATGACATAATTTTCTTTGCGCATTTCCCTTATTTGAAGTAGGTATCTGCTTTTCATGGCTCCTAAATGCGGTTGCTCGCAAAGATTATTTCTACCGCCCTTGTACTTTCAAATAGTGAAGATAATGTCCTTATAATTTTCCACAAAGTTGTTTTGGATAGCTCTATGTTATTGTTCTTTCTGAGCCAAACCCTAAGTTTTCTTACAGTCACTGTTTCTTTGGCATCCAGCATTTTTATAATGCTGGATAATCCTGGATATACAATTCAAAATTTTTATAATTTTAGGAGTCCCCGTGGCGAAGTGGTCAAGCCTTTTGACTCGGGCTCTAAAGGTCGTGTGTTCGATTCCGGGCCGCATCCTTCGGATCACGTGTTAAATTTTTCGGAGACTTCTGTGGGTCGTCGCTAGAGCTGCGGAGTTCGTGCTTTGTGCGATGCTTTCCTGCCTGCGGAAAGAGACCGAGCCATATGGGATAGAACCCGGTGCAATGAAGTCGACTCTGTCGAATTTTAAGCGACTTTTAAAAGCATTTTTATAATAGCTCGCCTTATGGCATCTTTGTCAAAGCTGTCTACAATAATCTTTCTACCTACCGTTTTGTTATTGCGTTGTGGTTTAATTCCAGATTCTTGCACCCATCGACGAAATTACTGTTTACTCAAACCCAATGCATGCACTGTCCTTTTTTCGGAATTTGTAATAGTATAAAACAGTTTCCTGCGATCAGCTTCTTGACGAAAATATGTGTACAACTTCATAGCGATTCTTTGAAGTGTACAATTTCGCATTATATCCCATTGAAAAATATTCACACATTTCAATGTTAGCGATAAGTGGTAAGATTTAAAAAAAAAAAAAAATATTAATCAGGTTTCATGAAATAACCCACATTTTGAGACACCTCTGAACAGTTCTAGTTTGAACAACGCGGGGAATTGGCATAAGGCCAATCCGTTCAAAACACGTACAATATTCAACATTGAGCGCTGATTGTCTGGCTACGCTGTAATACATTTAAAATTATAAATTTCATCTCAGACACGTAAATTATATACCGCATATAAACACACTTTGAAATCTGCTGTAAAATCTATGGAACAAAAAAAAATTTTTTTGGGTGGACATAATGATAAGGTTATATAATTTTCCCTCAGTTGGTTACTGAGATATGGATGTTTATATTGGGGAGAGAAATAAAAAACAGACTATAAAAATAACATGTAGGAGAACATGGCGGAAGCCGCAGGAGAAAACGAAAGATAGAACGCATTAGCGTGTTTTGGTTAAGGGCCCATGTCCCAATGATGAAACGGGAAGGGGTGGAGGGGGGGGGGTGAAGAAGAAAAAGAAAGCATAAAAGTACTAGAGTATAATAAATCAGGGTGTATTTTTAATGATTGTGCAGTGTTTGAAAATATTGCCGGTCCAAGTTTTGTATTTACCTATTATGTTGCATGATTGATTGATTGATTGATTGATTGATTGATTGATTGATTGATTGATCTTTATTTTCGAAGGGTTACATATTGGGCACGCAGGCTCGTCTTACATTCGGCCCTTCCAATCACTCATCTTTCGTTCGTCAATAGTGCATGATGAATTTACATTGTTAAATGAATGTTGTAAACATAAACAATGCATATTACAATGTTATGAGACATATCCCCCACCCACTCACACATCCCCCACCCACCACACATCCACCACACACACACACACATCACCCACCCACCCACGCCCAAACCACAGACACCCCCAGGCACACATATATTCCCCCATCCGCCCACCCATCCCCCATCCACACATCCCCCACCTATACAAATCTCCCCACCCACACACACATCCCCACTCCATTCCCCCAACCCACACACACTCATAAACCCACACATCCTCCATCCACCCACCCACGCATGAATTTTACAGAGGGTGAATACAAAACTTGGACCGGCAATATTTTCAAACACTGCACAGTCATTAAAAATGCACCCTACCGTGGTTTAATGTTTTTTATAGGGATATTGTCATTTTTGTTTTGTTCGCTCACTTTGACCTCAAGCGTAGTCCATTGACACTCAACTACTTTTAGTGCACTGGACTAATTGTTACCTATGGATGAGATTTTCCTATTACCAGTATCCCTCGATATCTGGCGAACCCACTCCAGAGTCAGAGGTTCTTGTAATTTACGTCCCCAAAGTCAAGGATGAAACGTCAAAATTCTAGTCCAACTGACCGGTTTAGGGGTTGAACCCGTTACCTCGGGATCAGCACACCGGATGTTTAATAACACTGTTCTTCTCCATTCTGCCATGCTGATATTCATTGCAAGTGTTTGAGAATGGTCGACGCACAGCTGTGTGGGAAAAGCAGCTTTTGGGTCCGAGTGTCCACCGCTGTTGACAACTGTAAGACTGAGCCGAGAATGGTTCTTAACTTGTACTGAGGGTCGGAAACTGATGTCAAAGGCAGAGGTTACATACCCGTGGGTGGATGTGGAAGGTGAGATCCGGGTCAGGGATATCCTCGCCCTGTCCAGAACACAGCGGACCGGGATTTGTGAGAGACACCCACAACTATGCCATTTGGCAGGGCAAAGAATGATGATGACATATTGGTGGGGCAGTTGGATTATCAACTTTCCAATATCCAATTGACGACGACCAGTTATATCATCAATGCCTCCCTGGCCTAAGTTTGGCTATTGGCTATGTTTTGTTAATGTCTGAAGCAGTTTTCTCTTATGGGTCTTGGTGTGATGGCGCCATCACATTGTGTAGGCCTGGGAGCTGGGATGGATAGGTGGCCTATCTTTCCTTCACTCAGCTAGCGACGAGCCCAAGCGTCGAACCCGTGTCCGACTGTGCGCATGACCTTATAATCGAAGTTCGCTATCAATTTTCCTTAGCACCCGCCTTGTCGAGCCCTTAGTGTCTATTGGTTATCTGTAATGCGCAGAAATATCAACTGGGGAACGCTTTGAGGTCACTGGGGCAGCTCATAAACACATTCACAAGTATTGTTACACCAATCTTGTGAATTTATTAATTACGAGGGAGAGTCAATAAGTAAGTCACACAGTTCTGTGGGATGGCAGGTAAATGTAGTTTCTGTTTTCTACAGGTGTCATTAGGTGACAGCAACATCGAACTTTATATTTCCGTTTGTCAGGTGGCGCTAGGTGTCTCATGCGCATGCGCAGCGCATAAACAAAATGGCAACTATACTTACTGAGTGTACAACTAAAGAGCAAAGTGCTGTTGTTGTGCGTGTTTTTTTTTTGTTTTTTTTTTTAGTGTGGGCTAAAGGACTACCTGCAAATCATATTCATAAGGAAATGCTTCCTATTTATGCTGACAAATGTTTGTCCCATAAAGCGGTGCTTAGCTGGGTAGAAATATTTTCTCAAGGACGCTCTAAAATTGTTGATTAAATCCGTTCGGTTCGTCCTGTTGAGATTGCAACAGAAGCATCCGTGCAGCGGGTGGAGGAGATGATTAGAGATGACAGGCGAGTAACGATAGACTCTGTAGCATCTGCAATAGGGTGCTCACATGGTTCTGCATACAGCATAATGCATGATCGATTGAAATTTAAGAAAGTGTGCTCAAGGTGGGTACCCAGATAATTGAAGGAGGAACACAAACTGAACCGATTTGACCTGTCCTTCATCATCTCTGTCGATACGAAGATGAAGGAGATGACATGCAGAACATGATTGTTACTGGGGACGAATCATGGGTACGTCACTACCAGCCCGAATCAAAGCGTGCTTCAATGCAATGGAAACATCCATCTTCGCCTTGTGTCCAAACATTCAAAGTTACGCCATCAGCAGGAAAGGTTATGCTGACAATGTTCTGGAATTGTCAAGGAGTGCTTCTAACAAATTTCAAGAAGAAAGGTGATAATGTGAATTCTGAATCATACTGTGTTCTATCGATGTTTCATGATGCAATTCGAAGAAAACGTCCAGGACTGCTGACTAGAGGAGTGTTGCTTCTTCATGGCAATGCCAGACCATATACGGCTCGATTGACTCAGGCGAAAATTAACCAACTAAGGTGGGAAGTTGTGGAACATCCACCTTACTTTGTCCTTAGCGACTTAATCCTTAGCGATTTCCACCTTTTTGGTCCACTAAAAACTCACCTTGGCGGGAGACATTTCGCGAATGACGCCGAAGTTGGATTTGAAGTGAAAACGTGGTTTAGAAAACCGAGCCAGCAGTTCTATGCAGCCGGTTTGGGAGGACTGATAAAACGATGGGATACGTGCATCAATGTTGGTGGAAATTATGTTGAGAAATAAAGGGACAATGTATGTATAAAAATAAACTAGTTTCAAGTTGTTATCATATTTAGTTATTTTTCTACAGCCATTTGTGACTTACTTACTGACTTCCCCTCGTAATAGACGCGACGTCAACGTATTGGAGACACGTCTTTAAGCGAGAAATCGCCATCAGTCCACATAAAAAGTATTCGGAAATTAACCAACCCAGCCGTATTACAGCTGCATTATAAAATGTTCAATGTTACAGGATGACATCGTTTGTAGAGGCGACATGGTTATACGGGGACGGGCGTAGATGTCAGAGTAGACACCAGACAATAGAGAGAAGTCTGGTCACTTGGTTGATAAACCTGACTGAAAGACCTGGCAGATGGTGGCATATTTAAAGATAACCTAGTTAGTCAAGTGTCAAAGGAAACTTGTTCTTTCTACTAAACGACGGTGACATTTATATTATTATAATAGAATAATATATTTTTATTCATCTAAAGTCGTCTTGACTTGTCTTGCCACTGGACTCAGGTGGACTCAGGCGAGAGAGTGAGGTCGACGAATTGCAACTCTTCCTTACTTTAATCCAATTCATCGCGCAAGTCATTCTTCATCCAACTTCATATATCACCTTCAAGCCCTGTGGCGATGGGTGAGCGGCGAAGCTGCAGGCGTGGGTACGCTGGCAGCCGTAGTCGCAGACCTGCACACAGGCGGCTCAGGCCATATGGTCGTCTTCTACTGACCGGAGCAGCAGTGGGATTCGGCAGCCCCCTGAGCGACTGAGCAGCCCTCTATAGGAAAGCACTGCTGACCTCCATAGCATGAGGAAGGAGCTAGAAAATGTGCCTTAAACATTGTCTGCTCCATCATTATCTAACCAGCTAGCCGCGGTTGGTGGGTACCCTATAGTGCGGTCGACATACAAACAAAGTAAAAACAGGCAAAGCTAAAAAAGCTGACCATATTCCCTTGACAATCGGAACTTAGAATGTGCGCACCCTACCTGATAGAGACGGCGCGTCGGGCCCAGAAAGACGAACAGCACTGATTGGGAGAGAGCTGGGCAGGTATAACATCGACATTGCAGCCTTGAGCGAGACATGACTTGCAGAAGAAGGCCCAATCTGTGAAGTAGGTGCCGGCTACACACTTTTCTGGAGTGGAAGGAAAAGCGAGGAAAGACGTCAATCCGGTGTGGGATTTGCCATTAAGTTGGCCCTGGCTGGCAGACTAGCTGGATTTTCGAAGGCTATAAACGACAGGCCATTAAGTTGCCACTGCTGAACGGAAGGAAGCATGCAACCATCGTGAGTGTCTACGCACCAACCATGACCAATGAAGATGACGTCACGAACAAGTTGACCTGCACAATGTATTAACATATGTTCCTTAGGGACTTCAATGCCAGAGTAGGCACGGACACCACCTCTTGGAGTGGCATTTTTGGCACGCACGGAGTCTGACATTGTAACAGCAATAGACTCATCCTCCTTCAGACATGTACCGAACACGATCTCCTGATCACCAACACAATTTTCCGTATCCCATGAGAAATAGGACATCGTGGATGCACCCTCGCTCGAAACACTGGCATCTCATTGACTATCTCATCGTCTGGAGGAGTGACAGACAAGACGTTCGGGTGACAAAATCCATGTGTGGTGCCGACTGTTGGACAGACCATCGTCTCGTTGTATCAAACATAAACATACACATCAAACCACCACGGCGTCCTGAAGGGGTAAATGCGAAAAAAAAAAAAAAAAACTAAATGTCACCGGCCTAAAAACCAACAAAATGCAGCTGTCGTTTGAAAATATGCTGGAAGTCCTCCTCAAGCCGAATGCTGCAGCTAAACAAGATGCGGAACCAGATTGGAGAGCCCTATAGAACTTAATTTCAACACTGCTATGGAAAAACCAAAAAAAAAAAAAAATGATGCCTTCAATAACATTCGGACAGTAGTGCAGCAGAATCTTCGGCATGCGGAACTCCTGGCTGAGCAACAAAGCTGATGAAATTAAAGGCTTTGCTGACAGACATGATATGAAAAACTTCTACGACTCACTGAAAGCGGTCTATGGTCCTACATCACCAGGCATAGTTCCCCATCTCAGTACAGATGGGGGAATATTGGTCACCGATAAGAAAGAAATCCCTTAACGCTGGGCAGAGCATTTCAGCAACATCTTAAATGCAACCTCCTTCTTCGATGATGAAACTATCAACTGCCTTCCTCAGGTCCCCACTAGTGACACTCACTCTTGATAACCTGCCAACCATAGTGGAAGTAAACAAAGCCATCCAGCAACTCTCCAGCGGCAAGGTGCCTGATCCTGACTCCATTCCATCAGAGATATACAAAGCAAGTGAACCGGTTCTAATAGAGCAGCTTCACCAAGTCTTTATTAATATGAACGAGATCATGTAACAAGATTTCAAGGACGCGTCAGTAGTCCACCTTTACAAACGTAAAGGAAACCACCAATCCTGTGACAACCACTGAGGCATCTCTTTGCTCTCAATTGCAGGCCAGAATTCTTCTCAGTCGCCTCATCTCGACCAAGGTCTTCTTCCTGAGAGTTAGTGTGGTTTCAGAAAAGAACGAGGAACTTTTGACATGATTTTCGCTGCAAGGCAGCTGCAAGAGAAATGCCAGGAACATAACTCCGAAATCTTCTCCACTTTCATTGATCTAACCAGGGCTTTTGATAGTTAGCAGAGAAGGACTGTGAAAGATTATGGCGAAATGTGGCTCTCCCGAAAATTTGTCCAAATAGTGTTGTTATTTCACGATGGTATGTAGGCAAGAGTTCCGGAAAATGGTGAACTGTCTGAGCACTTTCCTGTCACCAATGGAGTGAAGCAAGGATGTGTCCTGGCACCAACATTGTTCAGCCTCATGTTTTCAGCTATGCTGGCGAATGCCTTCGAGAGCAACGACATTGGAATAGACATTAACTACCGCATGGATGGAAAGTTGTTCAATCTCAAATGGCTGAAAGCCAAAACCAAAAATAACAACGACACCGTCAGAGAACTGCTGTTTGCTGATGATTGTGCTCTAAATGCCAACTCAGAGGCAGACATGCAACACAATGTTTCAGCTTTCTCATATGCCTGTGCCAACTTTTGGGCTCAATATAAACTTGGAGAAGACTGTAGTTATGTACCAGCCAGCTCGAGGGATTCATCACACAGTGCCGAATATCAAAGTGAATGATCTTAGATTAAGTGTTATGGACAAATTCACCTATCTTAGCAGCAGTGTCACAAGCTGCCACAATTTGATGACGAAGTGAATGCAAGAATCTTTAAGGCCAGCGCGGCCTTTGGCAGACTGTACAAGAATGTGTGGGACAGAAATGGAATACGCCTGCAAACAAAGCTGAAAGTCTACAAAGCAGTCGTATTATCCATTCTGCTATATATTTGTAAAGCCTGGACTGTTTATCAGTGACACGCTAGGAAATTAAACCATTTCCACACAGTCTGCCCTAGAAAGCTATTGAAGATTAAATGGCAAGGCAAGATCCCAGACACTGAAGTCCTAGAAAGAGCGTCCATGCCCAGTATCCACTCTACTAATTAAGTATCATATTCGCTGGGCTGGTCACTTGACTCACATGCCATATGACAGGCTCCCTAAACGATTTTTTACGGCGAGCTTCGTTTTGGTAAACGCTCCCAAGGCGGTCAGAGGAAACGCTTTAAAGACATTCTGAAAATCTCACTTAAAGCTTTTGGAATTCATCATGACACTTGGGAGACTGCTGCCAAAGACCGAAATTCGTGGCGTACATCATTACGCAAGGGTGCAGTCACTTGTGACGCAACCAGGATTGCAAGACCTGTGAAGAAACGGCTGGACATAAAAACCAGTACAGAAGATCCTCCTCCTGGAACGTAAAGCATTCTTTGACCACATTGTCAAAGAACATTTCGAGTCAAAATAGGCCTTATCAGCCATCTTAGAACTCACGGATCCATACTTTCAACCCCACTGGATGAAATGAATGGTCATCATCATTCTTGATGCACAAACAAGACATTTAGCATTTCACTTACACACACAAAGAGACACATAGACACACGTTAATACCACACGGACACAAACACACACAGACACACACATGCGGGCACATGGACACTCGCACACACGGACACTCAGACTCACAAAGACACACATACGCACACACATACGCATATGAACACGCTCATAAACACACATGCACACACACACGGACAAACACATATACACACAAACATAGACAAGCACTGATACAAACACACATACACACACACACACACGGACACATACAAACACTGATACGCACACACGAACACACACATTGACATACAGACTCACACACAAACACAGACATTCACACACTGACACAGACACATACACACGCATGAAAACACAGACCACGTATACACACACAGAACAAATACACAGACTCTCTAACACACACAAACACGAGTACACTCCAACACACAGTCGTTTGTTTATCACACTATCCTTTGTGATGACTTCGGCAGGATCGAAATCGCGACACCCACGACGTGCTATGAATGTGCTACTACTTCCCACACCAAGATACCATCTTGATTTATGTTAAGGAAACATTATTGGGAGAAACATAAATAATAAATCATGTATATTATCTTGTATTTGTGCACACAACTGGGGACAAGGTTTCCGCTGAGAAAGAATGTCCAGTTACCGCGTCTCTGATGGCCAATGAGGATCGATGTGTCTACCACGTACGATACTCTTGCGTCCACTAGAAGAACATAAAGGATGTGAAGCGGTTTTGGTCGCTCACAACTGGTGGCCCATTCTGTGTTTGAATGTTGGTAGACTGAAGCGCTATCCAGACGGTTGCGCCAAGTTGATTAAATTAGGTGCTGTACGGTGGACACATAAGTTTAGATTATTTCTGTACTTAAAGAGATTCGGTATCGTGGTGGCTATACTCGTGGTGGTTATACTCGTAGTGGTTATAGGTTAAAGTCCGCATCGAAATAGATTTTTAAACTTAATTTGGGGTACCAGGTCGACTCATCCTAAAGATGGGTACCAGTTAATGTTGTGGAGAGTAAAGGCGGGCGGCGCGATACTGACCACACCACCGACAGATTGGTCTATACAAATACACAACTGGTTGCCTAAAATCCAAAGATGGCAAAATCATAGGAGAAAGATATCAGGTTTTACATGCATAGTCAGATAGTATGAAAGACCTTTATGATGATGCAAGAGAGGAACAGTATGATATTCGGAATAATAATGAAAGACCATCAATTTTGAAGATGGAAGTTCAGAATGCTCTTAACCATGTAAATACTGGCAAGACCCCGGGTCCAGACAACATCTCTACAGAAATTATTAATGCCTTGGAAGAATGTGGAATAGACCAGGTCATCAGACTGCCGAACACAATATATGATACGGAGATATACCTCCTGAATTATGTAATTCTATATTTATTGCAATCCCGAAGAAATCAGAAGCCTTTGAATTTGATCAACATCAAACAATTAGTATAATGAGCCAAATCACGAAGATTTTGCTAAGTATGTTCATGCAAAGAGTTAGGAAGAAAATACAACCCCAAATAGGAGAAGAACAATGTGGGTTCGTAGAAGGCAAGGGTACAGTAAATTATGTGTATATTCAGAGAACATTCATTGGGCGTTCTATAGAAGTAAATAAAGAGGTCTATATAAAGATGTCAATTGCAAAGAGAAAAAGAGAGTTGACGTGCTACATAAAACCTGTAAACAATATAAAATGACACAAAGTAGTGCAGCTTTACATAACAGAGTTAAGACACATACAGAACGTTGCGGCGATTAGCCTTCATCAGCAAACAAACACATTCACAAACACAACATACAGTCAAGGAGAACTCATGTGACTACATCAGAAGGTGATGACAGGACGAGAAGAACAAAAGCATGGAATAATGGAAGCAATGAAGTGAAAATGAGAATTGAAAAACATGTTAATTGAAAAGAATGTTAGTTGAAATAAATGTTTAATTGAAAAAATGTTACTAGAGAAAAACGTGCATACTCACCTCACCGTTCGGATCTGGAAGAAACTAAGAAAATCTCGGATGTGTTGTTATACCCGGTGCTAAGTGTTACGGTTCAGTGAACACATAGAAGGAAGGGGGCGGGGTAAGAGGCGCGTAAGATTGAAGGTGGTACTAACCAAAACCCCATTGTGTTATTATAGGGGCGAGTCTTAAGGTCTGGGTGGACTGATATGCGTGAACACGCGTACATACATAGAAACACCTCGACAGACAAAATGCTAGTGTATGGGGTCATGTGCAAAGTATATGCAAGAAGAGAGAGAGAGAGAGAGAGAGCGAGAGAGAGAGCGAGCGAGCGAGAGAGAGAGGGAGAGAGCGAGAGAGAGAGAGGGAGAGAGAGCGAGAGAGAGAGAGAGCGAGAGAGAGAGCGAGAGAGAGAGGGAGAGAGAGCGAGAGAAAGAGAGGGAGAGAGCGAGCGAGAGAGAGAGCGACAGAGAGAGCGAGAGAGAGAGTGAGAGAGAGAGAGCGAGAGAGAGAGAGAGAGCGAGCGAGAGAGAGAGCGAGAGAGAGAGGGAGAGCGAGAGAGAGAGTGACAGAGAAAGAGAGCGAGCGAGAGAGAGAGAGCGAGAGAAAGAGCGACCGAGAGAGAGAGCGAGAGAGAGAGAGCGAGAGAGAGAGGGGGAGAGAGAGAGAGGAGAGCGAGAGAGAGAGCGAGCGAGAGAGAGAGCGCGCGAGCGAGAGAGAGAGAGAGCGAGCGAGAGAGATAGAGCGAGAGAGATAGAGAGAGAGCGAGCGAGAGAGAGAGCGAGCGAGGGAGAGAGAGAGAGCGCGAGAGAGAGAGAGGAAAAGTGCCTGTGATATACCACATGAGGTATGCGGAGCACGTCAGTCTACACGTACGACGTTGCACTCATACTGTACCCTATGAAATAGTCAGTATGGTTGATTGTTATACAACACACTTCAGGAGCTACTCGACCAGTGCTCGAGTTGTTGGGGCTGTGTAAGATCCAACCACTGGTAATACACGAGAGAGAGAGAGAGAGAGAGAGAGAGAGAGAGAGAGAGAGAGAGAGAGAGAGAGAGAGAGAGAGAACTGCTTGCGACATACCGCATGGCGAATGCGGATGGGTCGGTCTACAAATACGAGGCTTCACTCATACTGTTCCCTATGAAATAGAGGCAGTAAGGTTGATTGTTATACAACGTATTTGAGGATCAAATCACCCAGTGGTTGTGTTAAAATCAGAACACCGGCAATATAGTTGGAATATGTAGGCACAGAGAAGCAAGATGGAAGAGAGAGCGAGAGAGAGAGAGAGAGAGAGAGAGAGAGAGAGAGAGAGAGAGAGATTGGGATAGTGCCTACGACACGCCCCTGATGTATGCGGGGTCGGTCAGTCTACAAATACGAGGCTTCACTCATACTGTTTCCTATGAAATAGAGGCAGTAAGGTTGATTGTTATACAACGTATTTGAGGATCAAATCACCCAGTGGTTGTGTTAAAATCAGACCACCGGCAATATAGTTGGAATATGTGGGCACAGAGAAGCGAGATGGAAGAGAGAGAGACAGAGACAGAGAGAGGGAGGGAGGGAGAGAGAGAGATTGGAAAAGAGAGAGAGAGAGATTGGAGAAGTGCCTACGACACGCCCCTGATGTATGTGGGGTCTGTCGGTCTACAAATACGAGGCTTCACTCATACTGTTTCCTATGAAATAGAGGCAGTATTATTGATTGTTATACAACGTATTTGAGGATCAAATCACCCAGTGTTTGTGTTAAAATCAGACCACCGGAAATATAGTTGGAATATGTAGGCACAGGGAAGCAAGATGGGAGAGAGAGAGAGAGAGAGAGAGAGAGAGAGAGAGATTGGAAAAGAGAGAGAGATTGGAGACGTGCCTACAACACGCCACCTGATGTATGCGGAGTCAATCGGTCTACACATACGAGGCTTCACTCATACTGTACCCTGTGAGATAGAGCCAGTAAGGTTGATTTTTATACAACGTATATGAGGATCAACCCCCCCCCCCCCCCATTGGTTGTGTTATTGGGGCTGTGTAACATCAGACCACCAGCAATATAGTTGGAACAGGTAGACACCGAGAAGCACGATGGAAGAGAGAGAGAGAGAGAGAGAAAGAGAGAGAGAGAGAGAGATAGACAGACAGACAGACAGACAGATTGGAAAAGAGCCTACGACACGCCACACATGACATAGGTAGGCACAGAGAAGCAAGGTTGTTGAGAGAGCGAGAGAGCGAGAGAGAGAGAGACAGAGAGATAGAGAGATGGGCAGAGAGAGAGAGAGGGTTGGTGTAAGATTATTGAGAGAGAGAGAGAGAGAGAGAAATATATCTGTGTACATACACACATACACATCTGAACTAGTATCTATGTGCACGCACACCCGATCGCATATACAGTGTAGTTGCTAACTAGTGGGGGATTATTGGTCCGGGGGGAGTAGTGATAACATTACTGGTGCGCGCTGACTTGCGTACGACAGGAGTGTCGAGAGTAGTAATGTGAAATGCCCAGGTAACTAATGGTTCGGTCACTGGGAATCGGGCCGAGGGAGACAGGGTAGAGGATAATATTATTGGAGAAAAGGACTGGTTGGAGACCGGAAGAGCGTGATACCTAGGAGGGTGTGGATGCAACAGAGGGGGGAGGGGAAATGACTACGATTAGATGAAACTATGTTGGGTTTTGAGGCCGTGTGGTGTTAGGCACCCCATAGTGAATATGCGCCGGTTTTCTGTATTCTTGCGATGTTGAGCACCAGAGGAGCAGGACTGGATGACAGTGACCTGGGCATCGGAAGCACCTTGATGGTTGGCGCTGTTGAAGTGGGTGGAACAGGCTTGGGGGCGTTGGTGTTGATGTCCATCAAATGTTGGCGGAATCTGTCGGCTAGCATGAGGCCCGTAAACTGCCTTTAGGGAATCGCACCACTGGGGTGTGGATCACATATGGGCAGGTCTTGCAACGAGATCTCAGGCAAGCCTTAGTTCCTAATTGTGATGGTGGAGGTGGAGATCCCTGTACTCTATCATGGACGAGTACATCTCTGAGGTTGTGGTCACGTCTATAAGCCACTAGTGGTTTCTCTGAAAATATCGCGCTGGTAGTAGTGTCAGCTTGAAGGATAGATAGATGTCGAAACAGGATATTTTTTACTGAAATATTGTGCGGATGATAGGTAAGAGAAAGTAGGAAATAAGGCTTGCCTGAGATCTCTTTGCAAGACCTGCCCATATGTGATCCACACCCCAGTGGTGCGATTCCCTAAAGGCAGTTTACGCATCACAGAAGAATTTTCCTGCACCAGTCGCAACATCATGTACGCCATAATATACAAACGGTGTGATATGAAGTATATTGGGGATGACGGGCCTCATGCTAGCCGACAGATTCCGCCAACATCTGATGGACATCAACACCAACGCCCCCAAGCCTGTCTCCACCCACTTCAACAGCGCTAACCATCAAGGTGCTTCCGATGTCCAGGTCACTGTCATCCAGTCCTGCTCCTCTGGTGCTCAACATCCCAAGAATACAGAAAACCGACTCATATTCACTATGGGGTGCCTAACACCACACGGCCTCAACACCCAACATTGTTTCATCTAATCGTAGTCATTTCCCCTCCCCACTCTGTTGCTTCCACACCCTCCTAGGTATCACCCTCTTCCAGTCTCCAACCAGTCCTTTTCTCCACTAATATTATCCTCTACCCTGTCTCCCTCAGCCCGATTCCCAGTGACCGAACCATTAGTTATCTGGGCATTTCACATTACTACTCTCGACACTCCTGTCGTACGCAAGTCAGCGCGCACCAGTAATGTTATCACTACTCCCCCCGGACCAATAATCCCCCCCCCCACTAGTTAGCAACTACACTGTATATGCGATCGGGTGTGCGTGCACATAGATACTAGTTCAGATGTGTATGTGTGTATGTACACAGATATATATGTCTCTCTCTCTCTCCCTCTCTCAATAATCTTACACCAACCCTCTCTCTCTCTCTCTCTGCCCATCTCTCTATCTCTCTGTCTCTCCCTCTCTCGCTCTCTCAACAACCTTGTTTCTCTGTGCCCACCTATGTCATGTGTGGTGTGTCGTAGGCTCTTTTCCAGTCTCTCTCTCTCTCTCTCTCTCTCTCTCTCTCTCTCTCTCTCTCTCTCTCTTCCATCGTGCTTCTCGGTGTCTACCTGTTCCAACTATATTGCTGGTGGTCTGATGTTACACAGCCCCAATAACACAACCAATGGGGGGGGGGGGGGGTTGATCCTCATATACGTTGTATAAAAATCAACCTTACTGGCTCTATCTCACAGGGTACAGTATGAGTGAAGCCTCGTATGTGTAGAACGATCGACCCCGCATACATCAGGTGGCGTGTCGTAGGCACTTCTCCAATCTCTCTCGCTCTCTTTTCCAATCTCTCTCTCTCTCTCTCTCTCTCTCTCTCTCTCTCTCTCTCTTGCATCTTGCTTCTCTGTGCCTACATATTCCAACTATATTGCCGGTGGTCTGATTTAACACAACCATTGGGTGATTTGATCCTCAAATACGTTGTATAACAATCAACCTTACTGCCTCTATTTTACAGGGAACAGTATGAGTGAAGCCTCGTATTTGTAGACCGACCGACCCCACATACATCAGGGTCGTGTCGTATGCACTTCTCCAATCTCTCTCTCTCTTTTCCAATCTCTCTCTCTCTCTCTCTCTCTCTCTCTCTCTCTCTCTCTCTCTCTCTTCCATCTCGCTTCTCTGTGCCCACATATTCCAACTATATTGCCGGTGGTCTGATTTTAACACAACCACTGGGTGATTTGATCCTCAAATACGTTGTATAACAATCAACCTTACTACCTCTATTTCATAGGGAACAGTATGAGTGAAGCCTCGTATTTGTAGACCGACCCATCCACATTCCCCATGCGGTATGTCGCATGCAGTTTTCCATCCTCTATCTCTCTCGCTCTCTCTCTCTCTCTCTCTCTCTCTCCCTCTCTCCCCTTACATCTTGCTTCTCTGTGTCTACCTACTTTACGTGTATTACCAGTGGTTGGATCTTACACAGCCCCAACAACTCGAGCACTGGTCGAGTAGCTCCTGAAATGTGTTGTATAACAATCAACCATACTGACTATTTCATAGGGTACAGTATGAGTGCAACGTCGTACGTGTAGACCGACGTACTCCGCATACATCATGTGGTATATCACAGGCACTTTCTCTCTCTCTCTCGCTCTCTCTCTCTCGCTCGCTCTCTCTCTCTATCTCTCTCGCTCTCTCTCTCTCGTTTGCTAGCTCTATCTCTCTCGCTCGCTCTCTCTCTCTCGTTCGCTCGCTCTCTCTCCCTCTCTCTCCCTCTCTCTCCCTCTCTCTCTCGCTCTCTCTCTCTCTCGCTCTCTCTCTCCCTCTCTCTCTCGCTCGCTCTCTCTCTCTCGATCTCTCTCTCTCGCTCTCCCTCTCTCTCTCGCTCTCTCTCTCTCGTGAATGAGTGAGTGTGAGAGTGAATGAGTGAGCGTGAGAGTGAATGAGTATTCTCATCTGTCATATTATCAGTTAAATACCATTTGATTTTATCATGCATAATATAAACTCATGTTCATTGCTGTAGTTTGAGTGAGAGAGTCAGTGAGTGTGAATGAGAGACAGAATAGGTGAGCGGGAGAGTGAATGAGTGAGTGTGAGAGTGAATGAGTGGGCGGGAGAGTGAATGAGTGAGAGTGAATGAGTGAGCGTGAGAGTGAATGAGTGAGCGTGAGAGTGAATGAGTGAGCGGGAGAGTGAATGAGTGAGCGCGAGAGTGAATGAGTGAGCGTGAGAGTGAATGAGTGAGCGTGAGAGTGAATGAGTGAGCGTGAGAGTGAATGAGTGAGTGTGAGAGTGAATGGGTGAGCGGGAGAGTGAATGAGTGAGCGTGAGAGTGAATGAGTGAGCGTGAGAGTGAATGAGTGAGCGAGAGAGTGAATGTGTGAGCGCAAGAGTGAATGAGTGAGCGCGAGAGTGAATGAGTGAGCGTGAGAGTGAATGAGTGAGCGCGAGAGTGAATGAGTGAGCGTGAGAGTGAATGAGTGAGCGTGAGAGTGAATGAGTGAGCGTGAGAGTGAATGAGTGAGTGTGAGAGTGAATGGGTGAGCGGGAGAGTGAATGAGTGAGCGTGAGAGTGAATGAGTGAGCGTGAGAGTGAATGAGTGAGCGAGAGAGTGAATGTGTGAGCGCAAGAGTGAATGAGTGAGCGCGAGAGTGAATGAGTGAGCGTGAGAGTGAATGAGTGAGCGCGAGAGTGAATGAGTGAGCGTGAGAGTGAATGAGTGAGCGTGAGAGTGAATGAGTGAGCGCGAGAGTGAATGAGTGAGTGTGAGAGTGAATGAGTGAGTGTGAGAGTGAATGAGTGAGCGTGAGAGTGAATGAGTGAGCGTGAGAGTGAATGAGTGAGCGTGAGAGTGAATGAGTGAGTGTGAGAGTGAATGAGTGAGCGGGAGAGTGAATGAGTGAGCGTGAGAGAGAGAGAGAGAGAGAGAGAGAGAGAGAGAGAGAGAGAGAGTGTGTGTCACTATTTTTACGTCACATACTTTTTATGTACACATTTTTCTCCATCTTTAACATTTTTATGAGACTGCTCATGATGTTTACAACATTCATTTCACAATGTTTATTTTTCTTCCTATGTAAAAGTATAATGCTCTTGATGAATGAAAGACGAGTGATTGGAAGGGCCGAATGTAAGACGGGCCTGCGCGCCCAATTTGTGACCCTAATAAATTTGATTTGATTTTGATTTGATTTTCTCTCTCGCTCTCTCTCTCTCTCTCTCTCTCTCTCTCTCTCTCTCTCTCTCTCGATCGCTCTCTCTCTCTCTCGCTCGCTCTCTCTCTCTCTCTCTCGCTCGCTCTCTCTCTCGCTCGCTCTCTCTCTCTCCCTCTCTCTCTCTCGTTCTCTCTCTCGCTCTCTCTCGCTCGCTCTCTCTCTATCTCTCGCTCGCTCTCTCTCTCTCTCGCTCTCTCTCTCTCTCGCTCGCTCTCTCCCTCTCTTTCTCTCGCTCTCTCTCCCTCTCTCTCTCGCTCTCTCTCTCGCTCTCTCTCTCGCTCTCTCTCCCTCTCTCTCTCGCTCTCTCCCTCTCTCTCTCTCGCTCGCTCGCTCTCTCTCTCGCTCTCTCTCTCTCTCTCTCTCTCTCTTCTTGCATATACTTTGCACATGACCCCATACACTAGCATTTTGTCTGTCGAGGTGTTTCTATGTATGTACGCGTGTTCACGCATATCAGTCCACCCAGACCTTAAGACTCGCCCCTATAATAACACAATGGGGTTTTGGTTAGTACCACCTTCAATCTTACGCGCCTCTTACCCCGCCCCCTTCCTTCTATGTGTTCACTGGACCGTAACACTTAGCACCGGGTATAACAACACATCCGAGATTTTCTTAGTTTCTTCCAGATCCGAACGGTGAGGTGAGTATGCACGTTTTTCTCTAGTAACATTTTTTCAATTAAACATTTATTTCAACTAACATTCTTTTCAATTAACATGTTTTTCAATTCTCATTTTCACTTCATTGCTTCCATTATTCCATGCTTTTGTTCTTCTCGTCCTGTCATCACCTTCTGATGTAGTCAAATGAGTTCTCCTTGACTGTATGTTGTGTTTGTGAATGTGTTTGTTTGCTGATGAAGGCTAATCGCCGCAACGTTCTGTATGTGTCTTAACTCTGTTATGTAAAGCTGCATTACTTTGTGTCATTTTATATTGTTTACACTTTCACAGCTTTACCGCAGTTCCACCAAATTTTATACATAAAACCTGTACTATTATATGGATGTGAAGGGTGGACAATGAGAAGACTAGCTGACAAACATATATTAGCTGTGGAAATGTGATTTCTGAGAAAAGCGCAAAGAATATCATCGACAGACATAAATACCAATGCCCAAGCCCTACAAGAAACAAATGAAAACTGGATAATGATTAGCGACATTAAACGTAGACAGTCACAACATTTTTGGATACGTTGTCGTTATGAGAAGAAATAAATTGGAGAACTTGATGGCAAGGGGCAAGATTGAGGGAAACATAACAAGGGGACGGCAGAGAAGTAAATACCTGGATGGCTTAGTCACATGGTATTGTCGAGACAAGAACTCAGAGCTGATCCACGACTCTGGTAATCGATTGAAATATCGAAACATGACCCCCCACGCTTAAGGCACGCCACATGAGAATGACAGCAAAAACACTACTTATGTCTCAGTACAACAACATTTATGTCTCGGTACCAAGGAACATATGACAGGTTTAGCAAACCGGTAGGGATTTTACTTGATCCTAGACAACCCTGCTCACGAATTATGGAAGACATTGAAGGAGAAGTGCTAGTCACAGGCGCTGGAACTTCAGTTAGCCTCCCCACGACGCCTGACGGCATAAGTGGAAGACAACAACAACAACAAACGCCATTTTTTTTGTTCGCTCGCTTGGAACTCAAGCGTAAAATATATCAATCAATCAATCATGTGCCATGCCGGAAAGCGTGGGCGGTCATGATTCGCCATTTCACTCGATCACCAGAGTCGTGGATCAGCTCAGTGTTCCTGTCTCGTCCATGCCATGTGGCCAAGCCATCCAGGTATTTTCCTCTCGGTCTTCCTCTTGGTCTGTTCCCCTCGATCTTGCCAGCTGTCACCAAGTTCTCCAGTCCATTTCTTCTCATAACATGTCCAAAAAATTTTGACTGTCTACGTCTAATTTCTCTAATCAATCTACGATTTTCATTTGTCTCTTGTAGTACTTGGTCATTGGTTTTTCTATCTGTCCATGGTATTCTTTGCATTTTCCTCAGAAACCACATTTCTGCAGCCATCAGATGTTTTTCAGCTTGACTGCACATTGTCCAAGTTTCACATCCATACAAAAGAACAGGCTCTATGTATCCCCTCAACACTCTTTTTCTCGTTTCAATTGACATCATTTTATTGGTCAGAATGTTTTTCATCTTGCTAAAGGCTACCTTCGCAATGGCGATTCTTGTTCTAATCTCTTCAAGGCATCTGCCATCAGATGTTATGACTGTTCCGAGATAATTGAATCGATTCACTTGCTGAAGATTATTCCCATTTACTTGTATATTACATTGTGGTACTTCGTTCTTCCTAGTATATATACGTGCTACTATTTCTATGCACTGGACTGATTTTTAGCGTGTGGATTAGCTTTCCTTATTACCAATGTCCCTCGTCATCAGGCGAACCCAATCCGACTTCAGAGATATTAATGACAACCGATAAAAAGTATACATGACAAAATATATGTATCAATGAAGATAATTTACAGAAAGCGAACAGTTTTGAATGTCTAGACTGACGGGTAATGGAAGTTTGGAGGCAGTAATTACAAGACGAGCGAACACAGCCGTGTAAAAACTGGATTAATTAAAGCCTTTGAGGGAAGGAAGATTATAACAACAAAAGTAACGGGTACTGACGGCATACGAATACCCTATGGCAACATTTGACATAAATGTTGGTTATTTTTTGTAGTGCGTAGCCATTAAAAACGAGAAAAAGAGTGTTGAAGGGATACATAGAGCCTGTTCTTTTGTATGGATGTGAAACTTGGACAATGAGCAGTCAAGCTGAAAAGCATCTGATGGCTGCAGAAATGTGGTTTCTGAAGAAAATGCAAAGAATACCATGGACAGACAGAAAAACCAATGACCAAGTACTACAGGAGACAAATGAACATCGTAAACTGATTAGAGAAATTAGACGTAGACAGTCAAAATTTTTTGGACATGTTATGAGAAGAAATGGATTGGAGAACTTAGTGATAACTGGCAAGATCGAAGGGAACAGACCAAGAGGAAGACCGAGAGGAAAATACCTGGATGGCTTGGCCACATGGCATGGACGAGACAGGAACACTGAGCTGATCCACGACACTGGTGATCGAGTGAAATGGCGAGTCATGACCGCCCACGCTTTCCGGCATGGCACATGATTGATTGATTGAGTTTGCCATTGCGTTCTTAACGAGACGTCAACAATTAAGTTCAACTTAAAGCCTGCGCTGTGCCGAAGGGTGTTACGAGTTCAATTCGTAATACCGCATACCGCGTTCGAAACACAGCTGCGGGAGATTTGAAAGTAAACTGCCTTGCGTTGGTTTCCATGCAAAGGTAAGTGCTGGTAGTTCATAAAGCAATGAGAACACCGAAAGTTTAAAAGTAAGTGCTCTTATTTTTTTGCGACGTCGACTTATGGGTTGGACATTTAACCACTCAGTCGAACAGCACATATACGTCTTTGAATATGAGTGTTAGATAGGTGTATTGATTATGAGATTTAGAGAGGGGTATTGATTATGAGTGTTACAAAAGAGTATTGATTATGAGTGTTAGAGGGGAGTACTGATTATGAGTTTTAGAGAGGGGTATTGATTATGAGCATTACAAAGGAATATTGATTATGTGTGTTACAAAGAAGTATTGATTATGAGTGTTAGAGAGGAGTATTGATTATGAGCGTTACAACGGAGCATTGATCATGAGTGTTACATAGGAGTATTGATTATGAGTGTTAGAGAGGAGTATTGATTATGAGTGTTACAGGGGAGTATTGAATATGAGTGTTAGAGAGGAGGATTGAACATTTATTTGAAAAGAAACAGAACTAACAGATCGATCCAAGAAGAACTCAACATTGAAGAAGACATTATTACGACAAACAAAATTGAAGAAAATTAACTATTTTGAGCATGTCAAAAGACATTAATGCCTAGAGGAGTTAATTATGGACTGATGCGTGAAATGGAAGCGAAGAAGAGGAAATCAACGACGTAGTTAGGTAAATTTGGAATGTAATAGATAATTTACTCTTGACAGCAACATAGGCAGGACATCTGGCTTATTATGACAGACGTTTCGAGATACTTAGTTAGTCTTTCCTCTTGAGCCTAAGGCGGCGCATAGGGCAGAAATCCTGTCTCTCCATGCTTGGCGGTTCGCTGCTACCTGTTGTAGATCTTGGATATTTACTTGGCCATTGAATGAGCCTTCTCTAATGATGGTTCTACGCAGGGTCTCTCTTGGTCTTCCCCGTTTTCTTTTCCCTACTGGTGACCATATGAGGGCTTGGTAGGGGAGTCTTGTCTTGTCCATTCTGAGTACATGGCCGATGTAGTTCCAACGGCGTCTTCTTATGAAATTGGATACTGTATCTTGCTTAGTCTCTTGTCTTATTTGCGAATTTTTCTGAATTCTGTCCAGTGGATGTTTAGAAGTCTTCTAAGACATTTGTTCTCAAAATTGTCTAATTTTTTATCTAAAGCTACCGTTGATTTCCAACTTTCACATCCATACGTTAACACTGGAATCACACAAGAGTTGAAGATTTTAAGTTTTATGTGTTTGCTGAGTGTCTTTGACTTCCAGATGTTTCACAGTTTATTGAAGGCACTAGATGCCAGTGCGATTCTAGATGATATTTCTGGTGTTGAGTCCCCTGTAGATGTCATTTTGCTTCCTAGGTATGTGAAGCTGTTGACTTTTTCAAGAACGTAGCAGTTCAATTTGGTGTCATCTGAACTGTTGGTAAGATCAATAGTCTTTGTTTTTGTGGTGTTAATTTGGAGACCAATTTGCCCTGAAACATTTTGGAGGTGGTTTATTTTCTCTTTGGCATTCGGGTGTGTTGAACTCAAAAGCACTTTGTCGTCGGCAAAGTCCAGGTCTTCTAGAATTTTGTCAACCCAATGGATACCCATATTTGTGTTGTTTGTGCATTTGCGCATGACCCAATCGATAGCTATTCCAAAAAGCATCGGTGATAAGACACAACCCTGTTTCACTCCTCTTTTGACTGAGAACCAGTCAGAGTTGCCTGTTTCTGTTCTTACGCAGCAACGTGTCTCTTTGTAGAAAGATTTTATGACGTTGGTATATTTGGTGGTAAAACCATAGATGTTAAGTAGATTCCAAAGTGAAGGACGGTGGATGCTGACGAAGGCTTTTTGAAAGTCGACAAAGTTGGTGATTAATTTCGACTGGAATTCTACGGAGTCTTCAATGATTATTCTGAGGGTGAAAATGTGGTCTATGCATGACCGTTTTGGTCTGAAGCCTGCTTGTTCTTCTCTGAGCCTTTCATCTATCGCCTTTTTCAATCTCTCGAGTAACATGTTACAAAAAAGTTTTCCTGGTACTGATAATAGAGTGATGCCACGCCAATTATTGCAATCAGACATATCGCCCTTTTTTTGGCAGTTTGAAAATTACACCATCTTTCCACTGTTGTGGTGGGGATTCGCTTTGCCAGATTTCATTGATCAGCTGTAACAAACGTTGTAAGGTGTTCTCATCTGCTGCTTTGAGCATTTCTCCTGAGATTTAATCTTCACCAACAGCTTTGTTGTTCTTCAATTTTTTGATGGCTGCTTTAATCTCTTCCATGGTGAATGACTCGCAGGAGGCATCTAGTGGGGTCATAGTAATTTCTCCATCCAGGTTCGGAACAGAGTCAGGCTGCGGTCTATTTAATATTTCTTTGAAATGTTCTGCCCATCGTTGCTTTTGAAGGTCATCGGATAACAATTGATTGCCTTGTTTGTCTTTGATGGGTATATTTGGTGTAGGTGAGTGATTGCATAGTTGCTTCATGATATGGAATACGGCTCTGTTGTTTCCAGTTCTGGCAGCTGCTTCGGCGTCGGAGGCCAAGCTGTGAATAAAGTTCTGTTTGTCTTTTCGTGCGCTTGATTTCACCTCTTTATCCAACATAGAGTATTTTTGCTTATGGGTTTCATATGTAGATGTGTCTTTTGCAGAAAGAAGTGTTAGTTTTGCTTGTTTTCTTTCTTGTATCTTCATCCAGGTGTTATCGCTTAGCCACTTCTTCTTCTGTCTTTGTACGTAGCCGACTGTGTTTGTTGCAGCATTTAGCAAGGTATTTTTTAGGAAATTCCAATTTTCTTCAATGTTATTTTTAATATTCGCATTGCTCGATATACTTTCTTTGTTAGCATAGATGCTTTGTACCTTTGAATTGAATGCGAGTTGGTGTTCTTTAGTCAGTAGGGACTGTGAGTTTATTTTCTTAATTCTGGGTGTTCTGTGCAGAGTCTTGAGCTTTATTTTTAGTTTGGCAATGCAGAGATTGTGATCGCTGCCAGCATCTGCACCTCTGTAGGCTCTGACGTCTTGTACTGATGAACGGAATTTGGCATTAATGCAAAAATGGTCTATCTGATTTTTTGTGATGTTATCAGGCGAGTTCCACGTGACTTTGTGTATATCTTTGTGCGGAAATAAAGAGTTTGCTACTATCAGATTTGTTATTTCACAGAATTCTAACAGTCTCTCTCCGTTTTGGTTCATATCCCCTAAGCCGTGAATTCCCATATACCTCTCAACACCCTTATTGTCAGACCCTATCTTGGCATTGAAATCACCCATTACAACAACAATGTCGTGATTGGGAGATGAGTTGATGGTACCAATTAGTTGTTCATAGAAATTATCTTTGTTGATGTCTGTATCGTCGTTGGTAGGTGCGTAGCACTGTATGATTGTTAGCTTGAAATATTTCGTTTGGTAACGCGCTGTTATGATTCTATCATTTACTGGTTCCCAGCTGATCAGTGATCTTTCTACATTTGTTGACATGATGATAGCGACTCCGTTCGAATGATGGTTGTCGGTTCTTCCTGAATAAATGATGTGTCTTTGTTCACAGTTGAGAAATGTCTTACCTGAGTCAGTCCATCTCTCGGGATACTTATGGCAACTATGTTTAGCATGGGGCAATCCAATGGACACCTTACTTTTGCATGGTTGTGAATCGTGGACAATGAGCAGACAAGCTGAAAAACATCTGATGGCTGTGGAAATGTGGTCTCTGAGGACAATGTAAAGAATACCATGGACAGACAGAAAACCAATGACCAAGTCCTTCAAGAAACAAATGAAGATCGTAAACTGATTAGAGACATTAGACGTAGACAGTCAAACATTTTTGGGCATGTTATGAGAAGAAATTAATTGAAGAACTTGATGATAATTGGCAAGATGTCAGAGTCCTAGGGTTAAGAGTGAGAAAACATATGACAGGGACAGGACATAGGTATAGTGGACAGGACGTTACTACCACTAAGAGACAGGACATAGGGGATTATAGACAGGACAGTGTCCTTGAATGACAGTACAACCTTGCACTGGACGACCTGAGACCCCAGTCGTCAACAGACGGGTGAAGGTCAGGACGGTATCCAGAAGACAAGACATCATACTCGCCACGACAATTACAGACAACATGAGGTCAGGGGACCACGTGACGATCGACCGAGCGAAGGGACAGCAGACTGGACTGGACTTTGGTTGAGAGAGGATGTGGTTGCATGGCTGAGAGAGCGCTTACTGAATACCCAAGAGAGCTTGCTAATGCTAAGAGAGTGTGGCATTGATTAGCCTGTGTGCGAGAGGAATAGTGAAGCAAGAGCGCATGAGTGTATTGCTGTATATTATGTAATATTATTGCTAAAACAATGTTTGAACAGAAGTTGTTATAATATCTTCACATTAATAAATTCTTGGACATGTAGCTATGTTGACGGATTTGTTGTACATGTCTTACATTCAGTCACAGCCCGGACTGATACCAAACTGAAACGTTGACAGAAAATATGAGGTCTTACATTTAGTCACAGCCCGGACTGATACCAAACTGAAACGTTGACAGAAAATATGGGGGCTCCACATCCGGTTTTGGAGTAACCAAAGACAGAGTAAGAGACTTTCGACTGTTCATGGTTTTGCTAAGTAAAAACAAGCAGTTAACTACGCAAACGTTCTAACGATTGAAACACATCCGACGTAACGACAACTAATGTAGCGACGACATTGAGGGGTTCCCACAGAAAGTTGACCGACAATAATCTAACTTTAAAAAAATAATTATATCTGTTTATAAACGCATTTCACACATTGAACATCACCTTCGATCGATACTAATATTTTGTTCTTCCTCAACATATGATATGAATTATGTAATTGCAAGTCCGATGTCATCTACGTAAATGTAACACAGATTCCGAAAACTACAGTGGCGCCGGACCAGAGGCAAAAATAGCTAAGTACTTTATTTTGATGATAGTTCTAAGGATGCACTTATTTTGTTCATGGTAAATTGTATGTAATTAAGTTAATTTTTCCAAAGGAAGTAATATAGTGTAAGTATTAAAATTGTCATTAATTACAATTCCTGCAAAATGTCGACTTCAAAAGTGTGCATTGAAGCAGGCACAGAGCTAGGGTATACTGGCGATAAACTAGCTGAATGGGTGGAAAACAAACATATGGAGATTTGTGAGAGATAAGAACAATCACAAGAACGCCAACAAAAGAAAGAAGAAATGGAAATGAAGCAAAAATAATTAGACGCAGTTACCAAACAAAAAGAATTAGAAGCAGTTACCCAACATAAAGAATTAGAGTTACAGGCAAAGCAATTAGAATCTGATACACAAATCAAGATGAAACAACTAGAAGTTGAATCACAGTTACATATTGCCACAAAAAATGTTAGAAAGCAACGAGTTAGACCAAAAGTTTAAGAAATATCAAGGTATTGTTAAACCTTTTTGCGCCGGAGATTGTATCTCTGCGTGGACAGAAAACTTTGAAACTTTTATGAAGTATCATGAAATTCCAAAAGCAAACTGGGCAATGATATACATTTGTAATCTAGCGCTTGAACCTTTAAAGGTCATTGAGACCATACCTCAAGACTTGAGGAAAGACTATGATTAGATATAATTCTATATTAGATAGAATTATGCAACATTTCCTACTTGATGCACAAGGTTTCCAGCTGCAATTTTCAAAACTAAGTCCAAAAAGAAACCAAACCTTCCTCGATTATGTTTCTCTAATTCAGGACTTTTTTTTTCTAAATGGTTGAATGCAGCAAAGGTAAACAATAGTTTTGAGTTACTAAAAGATTTAATGATAATGGATAAAATCATAACTTTCCTACCCACTAGTTTTGCCAAGGTTTTGCAAGAAAGTGATTGTCAGTATATTCAAGAGATGGAACGTAGAGGGTCAGCTTTTTTCAACGCAAATAGAGACATTTTTACGTTGGATTGCAACCAAATTGAAGTAGCAGCTGCTGTAAATCCTAAACAACAGAAATCATTTCCATATAGAGGTAAACACAAATCAATGTTACCACTGTGCAAGTATTGCCAACTGTTACACGAACAATATGAGATGTGGGATAGTAATCCAAATTATAAAGCACACTTTGAAATGATGGTGAAGAAATAACAGACAAAACGTAGCCAATACAAGAGGGCTATAAAGTGGTTTTTTTTTTCGTAGTTGGGGATATTATTCAGGTCTATGCGAAAGATGAAAGATGTTATAGAGTTTAAACACTGCACTGATCGATACATCAAGTTCAGTCAGCGAGTGTGAAAGTGAGAGTGAACGCCAGAAAGTAAATGCCCTGGAAGTAATTGATGTATTTAACCTTGATAAATGTGAGACATGTAATAAATTTCATGACAATGGAGTGTTGAAATGTGGCCATACCATACCATGCTCATATGAAAATGTAAATTCTTTAATTTCCTCAAGACGGAAACTTGAGTTTCAGAAAGGGTTCGTTAATAACAAAACCGCCAGAATCCTTCGTGATTCCGGTTCCACTCTCATTGGGCTAATTAAATCTTTTGTAAACAAAGCAGATTACACGGGCTAATTTGTGACTTGCCGTAGATTTGCAGGTAACACCGAGAAATACCCTTTAGATGTTGCTTACATTCACAAACCTTTTGTAACAGGAAGATTCACCTGTGCAGTTTTAAACAGCCCCTGTGCTGATCTGATAGTAGGGAACCTACCAGAGGTTAAGAACTGTTTCTATGAACAAATTAAAGCCTGGGAGCAAAATTACCCAGAAGCGAATGCTGTTACGAGATCGACAACAGCAAAGCAACAAGACGACCAACAAGCAGAGTCGCTTCAAATTATCTCCCCGGTGGGTGCGATAAATAACAAGACCGCCGAAGAATTTATTCAGGCGCAACACGCAGACCCAGCTTTATCAGACTATTTTAAGCTGGTAGATCAGAAACCTAAGCAAGCGAAACATGCTTCGTGGCACTTTAAACTGAAAAACAGAATCTTAACACGATTCTATATGAAACATAATAATGTAATACAACAAACAGTGTTACAAAAACAATACAATCAAACGGTCTTACGAATCGCCCATGATTCGCCATTCGGTGGCCATGTGGGCTACGAAAAGACCAGAGCCAGAGTTTTGTCACAATTTTACTGCCTAAATTTTGTACCGACATAAAGAAATATTGTCAATCATGCACAATTTGTCAAAAATTGGTTTTAAAAAAAGGAAAAGCATCCACGGGCAGAGGTGCAGTTAATAAGACTGGCCTCTCAACCATTCCAAAGTGTTGCCGTCGACTTGGTTGGACCTCTTAACCACGTATCCATCAAGGGTAACAGCTTTATCGTAACCATGGTAGATTTTTGTACGAGATGGCTGAGGCATTCCATTGAAAAGTATTTCATCCAGATTCGTGACTGATGTGTTTTGGCATATTTTTGCCCGCTAAGGATTACCACAAATTAGTTTGTCAGATAGAAGATCGCAATTTATAGCGGCCTCTACACAAGCAGTTACGAAATTGTTAGGAATTAAGCAGTATTTTACAGCTCCTTATCGACCGGCTTCGAATGGAATTGTGGAAAAGCTCAATGGCGACATAAAGCATATGCTCGCAAAGGTGACAGCAGAAAACCCAGCAGACTAGGACACCTTTCTTCCAGCTGTGCTGTTTGCCTATAGAGAAGTACCTCAATCCAGCGAGGGCTTCTCTCTTTCTTCGAATTGGTGTTCGGCGCCAATCCAAGGGGTCCACTTACTATCTATAATGAGTTTGTAACCAACACCATCGATAACCAACTACCAATATCAGCCTATAATATGGACTCGAACACCCGTGACAAAATCATAAGAGCGTGCACCATTGCTAAGTTATCTTTAGAGAAAAAAAGGTCATATGTACAGGCAGTATGCAAATAAAGGTTCTAGAACATTGCTACTGCAACCTGGTCAAGACGTAATTTTGTTGTTACCAGACAAAAAAGATCTGTTGTCAAGGTCTTGACAAGGTCCCTTTAAAATTGTACGATAGATATCTAATGTTGATTATGAAATTTGTTTGGATGGCAAATATAAAATTTATCACATAAATATCCTCAAACCCTATTATAACAGAGAATAAGACGCGACGACCGACGAAACAGCTACAACTATTGTTGTCAATCAAACAGACACTGACAATATGGAACTGCCTGTCCCGACAGTTGACAGCACAGAAACGACGAACGACATAAAGATCTGTTCTACACTGACTGACGGACAGAGACAAGAAATTACAGACATACTATATGAATATAAGACTATCTTCTCTCACACACCGGGAAAAACAGACAGGATTCAACATCATATTATTCTGAAAGACAAGACACCTATCAAGTGCAGACAGTATTCTATCCCGCTGCACTACAGAGACGGACTTGACAAAGATATTCTTGATCTAGTGACACACGGAATTATCAATAACAAATCTCAATCAGAATACTCCTCATCTAAAGTCTTAGTGAAGAAAAAAGATGGATCGATCCGTTTATGCATCGACTATAGAAAACTAAACGCTGTCACAGAAGCTGATGCCGAACCTATTCCAAAATGTGACTATCTGATTCTTAATATGGCAAAGTCTATTATTTTTTTCCAAATTAGATCTGACCAAAGGTTACTGGCAAATACCTATGGACGAGGGCTCGATATACCTGACAGCATTTTCGGCACCTTTAGGCCTCTACGAATGGGTTTTCCTTCCATTTGGGTTACGAAACGCACCGGCCACCTTTGTCCGATTTACTAGATTAATACTTCATGGAGTACCAAATGTACAGACCTATATTGACGACATCTGTATAAACACTACTGACTGGACAGCACATATACTGACACTAACACAAGTATTCGAGAGAATTAAAATGTTTGGTCTCACCATGAGACCTAGTAAGGTAGAAATTGCCTTCACTGAGATAGATTTTTTTGGGCCATAGAATTTCAGGTGGCAAACTCAACACTGATGACAAAATTGTCTCAAAAAATTTTTAATCTGACTGTGCCCACCACTAAGAAGCAAGTCGGAAATTTGTTGGGTCTTGTCAATTATTACAGTAAATTCATCCCAAATTTGGCTGAGTTGGCAAGCGTTTTTCCAACTTGCTGGTAAAATCACAGCCAAATGTAGTATGTAAATGTGCGTGCTTAGAAACGTCAATCAAAAAAATAAAGGATTTTTTCTCTACCCCACCTATTTTGCGGATGCCTAACACAAACCTTCCCTTTATTTTAAGGACAGATGCCAGCAGCACTTCCATTGCCGCTGTATTGCTCCAGCGCTACGACGAAATAGACCACCCTGTTATTTATGTTAGTAGAAAGTTAACACCTGCGGAGAGTCGTTACAGCATAGCAGAGCTTGAAGCCTTATCTGTGGTATATAGCGTGACGAAGCTCTCTAAATACTTTGTAGGCATACACTTTTTCATCGAGTCTGACAACTCGCCCTTGCTTGTCATTCAGCATGGAGAACCAAGGAACAATCGAATAGCGAGGTGGGCCTTGCTGCTTCGGGATTACTCCTTCACCATACATCATATCAAAGAAGTCAACAACATCTTACCTGACTTACTTACAAGGATCCCGGACTCACCAGTCGACTAAATCTACAGACCTCCTCATCACATTTTAATTACCTGTGATATTTTATTAAGTTTCACAAACAGTTACAGAACATCTATGGTTATTCGGTAGAACCAGACACAAATAGAACAGTGTTACTTGGTGATTTAGTGAGTTAATTAGTTATTTATTCGGGTATAATAGGACTTAGTACGTAATTTTACAACAAATACAGGACGTTTATACTTTGTTTATTTCAGTATTAATTCACTACATAAATTTATAATTACTTAAACATTCCTACTTATGCCAACGTTTTGTCAAGTTAAACTATTAATGTTAAATAAGACGGATTGTGCATATTTACTTACTAAAGATTTCAAATCATAACGGAAGCTTAAAGTTATAAGCCTTTTCGTGAATTAAATTTTTTGTTTAATTAACAGAGTCATTTTTTTTTTCAAATACTAAAAGGTTAAAGGGTTACCTTAACATAAATAATTACTACTTTAACTTAAAATCCATTACCTTAACTTCGTGTATATTTTTAAAAGAAACATGCAGGGTGAATGTATGTGTAAAAGATGTATGAAAGACATTACAAATGTATTAAAATTCAGGGAGTGAACCGCAATGTGCGAAATCCAAAGCACATTTGGCTCAATGTTATATATTGTGTTCATCTTCAGCAACACATGTGGTTTGTGCCAATTGTGTATGAGTGAGTGTCACATTTACACTACACCAATAGACATATTTCTAAGCATCAAAGTTCGGTAATCCATTTCAAGAGTTATGAATATGCCATCATTCATGAACTGTGAGAACCTAACTGATGACACTTAGAAAGGGATACTACACATAGTATAGACATACACACATGTTTATAATTAACAAACAAATTGTTGGTGATAGACCCCACACACACGCCACACAAACAGATAAAGTACATCCACTATTATAAGGAGATCGGGAGACTATTTTACATATACCAGGGGACATAAGTAGTCTTAAGAGGGAAACACTTGATGGTACATAAGAATCACTACCAACAAGCTGGAGTTGGATAGGCGTATAACAGTGGATACACACATCTTGGACAATAGGTTGAAGTATCATTTTACGGGGACCAGGGGTAATATTTCCCCTGATGAGTCTCCATAAAAAGAGACCATTGTCCGTGGCACTGTTTGGTGATTTGAGAGGGTTGCTATTTGCGGTTCACACCAATAATTTAAGTCAACGATACCTTGGTCCGGTAACAGTCCCCATTAGTGAAATGGGTGAGAGATGTAGACTCTTTGTCACCTAACCAAGAGTGCACCACTGGAAGACACCAGTGGGTTTGCGTTTTGACAGTACATCAGACCTGTTATAAGCTACAGTTGCCACCCAACCCTACATAAGCCATGACGACTTACTGATTCCCTTAGGCCTCTGACGGATTAGTTCAAACTAATCAAATATAAGACAACGTGTCACTTATGAGTCAAGAATAAGTTACACGAGGGGGGCCAACGGGAGCGTGTCAGAGTCCCAGGGTTAAGAGTGAGAAAACATATGACAGGGACAGGACATAGATAGAGTGGACATGACTTTACTACCAGTAAGAGACAGGACATAGGGGATTATAGACAGGACAGTGTCCTTGAATGACAGTATAACCTTGCACTAGACGACCTGAGACCCCAGTCGTCAACAGACGGGCGAAGAACAGGACAGTATCCAGAAGACGAGACATCCTACTCGCCACAACAATTACGGACAACACGAGGTCAGGAGACAACGTGACGATCGACCGAGAGAAGGGACAGCAGACTGGACTGGACTGTGGTTGAGAGAGGATGTGGTTGCATAGTCGACAGAGCGCGTACTGAATACCCGAGAGAGCTTGCTAATGCTAAGAGAGTGTGGCATTGATTAGCCTGTGTGCGAGAGGAATAGTGAAGCGAGAGCGCATGAGTGTATTGCTGTATATTACGTGATATTATTGCTAAAACAATGTTTGAACAGAAGTTGTTATAATGATTAATATCATCACGTTAATAAATTCTTGGACATGTATCTGTGTTGACGGATTTGTTGTACATGTCTTAAATTCTGTCACAGCCCGGACTGATACCAAACTGAAACGTTGACACAAGATCGATTGGAAGAGACCAAGGGGAAGGCCAAGAAGTAAATACCTGGATGGTTTGGCCACGTGGCATTGTCGAGACAGGAACACGGAGCTGATCCACGATCTGGTGATCGAGTGAGATGACGAAACATGACCGACGGCATGGCACATTATGGATGGATGGAAGAAAAAGTATTGTGATGGTTATTTCTGTTGTTTCATGTAATCTTCATGTTTGTACCCGTTTGTTAGTCATTAATTTGAGATAACCTCTCCGGGAAGGTTAACCCGGTCAACAAACGCCCACAGAAGTCGGATGTGTCTGCCGAAAGGTGCAGTATCGCAGCTCCGCAGTAAAAAAAGTACAACAAGAATCACACCCGGAAAGAAAAAAACTTCGGATGAACGCAGATGAAGACGACGATAACCTCTTAAATAATAGCAAGAGGATTGTACCCATTGCACTGGGTTTTACCCCTTGTGGCTCGGTTTCTTCCCACAGGACGGCCTGCCGAAATCGTGGCACAAAGCATGATCTCCGTAGCTACAGCGACGACCATCAAGAGTCTGTGAGAGAGATTGCACTCATGAACCCGAACGACGTGGCTAGAAATCGAATTCACATGCTTTGGAACACAAGCAGGCGGTACAACCACTTCGCCATGGTGACTTCCAAGATAACCCAATATATATCTCCATGTACGAGGGGAAGTCAATAAGTAAGTCACAAATGTCTGTAGAAAAATAACTAAATGTGATAACAGCTTGAAACCAGTTTATTTGTATAGGCCTACATACATTGTCCCTTTATTTCTCAACATAATTTCCGCCAAAATTGATGCACTTTCCCATTGTTTTATCAGTCCTCCCAAACCGGCTACATAGAACTGCGTGATCTGTTTTCTAAACAACGTTTTCACTTTACATTCAACTTCGGCGTCATTCGCAAAATGTCTCCCGCTAAGGTGGGTTTTCAGTGGACCAAAAAGGTGGAAATCGCTAGGGGCTAAGTCGGGGCTGTAAGGTGGATGTTCCAGACCTTCCCACGTTAGTTGGTTAAAATTCACCTGAGTTATTCGAGCCGTATGTGGTCTGGCGTTGTCATGAAGAAGCAACACTCCTCTAGTCAGCAGTCCTGGACGTTTTCTTCGAATAGCATCATGAAGCATCGGTAGAACTTCACATTACGATTCAGAATTCCCATTGTCACCTTTCTTCTTGAAATTGGTGAAAAGCAGTCCTTGAGAATTCCAGAACACTGTCAGCATAACCTCCTATACTGATGGCGTAACCTTGAAACTTTAGAGCGTCCTTGAGAAAATAGTTCTATCCAGCTATGCACCGCTTTACGGAACAAACATTTGTCAGAATAAACATGAAGCATTTCCTTATGAATGTCCTTTGCATGCAGTCCTTTTCCCCCACACACACAAAAAACGCACAACAGCACGTTGCTCTTTGGTTGTACACTCCGTAAGTAGAGTCGCCATTTTGTTTATGCGCTACACATGCGCATGAAACACCTAGCGCCACCTGACGAACGGGAATATAAAGTTCGATGTTGCTGTCACCTAATGACACCTGTAGAAAACACCAACTACATTTACCTGCCATCCCACATAACTGTGCGACTTACTTATTGACTCGCCCTCGTATCATCGCTGTTTTCTTGTCTCTTGATGAATTCTTGGAATTTCCTTCTTTTTTTTTTTTTTTTTTAGAATCACTAAATTCAACTTGCCTCCCTTTCACTGCAAACTCGACCCGCACAATTTGATTTTAAATTATGGAACTTGACAGGCTTTCTCCTCCGCGTCTATAGCCCCTTGACAGGAAAAGAAAGGCTTCAGCTAGACAAACAATAAACACGGCCAACGGCCATCCATGAACTCAAAAGAATGATTTCAAATACGTTTTTGAAATAAAGAAATTGCAGTTCAGTTCTTTGACGAATGAGGCACATTTGAACAAATGGAGTTAGGTTGTGTGTAAACCACATCAATATTGTGCACAAAAACGCGACAGAACTAAAATATTCCATAAAAGAAACTGCAAATACAGACAAAGTGACAGGGTATTAGGACGCTGTCGAAAAGTGACGAAAACTGGGGAACTTGGAATGATAACGAGGACGGAATACGCAAATGAAAGGCTTTTTTTTTTTTTACGGGATATTGTCATTCAGAATTCTTAATATATTTACTGCAAGTTGTACAGAGTTGCGTGACCACAGAGATACTATAGTCTATCAAGAATTGAATGCCTTCACTCACGATTAATTATTTTGAAAAAATGTCTGTTGCATCGTTATGAAAATTTTCCTGCCGTCTTATATTTACCCCCACCCAAGGAATATGTCTTTGATAGGTCCAAACGAAACTTAAATCATGGAAAGCGGCGACATTTCTTTGATGGTTTGGTGAAAAACTAGTGATTTCTCGCTAACAAACTTGTTTTAAAGTAATGCCCCGCCAGTTCGGATGTTGACACAAGGCGTATCCAGATTCGTATGGGAGTGGGTGCAATGTCTACTCTGCTGAGACGGAACATGATTACCTGTTTTGCACGACGAATATAGTTAATGTAGAACTCATAGAGGGAACTAAACAAACAAGTTAATAAACAGGAGAAGAAAAGAGGCTGGCGCTCCACAAGACACACAGTGAGAAAGACTGATAACAGTACAGACTAGACTCCCCCGTTTCTGTAACCCACAGGGCAATCTAAATAGACGGAGGTCTAAATAATACACGGAAAATAAATGGATAATATGCGCAAGATATGAATGGAGCTGAAAGAGATAGCAAAAGATAGGACGCTTTGGCGCGTCTTGGTTGAGGATCTATGGTCCAATGGTGACAAATGGCAGAAGAAGAAAGAGGAGAAGATGATACGGAGATACGTTTACACCATTGCGTAGTCAGCTAACCACAGTCATGGTTTCACGTGTATACCCAGCATCCGTCGGCACTGTGGCAGGGGTGTTACGAACGCGTTTCGCAATCCCACAAACCGCGTTCGAAACACAGCTGCGAGCCATTTGGAAACATACCGCCTGGTATTAATTTTCAAACAATGGTATTAACGTTGATCGGTCAAAAAGCAATGGCAAACTAGTGAACGTAAACCTTGTAAAACAGAAACATTCATAACTTCTAGGGTTGATTGCGACGTTAAAAAAGGGCATGCAACTAATGTAACTGTGCAGCCATGCATTCACTCTTGCTACTGTGCCATAATACATATATAAATATATGGATGTACATAATTGTATCCCACCAAGAGGCCTATATATTTGAAATACTTTACTCCCCATGCAAAGTAAATACACCTTAACGACATTAAAAAAAAAAAAAAGATAACTTAATGTTCCTGTACAAGACGTTGCAATTAACCCTGGCATTTATTGGCTGTTAGTGATTTACTAGGCAATTTTACGTTCGCTAGTTTATTCCAAAGGAAATGTAACACCAATACATCTGGAACAAGACAAGCTGCAGAAGCGTCCGGATCAGCAAAGCAATGCTCTAACTGTTCGCCTGTTTGAGCTTCAATCCTAGACCATTTTCTGACCAAGGCTTAAGGCCTGGTCTGCCCTGCCATGATATTTAGTCTAAGGTTGCGTTTCCTCGCACCAGGATAAGACTTGTACTTTCCCAATTGCGCTCCTCCGATTTCACAATGACTGAACAAGAAAATCAGGTTTTTTGTTACATACCATTATTACAGAAGAATTCTTAGAATACTCTGGATAAAGAAGAAGACAAATACCTACATTCTAGAATATCTGAACATTGAAGAAAACTGGGTCATACTCGAGGGTCGTGTCATTCTCACGTTGCTTTATATCTTCTTTCACGAGGATGCACACTTCCTCTTATAACACATTGGTTAATTTCAACAAAAATTAAATGGAGAATAATTCTCCATTTTTCGTTCACAATCACACGTCAGTGTTTCCGCATGATCTCTTCAGAGTTCGTGTTATCCTATCATAATTTGGCATTGAGGTCACAAATCAAATTTTTGATAATAGCGTTTCTTTAATCAATTATCGTAAGTTTAATATAAAAATTCCCACTTATGTATCCTCATCATTTGCTGTTGCTAACACTTGTTCACAGTCATGTTTATTTCTTTTTCTTTTTCTAAATGTTGCTGATATTATTCCAGAACTGATTGCTTTGCACTCTGTGTGTAATTTTTTTTTTTTTTTTTTTTTTTGGCCAACTTTTTACCTGCTATATTTCATCTTGTTTTTCATAATACAAAAATGCTGGTCTTCTATATTAAATTTTCCATAGCACTTGGGTTGTATTTCCCAATACATTCTCAGTTCTAGCATGACAGATGTCAATCCTAGAGATTGGCCTAACTAAAAGCGTGATTTCGGTGATCCAGAATCCTTATGGCCTGTGCCGCATCGTGAGACCCCTCTTCAAGGAGAAGAATCTTCTTCCATCTTTTTGACTGATTTATTTGTCAAAACTACGTGTTACTTTGCACACATTTTACACAAGAAAAATAACTCAAACAACTGGTTGCATTGTGTGTGCATTGTTGCCTGGCATATTTCGCTGTATCTCACCAGAGTTCTTTTTCTTTAGACTTGTTCAAGATTAGTTTTGCAGCTAAAGTTTTCTAAGGTATTGGGTGCACCTTCCCACGACAGCGCTTCCTTGTGCTTCTTACGACATGGATGGTAGGTAGGAAACACTGTTACTCATATGCTTCTCGTATGGGCCCCGTAACGCACTGGCGAGTTGATTAATACCTGCATTGATTAGAACATTGGTTCTCAACATTTTTTAGCCCATGCACCCCTTGCGAATCATGACCGCCCACGCTTTCCGGCATGGCACATGATTGATTGATTGACCCCTTCACCATACGTTCAGAACGTCATTCCCCCCTTTCCTATTTCCTCCCTATAAATCCCCGCCCTCCTCTTACACAGTATACGTAAAAATCGAAGCTACATTTAATAACACACACTAGAACAAGTCTAGACGTCTACACAAAACTTGATTTGCGGGTCTACTTACGTTATAAAAAGAAGTTCAGAAGGGCGAGAAGTACAGAACCGTCCAGATACAATTCTTGACAGCCGTTAGTCACTTTAATATAGTCACTGAAGAGTCTTCTTCGTGTTTATATGTTGTTTTGTAGATGTAATTGTTTGCTGATGAAGGCTAGTTGCCTCAAAGTCCCGTGTATTCCGTAATTGTGTTCTGTAAAGCTGCATTACTTTGTCTTATGTTATACTGTCATTGCACGTAAGGATGGTTAGTTAGTTAGTTAGTCGTAGTTCCAACTTCACAGCAACGGGTCGTCCCCATTATGCTCCGTTCCTGTGCCAGTGAATATCACACAAAACGCTCCCCACTGCCCAATGTGAAAAGTGGAAAAGACAGGAGTCTCGACAAACAACAGCCCACACAAATATACTGTGCATAATACCGCCACCAGAATGTCAACACGCCAGTCCCCCACGTAAGGATGTCATCGCACGAATGCTGTTAGAAATATCAAGAAGTGGAGAAACATGATCGCCAGTCAGCAAGGCACAGAACAAAGATGATGAATTGTTCTGTTATTCCTACCATTCCCTGATCAGCCCCTACACCCTACACCAAGATAAAATTCTTGTTCAAGATTAGTTTTCCAGCTAAAGTTTTCTAAGGTATTGAGTGCACCGTCCCACGCCAGAGAGCTTCTTAGTGCCTCTTACGGCATGGATAGTACAGCTTTAAGTTCGCATGTTTCTTCCGGAAATTCATCTTTAACATTTGATCAGAAATGTTGAAAAATCTGGACACCGTCTGGAGGCGGTTTCAAACATTTGGTGAGCTCGGGTCTGGGCTTGTTGATTTATTTCTGCTGTAACATGGATGTTTACCCGTCGTTGGATGAGATTCACAAGTATGTGATTGTGTTTGGCGGTATATGGTGTTTGCGAAGACTTCCTTGTTTGTATACTTCATTTAAACTAGACTGGGGATAAAACAAAACCTCAATCGTCTGTTGTCTCTTTTACAGTTGTTGAGTCCAGTCAATGAACTGTCCGACCATTCACTATGATTCACCATTGTTTACATGTTCTCAGTATTGTTCAGTTCCGCGGTCAGCCTCTTCTGGTTCCATTTAATTTAGTCTTTCTTTACATCATTGTTTGTTGTAGTATACTGTCGGTTGGTTGCCTTGTTTTGTGGCTGAACCATTTCATTTGCTGTTTTCCTAATGAAGTCTAGCACTTTAGTCATGATTTCTGATTTTCTGAGTGAAATATGATACGACGAGTTGACCACCGGTGAGTATTTACTATTTTATTCTCAAGAATCTCAATAGGGAGACTTTATAAACAAACGTTTGTTAATAATGTCCCGTACATTATTCACAAACAGTGGTCACGTTGACGTTTACTACCGCCGTCGATTGAGCCTTATTCTCTCTTCTTGTCTTGTCTTGTTTGCAAGTAAGTTCTTTTTCTTCAAACCTCACTAAAAAAGATGATATTTGTAGCGAGCCCCATCACGATTTAAAATTTGAGTATTTGTAGCGAGCCCCATCATGATTTAAAATTTGAGTATTTACTAATGAGACCACGACAGATAGATAGGCCTTGAAATTCAAAATCTAATGGTACCTCAACATTCACTAGGGCTTGTTTCCTTAGCGACTCAATGAACATGATCAAGAGGATAGAGAAGGGGTCGATCCGAAGAGAATGGTTGCTGCCTCTGAAGCGGTCTCGGCTGGCAAAGATTAGTTTCATCTTCGTGCCAGGGCATGCGGGAGTACAAGGAAATGAGCGGGCTGACAAGCTCGCAGGTGAGGCTACTGTGGAGGGCGGACGCGCCATGGACCAGGCTGACATTCTGAATGCTCTACGAGAAGTGAGACTTTTGCGAGAACCAAGTGATGACTGTGAATCTACAACAATGGCCAGACTGCGAGAGCAGCAAATTAAAAGAGGGGTGGCCAAACAAGAACACTACGCAGGAAGCCAAAGAAGATTGATAAACCAACACAGAACTGGCGTCGTTAGCCGCTACACGCTGCGGGATTTGCTGAGGAGGGGATCCGAGCACTTATGGACTGAATGGTTCGATGTGCAACGAGGATGATCTGTCGACTAACTAACTAACTATGAGCGTAGATATTTACATCTGAGTGTCAAAATCTCGATACAGATTTCGCCATTACTATATTCATACTTTGAGACTGGAGAGTCGTGTCCATTGTTATTGCCACTTCCGGCCAATATGGTTGTCTTAGACTGGCCGCTGACGGATATTAAATCCGACTTCATCCATATGATCCGTCATGTTAAATTATAAAAAATAGTACAAGTATACAAATAAATTATTAATAATCTTTAAACTTGTATTATTTTTAACTTTAGTAGTTTTAATTGCATGTTTGAGCGTTAAACAGTGTCCAGACTGGCAGGCGCCATCTTGGAGTTTCATTGACAAAGATATTTTTTTTAATGACATTTCAAGCTATTTAAGCAATGAAACTCTAAATATATGTAAAAATGGGTGCATAATTCAAATATCCATCTAAAAGTATTTAAAAATTAAGAAAACAAGCTTTAAAATATAAAAGTACTTACTTTTTGTCAAATAATTATGTTTATTTAAAAGGTCATGATAATTTAAACCAATCGCCGTGCACGGAATACTAGGCTAACCTTTCCTGGAAAACCCCAGATGACGTATGTTGTTGCCAGGTGATGAAATGAATGAATGAATGACGTCGAAAGAATGCATGGTAATACTTAGATAGCGACTTCCGGGACACAGTTTTTATTGGCGGGATGACACCGTACACGATTTGTGTTTTTACTTCGGGTAATGTGGCACGATGGAACACGCTAATATTTGTCTGGTGGTCTGGATGCCAGTGACATGGTTACAACAAGGTTTAACAGGCGAGAAGACATATGTCTGCACGGCCACGGATAAAACTCAGCAGTTCCAGCGATGACCTCCCGAAGTTCTTGCAAGTCCTTTTTCTTCAAACCTCACAAAGACGATATTTGTCGACAAGGACACACACTACGTACAGTGATATTTCATTTGACAAATATAAATTCACATTAAACAAAGCATATATTGGATCCATCGATTCCAACACTCAATCACACCGTCGCTGCCGGGGAGGAGGGGGGATGCGCCCTTCGGCAGCTTCCGCAGATCCATAGAGCACACTTTATTCACAAGCTTCGAGTTTCTTAGTTCTATATTTTAGTTCCTAATGTTAAATATTGTTTATTAAAAAATTTTTTTTAATATACAAATTGCTGGTGGGGAGTCGACCCCCAGTCTCCTGTGTGACAGGCAGAGATACTAACCACTACACTACCCATGACACATCGATATTTCCACAAATGTAGTCAACCTAGGTCACGCGACCAGCTGTTTGTGAATAATATCTCATACATTATTAACAAATGTTTGTTTATAATCACTTCGATCTCAATAACCTTGTAATAGTAATACAGTCGAGTACACTTAAGTCGAACTCGGATAAGTAGAATTTCGCTTAAGTCGACGTTACTGGCAATGGTCCCGGCCATTATCCTTCTTTATCTTTGTATAAAAAGTCCTGATAAGTCGAATTCGGTTAACTCGAATTTTTCGGATTTTTTGAACATAAAAATGAATACCGACTATATCGGTGTCCACGTTTAAGTCGAACTGTTCATTTCACACACACAAAAAAAAAATTGTTTTGCGAAAGAATTATGTTTAGTCAGCCCGGAGAACAACAATCGATAGGCACATACGATATCTCGCTACATGTCAACAATGGCTGCTAGTGGACGAAATCTTGCCACTTTAACTTTAAAAAGAAAGATTGAGCTGTTGGTAGAGGTTGAACATAGTGGGAAGAAGAAAGTGGATATAGCTAGAGAATTTGGTATTCCAACATCGACACTTTCCGGCATTTTAAAGCATAAATTCCGCTACAAACAATTGTTTTTCGAATGTCAAATCGACAGTGACAGACAGCGAGCTAGAACTGCCGTGTGTGATTTTGTTGATGCTGCCCTTTTAAAATGGTTCACTGTGATTAGATCGGCAATTGTACCAGTAAATGGGCCTTTACTTATTGCGAAAGCAGAAGAATTTGCACGTCTTGGAGGTCAGACAGACTGGAATTGTAGTTGCTGGCTGGTTGGATCGTTTCAAAAAACGGCATTTCATCACGTACAAGAATGTGTGTGGAGAGAAATAGTCAGTCAACGAAGCAACGACTCACTCATGGATAGAAGACATGCTCAGACCTGCTTTAGCTAAATATAATTCTGCGGATGTATTTAATGCTGATGAAACTGGATTATTTTGGAGATTGTTGCCTGATAAAACATTTTCTTTCAAAAATGAAAAGTGTCATGGGGGGGAAAAATCAAAAGAAAGAATAACAGTGTGTGTGTTCCAATATGGATTGTAGTGAAAAATTGCCTTTATTTGTGATTGGAAAATAAAAAAATCCTCGTTGTTTCAAAGGTCTGAAAAAATTGTGTGTGAATTACAAAGTCAATTCAAAGGCGTGGATGACATCAGAACTGTTCAATGAGTGGTAACAAGAATTTGATTATTCAATGAGTGTAAACAAAGACAAGTTCTTTTAATTGTTGACAATTGTTTAGCCCACACAAAAATTAACAATCTGAAGGCAACAGAACTTTTTTTTCTGCCACATAATGCCACATTAACACTTCAGCCTTGTGATCAAGGTATCATTCAAAATCTGAAAGTTCTTTATAGATCCACAATGTTGTCAAATCTTGAGGGTCATATGGATGCTGACCTCATTTGTGATGATTTCAAGATAACCCTTCTTGATGCTATTCTTATGTTAAAATCTTCATGGGACAGTTTTCCCAGCGACTATTGCAAACTGCTTTAGACAGGCTGGCTTCTTACCTGCAGTAGATGTCTCTGTAAATGAGAATTCCACACCATCAGCGAGCAGTGAGAGCAATATTACTGACATTTCAGTGGGGCCATTACTTGCTAGATTGTATAAAGAGCTGAACATTGAACCAGAGGAGTTTGTGAACATTGACAATGATGTTTCTACTAGTGCCACTCTTTATAGGGCTATGTATGCCAGTCATTCAACCAACAGACCCTTCCAGCCCTGACTCTGATGATGAGGATGACTGTGGGCTGCAAGCACAACCTGTATCGCAGTCAGATATTTTGGTTTGTTCGTTCGTTTGTTGGAGATATTACTCATGTGTTACTGGGGCCCACAAGGGAAGTGAAGAATAACGACACTGTAACCTACCATGCATGTCGCGACTGTGGAGGGTTGACGTCAGACTGACTACCTCATCCTGAAGACAAATGTAATTACAAAATCTGACATATGAACAAGTCTACACAGAGTTTTGATTGAGTTGGTAGAGGACCTATGCTCCATCCGAGATGAAAGGCGGAAGAACCTGATAGAGATGGTCTGGTGACATGAAGTGCTAGATGTTTGAGAAATCACATCGTTATTCACAAATCAACATGCTGATTTCTGTTTTCCTAAATCATCCACCCAGGTTATCAGCTGAACTGAAGGCATCTTATGCACACCACTGTGGTATTTTTGAGTTGCCAGCTAGTCTAGAAGAAGATCTACAAAATGTGCTGCAGGTGAGATTTATTTTACAGTACAGAGCAAATCATCCAGATATATATTTATAACTGTCATACACACATAATTCTGTGGCAGATTTAAAGTGTTACACTTGCACATATACTAGTTGCAGCATAATGAGGCATGGTGACACGCTCCTTTCCACATTACTTATAGTGGTGGTGGTGGTTTGGGGGGAGGGGGAATCCTGGCACTACTGCTGATTAAATCCTGGCTAGATTTTGTACTCTACCTATTGTGCCACTATGGTTTTGTTACAGAAATGTGAAATACTAATGATTTTACAAACACTAGGTGACATTTTTACATGGTGGGTATTCAGTTTCTTCCTACTTTGCCATATCCTACTCAAGTAAAGTATGTATTTCATAGAGACATGAATACATAATACATAAGTATATTGATTGCTGGTTAAGCCATGAGGTCATTGTAATATTATGAGAAATAAATTCACAGGCATTTATCTGCATCATAGAAGTAAAGGGAAGAACAGAAATCAGAGGAAACCCCACCTTATTGTACCATTATCTAGTATTTGTACAAATCTAAGTGAACCCAGTCAAGCAAGGTGCAAGCAGTGAGACAGTAACAAGAGATGGACAAATGGCTGTCTTTCTACCAAATTTGCTGCCATGTAGGTAGAATGGAAACTGTCAAAAGCAAGGGAAGCCTAAACTTTAAAGAACATGTATTGAATGTACTGGGCCTCAGAAACAGTACGAGGTAAACTCACTTTAGGATTAAAATGAATCCCCTAGCATTTGATATCGCAATACCAGTTTTTGTCATTGACTGCCATTACCTTTCCCATTTATTTCAGATGAGAAAGAATTTGAAGGCTGATTATCTGAAAGCTTATGAAGAGAAGTTAGTTCTGAATGAGTTTGAGAAAAAGCCAGAAGAATGGCTGACTATAAAAGCGGCAGGTATAGTATCTGTTGTAAAATGCATTTTTAAATACATTACAATGTCCTCTGGACAATGGGTTGAGGTCTGTTGACAATGGAATAACTCAAACTTGAGGAGAAACAGACCAGCCTAGGCCTAATCCCATCCAATCCATAGGTGTTGTGGTGAATCATAACCTGGTTAATCCTAATATACCTCGGTCCAGATGTGAAGTTCCTGAACTGGTAGGTACAGTATGGTGTTTATGCAAGGTTGTTATCTATGTCTTCATGGCCCTTTGACACAGAAGTGGTTGTAATTTATGGCATAAGATTGAGAATTTACAGTCAGTGTAGAGTCCAGACTGTTCACTTTTTGGGATGGCATTTTTACATGAGCAATTTTGCTTTATAGAATTGTACCTTGAACAGTGTGGTGAAGTTTAATTTTTCTATCTCCTAATTGATCCTTAGGTTTATACCTTTGTTGATGAATGAAAGAGTAATTCTGATTTTACCAGCAGCTTTCTGTGACAGAGGGGAAGGAGAACTCTACAACAGTCCTCATGGGTTTGGTATTATGGTACAGGGTTGGAACAAAAGTTTACACCAACCTACATGATAATATAAATATGTGATGTATTTCTATTTCTATTTCTTCTGGTTCATCGAGAGACATTTTTCGGGCGTCATTGCATTGTGTCTGTTTACAGCAGAGCTGCGTTCTTGAGCTTCTAGGTCGACACATCCGACTTCTGCGGGCATTTGTTGACCAGGTTAACCTTCCCGAGTATTTCTATTTCAAATATATGATATACATATTGCCATGACTCAAAAGTAGCCAATATAGAGTTAATGTAAGAAGCGACAGTGACAAAATACATTAACAGGACCAGAGAGGGTTAAAACAACAGTGACAGGTAAACAGTAACCGATTACAACTCACGACAGGAATAATATGGGGGATTGGTCACAAAAATCACATTATAAGATGGAAGGTCAGATGGAGACTAATCTTGGAAGTCATTCGGCAAGGTGACAGCTGATCCGTTAACATCTAACCATGGCAGTTTAAGAAGATTTACTCTGCTATATTAGTAACTGACGGAAAATTTCTAGTGGGAATGAAAGTACAAACCAGATTCTACAGCCAGCTAGAATGTTCCACGAAGTACTATTGTGCTGGTGACAGATACTGATATGCCATTTTTTCTAACGGCCAGCGCTGAGGTGATAATTGTGTGTGCTCCAATTGGATACAACAGTAAGTTGGTTACCATTTTCTGTTTGCAATCAAGTATTGACAGTAACAGGTGAATTAAGACCATGACGCCAAGGGCGACTCAAGAGTAGGGACCCGAGGGACTGATTGCCTTGCGTGTATGATGGCTTGCTGCGTCACGTATAGAACGGAGACCTGTCTTGGTCAATGCGGGAACTGATCTACCATGGGTTGCCAAAATAAACTTCTCAAGTACACTGACAACAGTGTGTTGCAAATTCACGTGTTACCTGTGATTCACTTGAATGAACGTGTGCCAATCGCTGTAGTTAAGACAACGGGCTATCCAACAAGCACAAACAATAATATGGCACATGTGATAAATTTATATGATGCACTTCTATTTCAAAGTCTGTCATGTTTATTTAGTCACATTTTTGTTGTCTTTCAGAGACAGAGTTGTCAGATTGCAAAGATGTTTTGGTGGAGATTGCCTCTCTCAGCAGCAGGACAGACAGAGTGGAGGAAACAGTGGACTTGGCTTCAGATGGTATGCCAGTGTATACAAACTTCTGGTCATGTCAGTGTTTTGTCAAACTTGAGAGAAGCTGACAATATTAGGGGATACAAACTTGACAGTTTAGTTAGTTAGTTAGTCGACAGATCATCCTCATTGCACATCGAACCATTCTTGAAAATTTAGTGACAGCTGGAAAGCTTGGTGGGGAAAAAGGACAGGAAGATAAATAGATGAATACCCAGATGGTTTAGCCAAATGGCATAATAGGGGAAGGAACAGAGGCCTGATTCAACTCTGGGGAATATGAGAGATGGCACCCAAACTAACTGACATGGCCCATGATAATGATGACTGTTCTTATAAAATAGGTGTGTGTGTTTTGAAAAAGTGTTCAACCCAGGTAATATTAATGATAAACTATGTTTTTCAAATTAGAACATGAGCACAATATATGTTGCAAATGAACTCCGTGAGAATACAAAATCTTCCTGGTTAAGCAACAGAGAAGGGACATCTAGCTTATCATTGAGACATTTCCAGTGACTGTTAGAGGACAGAGTTCTGCACAGGCCATGTCACTGGGTGAGGAATTATTATTACTATTATATGCTAATTTGCTGAGTCAGATCTTGTCAGATATGACTGAGATACCGTATGACAATAAACAATATCCTCTGCTTTATGTTAGCGCCAGATGTTGGGCGGCGCTCACCAAATCCGACACCCCACATTGTGCTAGCGGCTTTGGGCCGAGAAGTGCAACTGGGAGGGTATGAGCCTTATCCTGGTGTGAATAAATGCAACGTAAAGACTAAGTGTCATGATAGGGCAGACTAGCCCCTTAGCCTTAGTCATCAACTGGTCTAGGATCGAGGTAGACAGTTTTGAGCATTGCTTTACTGATCCGGCAACTTGTCTTGTTCCAGATATGTTGGTGTTATCTTTCCTCTTGAATAAACTAGGCAGGCTCAGAGAGAGAGAGAGATACTATATGGGCAACACATTGTCTCTACAATTCAGCCCATGCTTTGTGCTATGAAGAGATATAACTTCATTTCTGGACTTACCGCCATGGGTTGTAGTTATTATACCTTTTTGTTAAGCACAATGTAACTATCTTCTGTCAAGACAGCAAGGTGCAAGTGAGGGAGTTATATGCTAATTTCACATCTGATAGGCTACCTGAAATAGAATAACGTCTGCTTATTTGAAGGTTTGTGACAACGCCCAACATTATATTGACTAGCCTTGTAAGACAAACTTTATGAGGAAAACAACAAACACATGCTTGCATGCACACGCTCACACACTCATACTTTGCAGCTTATTATATTTAACTTGTCAGTTTATCTCACCAAAACAGTGTAACAGTTTGTCATTCATCATTCATGGTGTTTATTTCTTTTTGCACCGTTTATATCCACCTTCAGATCTTGCTTGTATCTTGACTTCATTAATTACGCATGCATTGTCTAGATTTGTGTAACCATGGCATCTTCTTCCTGTACCTGGTCTTGAGCAGAGTTCAGCATTCATGGCTCCTTAGTCCTCTGCCATCTGATATTTTAATGAATTTGGTGTTGCTTATACTATGTTACCGGCTCTGTGGCGAGGGGTCAAGGGCGCAGTTCGTAATCCCTCATACCCGTGCTTGAAACACAGCTGTGTTGATTTTTTATGAAATTATATGGGTGCTGGTCATTTAGAAAGCAATGGCAAACTACTGAACGTAAACTTTCCCAGGAATCATGAACAGCCAAAAAAATGCTGGGGTTGACTGCTCCCTCCTGTAAAGGATATGCAACAGCTTAAAATTATACTATGTTACATTGTGCTAATGGCTTCCGGCAGAGAAGTGCAATTGGGCAGGTACAAATCATATTTTGATGTGAGGAAATGCAACCTAAAGACTAAATGTCATGGCAGGGCAGACCAGGCCCCAGCCTTAGTCGGCAACTGGTCTAGGATGGAAGCTGTGACAGGTGGACAGTTAGAGCATTGCTACACTGATCCGGCAGTTTCTTGTTCCAGGTGTATTGGTATTACCTTGGTTCCGTCGCCCTGCTACTGAGTGAGTGCGTGGCGCGACACTGTGAGCTGTGAATTTCACGTGGAATGCTTTTGCATCTGTCGACAGTTGTTTTTTGCATGAACTGCATGTTCGGAATGATGACGGCCAGCTGTTGCTGGATTGACTGGTTTGCCTTTTCGGTTCACGAGTGCATTTTTCAGGAGACTCCTGGGAGTTGTCGCTGTAGCTATGGAGTTCGTGCTTTGTGCTGCGCTTTCGGTGGGTTGCCCTGCAGAAAGAGACCGAGCCATATGGGATAAAACCCTGGTCAATGTAGTCTTTCTGGTGACTGCCATTTTCATCGACGATAAACTGTATTTTTCGTGGAGGACTTTTGTGTTGGCATTCTGGTGGCGGCATTATGCACAGTGTACCTGTGCGGGCTGTTGGCTTGCCGACATTCCTGTCTATTCCATTGTTCACATAGGGCAGTGAGGAGCATTTTGTGATATTCACTGGCACAGGAACGGAGGAATATGGGGACGACCCGTTGCCATGAAGTTGGAACCGCGACTAACTAACTAACTAACTGGTATTACCTTTCCTCTGGGTGTTGGGTACCGTTTGTAGGTGACCCAGTCAGTGTCAGTTCATCTTTTTTAAAACATTCTACTGTAGCCTGTCTTGAATGTCTCTTTGTGCATCTCTGCATTTATTGTTGATTGCACATGTTTCAGAACTATATAGCATTAGTTGATAGATGCTTGTGCTAAATGTTTTCATAATTCAATCATGTTTTTCTACTTTATAAACACACAAATGCGTCGAACTGGTTGAATTGGTTATCAAAGAACAGGAGTAACATCATAGCACTCAGGGCACACCATTAAGTCTCCCTTAGATGTTGAAGTGTATGGATGTTAACTATTCTCATTGGATACACACCAAAAACATTCTCGTATTTGACATATAGTACTAGTACCAGTTTGTATTTTAATTTCCTTTAATCTAGCAAGCCGGCAGGGGATCTTCATACTGCTCGTAGAAAAAACTAAGAAGTATTGTTGTCTCAGTAAGATTACATAAGTGTTCTTTCCTGATGATTTACACTACTGAAGATTTGTTCTTTAGAAAATTTCCTGTAAAAGGCAACCGATCTGTGTGTCTCTGAGTGTCATGAACCCATGCATGTCCAAGGTAGTATATATGTATATGTTTCCATAGGTTTGTCACATTAATGAAAGGTGCCATGCTTACCACAACCATCTTGTTATTTCTTGCTTTGAACTCAGGGGTTGTTCATACATGTGCTACTACTTGATACTGCTGGGGAGTGCTCTAGACTGATTTTTGTGTGTGGATTAGCTTTCCCTGTTATCAGGGTCCCCCGTCATCAGGTGAACCCACTCCGACTTCTGATGTACTTGTAATTTACATCCCCAAGTTAAGAACGAGACATCAACATTTTATACCAACTGACTGGTGTTGGGGTTGAACCAGCTACCTCAGCATCAGCACACCGGAAGTCTAAGAGCATGCGGTCTTAGCATTCGGCCATGTTTACCTCCAGCACAGCCATCTATTTGTGGCTGAGAGGTTAGAGTGTCTCACAACTTACCAGGTTTCAATCACAGCTGGGCATGTTTACTAGAATCATTGCTCTATAACATGTTCACTAGAATCATTGCTTTATAACATGTTTCTCTGATCTTTTTGGTAGTCAGATAGGATAACTAGTTTTCTCAGATATGGTCTACAAATGAACAAGCTGTGTGTGTTACAAATGCTAAGGCAGTTGGAAATTGCTGAGAGTTGACTACAAGACTGCTGCCCAGACAAAAGGTGTTAAGGGAACAACCGTACCAATGAGTAGAAGGAACCATTAACTTGAATGGAATCTGTCTGGATGAAATAAACCTTACACAGATGAATGCTGTACACACCCACTGACCTCTGAGGTGCATTAATTGGTGTGATACACTCCCCACAAAAGAGGAATGAGGGAAAAGAAGGCCTTATATATCACTGACAGTCACTCAGATAATACAGAGACCTTGGCATGAGTTGAACTAGTTAATGTAAGGAGATATGTTCAAGTTGGTGCTCACTTCCACAGCTCTACACACTTTGCAAGAGAAGATACAAGTTCTAGACCAGAAGATTGCCAAACTTGAAGAAAAGGTTGGTTTCTCTTTTCTTTTTTTAGTTAGTTATATCATTGCACTATTTTATTTGTCTTTCCAGTACTTTATTGCTATTGAACAAATATTGCTCTGCAAAAACAAAAGCAATTAGATTGGATTAGAACTGATAACCTGTCAGAGTATGCATGTTTACTATAGCAACATGCAGGTATCACCTCTGATACCTGAACCCTTACAGGAAGCAAAGAATATTAACACACTGTAACATGCCATGCGTGTCATAAGAGGCAATGAAAGAGGGTTGGGTGTGGGGCTGGCTTCCTCCATTCTGTAGAAAAACTTACGCTGTAAAATCCAGCCAAACATTATCAAGTCTAAAGAAAAATATACAGCCAAGGCAACCACGAGGAAAGGAGGTACTTCTGGAAGAGGTATGACGCAATGTGGAGAAAGGCACAAGAAGTCCCTCATCGCAGATTGTCTTCCTTTTTCTTAAGGAAATTTCCAGAATAGCAACTGGAATGCTAAAGCTATTTATGAATTGTGAAAGACTGCACAGGTGGTGGTGGGGATTTAAATACTGTGAGATTAGCATTTTGGGATTATGGGAAATAGGGTTGATCTGGGGAGGAAAATCGTGAGGAAACGCAGACATGGATTAATGAACAAAAATGGAGTTGTCACGAATGTCTGTGCATGGAATCAATATCTGAATAGGACCTGCATTGAGAATAATATAACTGGAAGGGTATTTGTCTGGAATCCACTGGGCAAAAGAAAATAGAGGAACACCTAAAAACTCAAAGAGAAGAGAAATAAAAACAGAAATGAACTATATGTCAGATCTGCTTGGAACAGGATGACTTGGAGTGAGTTGGTCGCAACATGGGATACAGAGCAAACAGTGAAGGACATACAGATGTGGAACTTTGGACATTTAGAAGATCAGCTAAAAAAAACAAAACATATGTAACTTTGGACATAAGTGGTACAGAAAAGTTCAACATTGATTGGATGAAACAGAACAAACAGTTCTTTCTACCTATCCAACAAGACCTCAATAGGGAAGAGTTGGTTATTAGGACATGAAATTATTTATATGTGTGTGCATTTATTTGTATCTATCTATAGAGGGAATACAGAATAACAATGTGAGAAACAATATAGTTAACTTATAAGAGTACAGTTCAGTAAAGAAACGAACCATTAAAAAACACAACCTAGGTTTTATATGAACCTATCATGATAGTGGATGGACCTCTGCATAAAATTAAGAGTGTGGTATCCCAACAGTATTAGTAAAATGTGATGTCTTCACATAGTTTGTAAACCTTTGTATGAGTATCACATATTTGTTGACATTAACTTGTCCTTGCATGTGCTGTTGTGTTTTCAGTATGTGGAACTGAATGTTTCATCTGTTACAAGCATTGGGCCCATGGTATGTATTGTATGTAACTGACAAAGATAAAGATTTTTGTTGTCAATAAAATGTATGTCCCCAAAAAGCTGTGGTCGACCAAGCTCTGTGGTGTGATGTGTGTGATGCAGGCCCTTCATAGAGAGTTGGCAACCCTACTTGGGGTGAGAACTGTATGTTTGCCAGGGTGGAAGCAATTCTTCAACAGTTCTTTGTTATTGACATGAGTTTGTACAAGAGTGAATAACTGGATGCAGTGGGGTTCCCAGTCAACTATCAGATCGTTTCTGCAGTTGTCGCTTAAAACTCGACAGGGTCCACTTCATTGCACCGGGTCTTTATCCCATATGGCTCAGTCTCTTTCTGCATTGAACTGCGGAAAGCGTCGCATAAAGTACAAACTCCCTAGCTCTAGGCACAACCCACAGGAGTCTCTGAAAAAAAAATTCACTTGTGAACCGAAGGACGCAGCCTGAAATTGAACCTACAACTTTCGGAGTCCGAGTCAGACGGCTTGACCACTTCGCCGCAGAGACGTCTTCTGCAGTTGCATTAAGCCTGTCCACCATTTTGCTCACCACACACCCATTCATTAATAGATTTGCGTCACGACCGTATGCTTTCAACTGAAATTGTCTATTATTCTTCCAATACACATGAAACCAAATGCTACCATGTTCACCCTCATAAAGACAAGACAGTTGCCTTGAGATGAGAGGGATTGGAGAGCATTGTGACAGCTGAGGAGATTGAGCTTTCCATCTTATCAGTCAATCAGTCAGTTGTCATCTCGACAATGAAAGTTGGCTGCAATGGATCTCCAACAATGTTTCTCGCCTTTATTGTTCATTCTGTCAGTCTACTGTTTGTCCATTTTTGATGTTATCTTCCCACTTGTATCGTAGTCTAGCTCTTGCTCACTTTGCCTTCAACATTACCTTCAGTATGGTGTTTATAAGAGTGTTGTGTCTTTTAATGTGGCCAAAATATTTCACTTGAACCTTTTTTTATTTCCTTCATAAACTCTCTATTCAATTCCAGTTTTTCTAGAACCTCTGTATTTAATTGTTTTTGTTTTCATGAAATATGACGTATTCTTCTGTATATTCACATCTCCAGGGCCTCTATTCAACATTTATAATAGTTTGTTCATTGCCCAGGCTTCCGCGCCATATAATAGTGTTGAATATACATAACATTTTACAATTCTTATTTTTAATGCTTTGTTAATCTCTCTAGATGTTATTACATATTTCATGATGTTGAAATCAGTTTTGACCATTCCTATTCTCTTTTTTATTTCTGTTTCACTTTTGCCATCATCTGTATTATCCATCTGATAACTTTGACAAAATCCTCCTATTTAGGAGTTGTCAGATCTCTGAAGATCTTGTTTTAAGTGGTGCCCATGTGAAGAGCCATTCTTCCAAATATTTAAAACAAAATTATCTTTGATGTCAAGGATTTACAAGTTTGTGGCATTTGAATAGTCAGCTTGGCTTGTCTATCAGCTGCTTACTTTGTCTATCAGCTGCTTACTTTAATTTGGCGTGTGTGTGTGGTCAGATAAGCAGTTTTTAGTGTTTTGCAGAAAGCAAGCGAAACCTTTAATATCTAATAAAGAAGACACATCTAGTATGTCCATGGTGCATATACCTCAATTTTGATCAACAATCTAACTCTATAGAACCAGCTTTAACTGCTCAGCCATTCCAGCAGGGCTTATGAACAAAACAGCATGACTGAGATCTTTGTATGAACAATTTATCTTACAGGCTTACAACTGTAGTCCAGATTTCCATTCTCTGATAGGCAAATTCAATTCTGGGCAGACTTGTGGGTGGGATGTGCTTGCTTGGTTTGAAGGCACCAATTGTGTTTCGCGTGGCAGTCTCTGAGACTCATTCTGTGAGTGTGTCCTTTGTATCCACAGTTTGGTTTGTAAGGGATCAACTCTTATTGCACACAAATATCTCTCTCCATAAGTGCTCCAGTCCTTTCCCATAGATTACACAAGGGGAATCTCAGCACTGTGCATGAACTCTCCAGCTCTGTGTCTAGTAGAATCACACAGGAATGAATAGTTGCATGGGTAGCTTTTCTCATTTGGAAATTGTGCCTCTGCAGCAGCCTGTTCATCCTACTCGTTTAGATTTCCAAGTGCTAATGTTATTTAATGTGTGCAACCTGCATTAGCCTAGTGGCTAGTCGGCTGCCTGCAATACTGGTGTCTTAAGTTTGATATGCATTGGGGGCGATTTTGAATTTGTTAAAAATCAACCTGCTCCCAGGTCAACCTAGCCTTTGATGGATACCAGGATGTCTTGGGGCGTAAGGAGGTGATGTTATATCGGTCACATCAGCCTCTGAGTGCCATTTAGCAATACAATGTGGGTCTAGCTCCGTGTGCCCTATGTACCTAACGGCCTGTAAAAGGAACCATCACTCTTATTTTTTAACCTACACACAGGTCTTCTTAATTTCTTGGCCCTTGTCTGAGAATGCTTTTGTCCAATGTACCACCCCAGCATCCGGAGTAGTATACCGTCCTTTTTGTGAATTTGTACAAATCCAGACAATCTTGGATTCATGGATAAGCCTGTGATGTGTTGCCTATGAGATGGCTCAGAGAACAGACCAAGTCGCTGAAAATATTTATATAAAGAGAGAGAGAGAAACACACACACACAGATATATACACAGACCACATCATGCTGTAATGTCAGCCTGCATACGTTGTCTACGGTACTGTCTACTGGCGTGCTCGCCGATCCATTTTGACAATAGAAGTCGCGATGAAAAGTTGAAAAATTATTAATGATGTGGTCTGTGTAGGGTGGTGAAAAATTACACATAAATATTATAATAGGTGTTGAATGCAAAAATGCAATCATTGGTATTGCAATTGCTATGAATATTCCATAACAATATAAAGTGGTCATCGCTGGAGTATGACAAGGAAAACTTCTATTTCCCACCATTGAAATGCCACATTACAACATGTGATCTTCATAATTTCAGTTTGAGATGGGATTGCCAACTTTAATCAAAAACTACAAACCATAAGTAAAAATGGATGCTAAATTGAATAATACATAGTAGAACAATAATGAGCATCTATATAAAACAGTATGTACGGCTCTACTTACATCTTAGAAAGACAGCATGGATTTCTGGCTAGTATACACAAACAAACTTGGAAATCATGTGACAAGAGAACCTATAATCAAATAGATCACATTTTAATTAACAACAGAAATGCATCAAACATACAGCAAGTCAGAAGTTATAGAGGAGCTGAGTGCCACAGTGACCACTTCCTCGTTGGAGCAAAATTTAAAATAAAACTTAAGAGAGCTTTCTATACTAAATTACAAAGATTACACCCAACATATAACAGAGAAAAACTGCAAGACATTACAGTCAAAGAGAAATTTACAGATGAAATAAAATGTAAACTTGAAACTCTGCAAAACCCTTTGGAGGAAAGCGTTGACCAAACTTGGTTGAACATCAAGAATACAATTCAGTCTACCGCAGAAGAATGTCTCGGTGTGTTAACCACGCATAGAAAGAACAGATGGTTCAATCAAAAATGTGAAGAAGCAGTCATTAGGAAGAAGAATGCCAGACATGTATGGTTAAATGACATCAATAACATCCAAAAGGAAGAGCATTATAGAAATGAATGTAAAGAGGCTACAAAAATAGTCAGACAGCAGAAGCGAGAATATATGAGTAATATAATCAAAGATATGGAAACTAATCACCAGAAAAATGAATCCAGAAAATTTTTTAAAGAACTGAAGTCAATGAAACGAGGGCACCAACAAAACACATATGGTTTAAAAGACAAAAATGGGAATATGATAAATACCAATGAGGAAATGTGCAACACATGGAAAGAATATTTTATTGAATTACTAAATTGTGAAGCTCCAAGTCACATTTTCCCACAGGAAGAGGTTCTAACATGCGAACCACAAATTGAAGAACCTACATTTGAAGAAATCCTATATGTAATCACACGACTTAAAAACAATAAGGCAACTGGGACTGATGGAATTGCTGCTGAATTTATAAAGGCAGGTGGCCATGCATTACATCTAAAGCTATACGAACTAATAATAAAAATCTGGAGGACAGAAGAATTACCCCATGACTGGAAAGAGTCATTATTGATACCTATCTTTAAGAAAGGAGACAAGTTCCAATGTGGAAATTATAGAGGAATATCACTACTGTCCACAAGCTATAAGATACTATCCGCAGTATTACTAAATAGACTAAAACCATATTCAGAAGACATATTAGGTGACTACCAGGCGGGTTTTAGACAAAACAGATCAACAATAGATCAGATATTTATCTTACGACAAATAGCCGAGAAACATTGGGAATATAAAAGAGATCTCCATAACATTTTTGTGGATTTTAAAAAGGCTTATGATAGTGTCCATAGGAATAGTCTATGGAATGCTATGCAGGAATTTGGAATACCAAGGAAGTTAATCAACATGACCAGACTATGCATGGAAGATACTTATAATATAGTAACATATAAAGGCAGGAAATCAGACCCCTTCCAAATAACATCTGGCTTGAAACAGGGTGATGCACTATCGTCGCTACTCTTCAATCTGGCTCTAGAGAAAGTTGTAAGGAAGGTAAAGGAGGAATGTGATATTGGAGGAACATCCAAGCTGCTTGGTTATGCAGATGATATAGATATTATAGGGCAAAGTGAACAAAAGACATTGGAAATATTGACTCACTTAAAGAGAAAAGCCCAACAGATGGGGCTGGTTATCAACCAAGATAAGACAGAATATATGGTAATTTCAAGAGACGGAATGGCTAGAAACTCTGGCCACATACAAATAGATAATATGACCATTAAAAGAACGGAAACATACAAATACCTGGGTACAATCTTCAACTGCTCCAACATCATAAGGGAAGAAATACAAACTAGAATCAACTCTGGAAATAAGATATACTATGCACTACAACATCTACTAAAATCAAAGGCGCTATCTCGTAACACCAAAATCACAATATACAAAACACTGATCAGACCAGTTGTGCTGTATGGCTCTGAAACCTGGAGTACAACGAAAGGAGACGAAGCCTTGTTACAAACCTTTGAGAACAAAATTTTAAGACGCATCTTTGGACCCATTAGGGATACACAAAGTGGAGAGTGGAAAAGAAGAAGTAACAAAGACATTTATGATCTGTTTAAGTCCCCGCTAATCACTGGTATCATGAAGGCTAATAGACTACAATGGCTGGGGCATATAGAAAGAATGGAAGATAATAGGGAAACAAAACTCGCTTACACTCAGGAAATAAATGACCGTAGACCCCGAGGTAGACCAAGAAGGCGGTGGAGAGATAATACATGTACAGACCTACAAGCACTTGGAATCAACGACTGGCAAGAGAAGGTCCACCAGAGAGACGAATGGAGACGGATTGTATTTGCAGCAAAGAACCTCAATGGCTCGGAACGCTGAAGAAGAAAGATGTATAGATTTGTCCAGCATGAAGGGAAAAACAGTATCCAGTAATTGGTTCCTGTTTTATCGCGATCTTGAAATAATCGGGGAATTTTATTTTTTTTTGCGCTTGCTCGCTTTCAACTCAAGCATAATCCATACATACTATTTATAGTAGTGATGGACTGAATTTTGCGTGTGGATTAGCTTTCTCTATTAACAGTGTCCCTCGCCATCAGGCGAACCCACGACTTCAGAGGTACTTGTAATTAACGTCCCCAAGTCAAGGGCGACAGGTCAACATTTTAGCCCAGCTGTCCGGTGTAGGGGTTGTACCGCTTACCTCGGCATCAGCACACCGGATGTTTAAGTACACGCGTTCTTATCCATGCGGACCTGCATCAGGGAATTTAACATCATTAGTACACAAAATCCCCCCAGATCGGAGACACAAAAAGACATCATCAAATAATGCCACGCCCCATAATGGCTCCATTGGTGTCATTGGATACCTACAAGGCATTACTACACTTTTCATATTTATTTCACATGGCAGTAATGAAGTTGATCCACTCGTCTTTTAAACCTCTCACATGCCTGTAAAGTAAAATGACTTGTCTGTCCACAGCAAGAATCTGTTTTAGAGTCGTCTGCTAGAGCAATTTCAGAACTACTGACTTCTGTTCGAGCTGAGCGGGATATTCTACAGGGTCGAGTCAAGAGGATGGAAGCCACGCTGAACTATTTTGAACAGCTTTCATTTTCACAGTCAAAAAAGGTGGCAGCCAAGAGGAATGAACTGGCTCAGTATGTTTAATAGATTTTTCTCTTTGAACACTTTTTGTTTTCATTTAGTATATCACATTTTCATCATGTTTTTTTTTTTATTATTAATGTTCATGATTTTTTCCTGTTATTCAGACAAACATACCTGTCATTTCATTTGTGGTGGCACAGTGGCTAGCTTGCTTGCCTGCCAGCCCAATGGTCATATGTTTGATTCCCCTTTGAGGCAAGGATTTCTTTTTATATTTTTTTTTGCTATTATGACATATATGCCTGGGAAAGGAGGAAGAGGAAGGCCAAAGAGAAGATGTGTGATGGATGTGGCAGGTGATCTCCATATGGGTTATCGGGCGCAGGATATCTCGCTTATGACCGAGAAGTTTTCTGGACGGTTATGTGAGCGATGTTCTGCAGAGGACATGCTACTGAATGAATGAATGATCGGTGAAAGTGTTCAACCCCCTACCTCAGCATCCATTCCCCCCTTATCCATTCGGCCATGCTGACCTCCGAGATTTTAAAATATGTTGTTATCGGTGACCAGGGACCCCAGGCTAGCACAGCTTAAAATAGGGTACCAGGAATATTCCTGGGGATTAAAAGTGCTCAGAGTGATATTGATCACATCAGCCATCGTGTGTGGATTAGTTTAAGAATATGTGGCTGGTTTGAGGTCACCACAATGGAAACTGTGTTGGTGCAGTGGCTAGCACACTTGTCTGCCGGTGTTGTGGTCATAGTTTTGAATGTGCGTGTTTGTTTTACATGTACATGTGCTTCCAGGTCAGCCCAGGCTAAAGTGAGTATGAAGGGAATGTCTTGAGCAGTAAAAGCAGCCAGCATGATATTGACTGCATTATCCCTGGAGTGCTGATTGGCCTGTGCAAATATTGGGCAAGCATGTTATGCCAGCCAGTCTCCCTGTTCTAGGATTTCTCCGTAATCCTGTATACTCTTGTGAGTAATGTGACAACAGCGAGAATCGGTAGCTTTCTAACCACGTCTGTAACTTACGGGGTATGTGAGCCAGTCGCTCAGAAAGCAATGGCAAACTACTGAGCATCTTGCCAAGAAATCAACAATCAGCTGAAAGATGCTGATGTTAGCGATGTCCTGTAAAGGATATGCAAACATTTTATGTTATGTCCAGTATGCCTCAAGGGGTCCTCAACTATATGTCTTCGTATCAGACCACCCTGATCTTTGTTGCTTGTTCTCTCAGCATTCTGCTGTATAGTCACATCTCTGCAGCCTCCACGTAGTTTCCCAGGTCAGTCCAGCTTACATTGGGTACCAGGACCTGTTCAGGGAAGTAAAGGTGTTCCACACAATATTGACCACATAGCCCATCCAGTGCCAGTTGGTCTATTAAACACTTGGAGCTAGAGCCATTTATCCAGTACACACAAGATGGGGGTCAAGGGTTCTTTGCTTTCTTTACTTATATCAGCTTTCTTTTCCATGCACCCTGTGCTTGACCGGGACAACAGATCCATACAGATTTGAGGTCTCCGCAAGTGGCAGCCACTCATGCTACAGCTATCCATTCTGAACTTTCCATAATATGAACCGAGGGTCAGAGACAGTAATCACTTGTCATTTGCTGCACAATTTTCAGACACTCACCATATGACAACCCTTGAATCTCCTTCAGAAGCATGGGAGCATGATTGCTGGTTCTGTTCAGAAAGTCGTGTGAACTAAGCTCATATTGTGTTTCTAAAGCAGTAGTTTTGTAGTTTCCTGACATTAGAAACACAGAGGACAGCACAACAGATTGTCCAGAACAGGACTTAGATGGTGTGACAGTCACAGAATTGTAGCTCATGGAAAGAACTAGAAACTCCAGTTACTCATGAGGTGCAGAAACTATGGTGACACAGATTAGATTACACTTTGAGGACATCGGTTGAAATATAACTTCTGGAACCCACATGGTTAGAGAAAGATAGGAAGGCCTAGCAAACAAGTTTATAGGTGAATTAAAGACAGATATGAGTTGTGTGGGAAAGACATGACAGAACTACTAGACATAGCCAATGGTATAACAGTTTGATACAAGATGATTTATACTTCATGATACAGAAAACTGATACTTCAGTCGTCGTCATCATGTGACTTGCCAGATGGCATTGGCATTCATGACTCTTCGGTGATGTTTTGGTCCTTGGTGTTCTGCATAAATTTGTTTTAATGATATTCCTGTCTTCCTCTGGCTCTTCTATTGTTGACATCACAGTGTTCTCCAAGACCTGTTCTCATTATATGACCAAAGAGCACTGTTTGTCTCCTGCTTATAATTGCATACACTGTTTTTCTTTCATTAACACTTTCCAGGCAATTGTTGTCAGTTACTCTGGCCGTCCAAGGTATTCGCCTCAGAAATATCTAAACTATCTTCTTTGTTTTTCTAATTTGTTCATTTGTTTTCAAGATTCACTGCCATACAGCAGACAAATTCAAAATAACATTTCAATACTCTCTTTATGATATTGTATTTTTTTATTATTAATCTGCTGTGTTGAAACTTCACCAATCACATGCAGTTTGTCTGCAAATATTATTATTTTTTTAAAATCATGGCACATAATTATGTTGGTTCTTTTTAATATGAAATGTAAAGTATTTTTGTCTTCTTTATTGACAGAATGGAAGAAAAGTTAAAAGAGCTGGAACAGTTTTCGGGGTTGAGATTTCATGTGAAAGATGCCACTTCAGTAGATATAGAACTTCTGACTGATGACAAGTCGGACACATCTGAGGAGTTGTCTGACAGCAGAGTTACGGTTGATGATTCTCGTCTCATTGTCACAGTCACATTTCGAGAGAATGAGCAGTCATTTCTTGAGCTGGAGAATGTGCAGGTAAGTGTCTCTAGTGGGCAGTTTCGACAGCTCTGTTGAGTCGTGTATGTATAATGTGTGTCTAGACTACTAGTGCATGGAAGCTTAAACTGCTGTACTATATGAGGATGAGACCGCTTACTCTTAAACTACCGGTGTGCTGATGCCGAGGTAGCGGGTTCAACCACTACACTGGTCAGTTAGACTAAAATATTGGCTTGGGGACATATATTATAAGTACCTCAGAAGTCGGAGTGGCTTCACCTGATGCGAGGGACAGTGGTAATAGGGAGAGTTAATCCACATATAAATACAGTGCAGTGCACTAGAAGTAGTAGCAAGTGTATGGATTACAATTAAGTTCAAAGTGAGCGAGCACACAAACAAACACACAAATGATTGGTTTCAGATGCTTGGGTAAAGAAAATGTCACAAAAATACCATTCATTTCACATGTCTGCGAGACAGACATGATTTATAGAGGACATTCAAAGATCATAATAAATGAAGACAGTTAAAGCAAAACAATAGACACATATTAGTATACATGGCAGAGCTAACAGAAAAGACAGATCATACCAAATGGAATAGAAACCAAAAGACAGCAGAAAGATATCCTTTGTAGAAAAACAAAGCAGGTTAAAGAAAAAGGCATCAAACGAGAAACGGGAAAAAAAGAATAAAATAAAGCCTACAGAAAAGGCAGTAAAATAATATTCAGTGCATATTATAGATTGAGGCATATATATTTCATACCCCATCAAACAGGAGTTAAAAGATGGCTAAAGATGCACCAAGTGAAATAGTTCCAGATACAGAAGCATAAACACAGAAAGCCACAAGTAATTAAATATGTGCATTTAGAAATCACTAACCCCATAACTGTATAGACCAATCAGCACAACATTGGCTGTCTGTACTTCCCGAGACATTCCTTGGCACCTATCTTTGACTGAGCCAACTGGGGGGGTCTAGGTATTTCTACATCCATCCTGCTGTCAATTCGAACATACTAGCCTCTGCGTTACCAAGGCTCCTGGGTGTATGGTGCCATAGGCCAATCAGCACTCGATTGGGTGCTGTGGTCATTGTCGTGTCAATTACGCTGACTCCCCAGAGCATTTTCGGGTATTTATTTTAGGCTGGGTTGACTAGGGAACCCTGGGCCATTTTTTATCTGGTCATTATCATGTGCCATGCCAAAAGGCCTCGGTAATCATGGTTTACCGTCTCACGCAATCACCCGTCTCAGGTCAGGTTGTCCCAATTATGCAGTGTGGTCAAGCCACCCCTTTGCTCTTTTCTTATAAAGTTTGTCAGTTGTCACTAAGTTTTCAAGTTTTTTTTTTCTCCTTAAAACATGCTGAAAAAATTTTTGACTGTTTGTATCTAATTTCTTGAATCAGCTTACAGTTTTTATCTGCTCCTTGAAGGACTGTCTCATTGGTTTTTCTGTCCATCCATGGCACTCTTTGCCTTATCCTCTGAAATCACATTTTTGCTGCCTTTAGATGTTTCTCAGCTTTTCTGCATATAGTCCACACTTCACATGCATTCACTTTATACAGCACTTTAACACACTTTTTCTCATTGCACACAGCAGTTTTTGCGGTATAGTTTTCGTCTTGCAAAGGCTATATTTGCCGTGGCAAGTCTTATTTTAATTTCTGCAAGTCATCTTGTGTCTGAACTTTAAGTTTACATTTGTCTTTACATAAATAGTGATCAAGTGTTTATAGCATGGCCGTTGTGTAACTTTAAACATTTCCTGAGACTATAGTGAGGAATAACCGGCTCCGTGGCCGAGGGGTTAGCAGCTTTCTCCGCTAACTCCGAATACTCTCGTCACGTGACGCGACGAGAATTAGCAGTGGTTCGAATCGCAAAAGTGACTTATGAGAGTATGGAGCCGGTCGCTCAGAAAGTCGTGGCGTGCTGATGAGCGTAATCTGGCCTAGGAATCAACACACAGCTGAAAGATGCTGGTGTTGACCGCAATATCCTGAAACAGGATGGAAACGTGGAAAAAAAAAAAAAAAAAATAGTGAGGAATAGCATAGTTTACTATAAAAGAAGCTAACTGCTGAACTTCTTTAACAAAGACCCCCAAAAAAACTCCTGTGGGATGAACCTTCTGTGGATATGCAAAGTTTTAGGACCATTACATTTTTGTAGGCCTGAGTGCATGGAGGAACAGGCAACATGTATTTCCCTCTCAAAGCGTGTTGAGTGCTGGCATCAAACTCTCTTTCAACTGCACTTATGGCATTGTTGGCGTAACATCCTAACCACTAACACTAGACATGCCTGTGGAGAACATAACAAGAATACCTTAATTGCTCATAAAACTTCAGTTAACAGTTACAAAATATAAAATCTGAAACACCAATAGACACTGTATATCCCAGGTGAACCCTAGGTGAGCTGAACAGGAAAGATATTACTTGTCAGGAAAATTATCCTCCTTTTCCCATTTGTTACATGTTTTATTTTTCTGAAAATCCATCACAAACATGGTGGCTTTTCCTGTTCTGTTTGGCTTTGAATGTGTGTCAAAGCTGGCATGAAGTTCCAGTTTTGGCACTCGTTAGAGACCAGCATGAAATGCTTGACACATACTTTGTCTTCCTGAACAAAGTTCTCTTCTGTTTTAAAGACTAACCAGATGCAAGAGGAAGCCGAAGCTTTGCTGAGAGATGCCAGATTGGATAAGGATTTGCCCAAGCTAATAACAGAACTAAAGAAATTGTGGATGATTCATGTTCCTCTTATAACAGAAATCTCACAGATCCGAAACAGGTACATACTTAATCTCACTCACTGCCAGAGAAAAAAAGTTTAGTCGACGGATCAACACCACGGCACACAGGTGTAATCCATAAGTGCTCCGTTCTACTCCTAACTCAAGCCTGAGTCCGAAGAATCTCAGCTCAGTGCACGAACTCCGTAGCACCGGCGAGGATCCCGAAATACTTTGGGTAGATTTTTAACTCAAAATTTTGCCCGGGCAGCACCGTTACGCTACTCTTTTTCGATTTCCAACTGCCAAGGGGTTTTTTACGTGCACAACAATACACACTGGCATCCAGTCTCACTACCCAGAGACCAGGGGAAATTTTGTTACTAGACGTCCACGGGACAAAATCCTGGCCCTCACCGGGGCTTGAACCCGGGACCTCCAGCACTCAAGGTGGACACCATATCTCAAGACCGCAGCTTCCCGAGAGAAAAAAAGCTATGCCACTAGCAATTGTCTCCTTAATGTTAGGTCTCCTATGGGACATAAGGGGGCAATTGGTCTCCATTGTTACTCATTTTGGTCAGTAATTAATTGATTGATTGATTTAGGAACCGACATCACAGCATTCGGGGCATTCCCATAAACGCTCCGTCCCCATCCTCAGCAGCCAGCGAAGAGTTCCAACACCAATAGTACCAGTAGCAATATGATTATATGTCCGTCTCGGCTTTCTTCTGAGCGTCGAGCATCGGCCAGATCCCCTCGTCACTCCTTGCTGTCTCATTCTTGCCAGACCATGGTAATCCATTTGCTCCTCCGAGGTGAGCACATGCTCCCACAAGGCCGCAACCACGTCTGCCTTGCCATGTATCAATACTCCACCAAGTTCTGCAGAGCCAGCCAATCTGTCCGCCTGTTCATTTCCCAGCACACCGGCATGCCCTGGAGAAAAGATCCAGGCGATGCTTGTCACCCGTGACCTCCGAAGCGAAGCAAGCCACTCCACACGAAACCTACCCATCCTCACCCTCGTCAGCATGATTTCTGAGTCAGTTACAATCACGTTGTGTGTGTGTGTGTGTCGTATTCTCCATCCAGCGGAGAGCCGCAGTGACTGCCTCCACTTCCATTCTTAAGCTGGATGTTGTGGAATCATATGCAAGGCTCTCCTGCACCAAACGTCGACCATTAGCTTTGGCTATGAACCCCCAGCCACTTCTCTCACCTCTTGACACCGAACCATCTGTGTAGATAATCACATCGCCCGGGTGAGCATTATCCTGAATTAGTTGCTGGATTTTCACTTCCGTGGCCCCTGCTGGCCACTCCCTGCACTCCCGGCTCAATGTGATTATAACTCTGCACAAGTCTGACTGCTCCGCTGGCACTCTGACCCACTCTTCTCCTCGCCTAATGTTCTCCAAGATGCACACCTGTCTGATCATATCCTCCGCCTAAGCTATCCATGATTTCCCTCTTATCAGTTGGAGAAGCAACTGCTTCTGCGTTATGTTCCCTGTGAAGCTGTGTCTTTCAACTGTGATGTCAGACATCAGTTAACTCTGTTTTCTTCTTCTGTTTCTCTTATTAAACCTGTTTTATTCTTCATTTTTCTCATGTTCTTCTGCTCATGAGTTTTAGAATAAACTACTTTGTTATTATTTTAGTTTTTACTTTCTGCCTGCTTCCTGGTCTAGAGGTTAGCGGCTTTTCTCCGTAATCTCGTATACTCTCGTAGGTAACGTGACAACGGTGAGAATCAGCAGTGGTTTGAATCGCGTCTGTAACTTACGGGGTATGTGAGCTGGCCGCTCAGAAAGCAATGGCAAACTATTGAGCGTAATCTTACCAAGAAATCAACAATCAGCTGAAAGATGCTGATGTTGACATTTCTGTAAAGGATATGCATTTTTTTAAAACTCACTTTCTGCTCTTATTTGGTTACCATTAATGCATGTTATGTATATAAGCATTTCCTGATTCATAAGATTTACAGACACTGCTGGTGAGCACATTTTGTAGATAACATATGTTTTAGTCGTGGGGGTGAACAGGCAGACAATATGAGTGGTAACACTGTCAACTGCTGAAATGAGGAAACTTGGCCGACTGCTCGGCTAGACCATGTTGAGAGACCAGAGAGAACAAGTATGCATGGAGCCAGAGAACGTGGACCAGTTACCCACATGATCTTATCTAGAACTATACGGCCGAGCAAATCACCTTATTTAATCTCCATACTGAACACAACTACAAGCTCATCTCTACAAAATGACAGTGCCCCTTCCTAAACTGACCACTGCATTTGGCAAAATGATCCTCAGATGCCAGAATACATGCTGCGATAGTGTCCTCTCTTTGGTGCTCTGAGAGCTCAAACAGGTGACAAAGATGGATGGGAAACTGGGGCGTCCACGACAACCTGCTGTTAATAGCTGAATTTGTCATCTTCTTCTTTCGTTCACTTTTCTTCTTCATCTTACACATGCAGACATCAAGCTGATTATATTTACAGAAAGCAACAGATAGCTTTAATTTGTCTTCAAACTGAACGCGTAACAATTTTCTTTGTTCTGCATGTTACACATTTTTGTAGCAAATGTTTAGACATAATTTTACTAGTTCCACAGTTACATATAGCGGTGTCTCCTATCTTTATTTTGTTGAACAAGCGATGTTTGAGCTTGCTATGTCCTGTGTGGCTGAATTCATGGAGGCTATCCATCTCTTTCCTTAGACAGCTGAGCATAGCAAACTGCTTGAAGATGAAGAAGAGTGACCAGATTCTGACATGAGTACCAAGAAGACGGATGTGCAGAATATAAGTGGAAAAGCTTTTATTTAAATATATATAATTATCTGTTCTCAATGTTTCATGGTAAGGCATGCGATTGACTGGATCAAAGAGAAAGGTCTGCTTCTACTAATGCCCAGAACAAGCAGCAGTGTGGTCTGTGCTCTTAAAGTTCCATCCACGTATCCCTTCTGTGGCCACATTGTGCTGGAAACTGTCATGGGACAGACACCACATGTGAATCCAGAGGACATTCGGGTGAGTTTGTAGTCTAGTCTTACTGCATGTGAGCATTACTTTCAGCTGATTAGCTTTTAAGAATATCCTGTGTTGTGTTTGCACCTGCATATCCATTTCAAAGCCATACTGGGTGAAAATGATCAAATTCTTCAGCTACTGGAGATTCTTCTACTTCATTGGTCCAATATTCTTTGTTTCAGACACAATCGTGTCATATTTTTTGACTGGGTTAGCCTTTCCGGGTCTGGTTGTTCAGCCCTCTACCCAAATACTGAAGTACACTGTTATAATCATCATGTGCCTTGTCGAGCTGTGCATGCAATCATGTTCCTCTTCAATTATATGTGCTTAGTGTCTCCGTGGTGAAGTGGTCAAGCCGTTTGACTCAGGCACCGAAGGTTGTGGGTTCGATTCCAGGCTGCGTCCTTCGGTTCACGAGTGAAATGTTTTGGAGACTTCTGTGGGTCGTCGCTAGTGCTACGGAGTTCGTGCTTTGTGTGACGCTTTCCGCACTGCAAAAAGAGACCGAGCCATATGGGATAAAACCCAGTGCAATGAAGTCGACCCTGTCGATTTTTAAGTGACTTTTTTAATCATCTGTACTCTTTATGAGTTTAATCACTAATTGTCTTCCATGTCGATCTGCTACCTATCCAGAATGTTCTCCGCATGTTGACCTCTGTGTCTCTGAAAGACTTTTCCCCCCTGTAGCCACATTCTTAAAACCCTCTCGTCTCATAACATGAGTTTACATTATAAAAGAAATTTACTTCATGAAAGAAGTTTACATTATAAGAGAAGTTTATGTTATAGAAGAAGTGAACATTATAAAAACAAAAAGTAAATTAAAGGAGCCTGTTCCATGCCTGGGAGTATGTCGTGTGTATGATGCTAGCCCTTTATTTGCAGAGACTGACCAGCACTTGAAGGGTGGCTGGTCAGTACCGTGCTGGCTGCCTGTACTATTTCCTGGTGTCCATTGTAAGCTGGGTCAATCAGGCATAACAGTTTTAAAATTCTCGCTGTCTTGGGGTTAAAAAGTTATTTGCATATCCTTTACAGGACGTAGCAGTCACTTCCAGCATTATTTGGCTGTTTGTGATTCCTGGGCAAGTTTACGTTCAGTTGTTTGCCATTACTTTCTGAATGACTGGCACTCATACCATTGTATGGAAACCAACGCAAAGGAGTCTCATACCATTGTATGGAAACCAACGCAAAGGAGTCTGCTTCCAAATTGCATTCGTAACCCCTTCACCACAGAGCCAGCCCCCTTGGGATAGGTTATGACAAATATATATTTTATATGCCAGATTTATAATTTTAGCAGACAGAATACGGTTGTTTATCAGCGTTCCGTCACAGTTCCAATATATTGACATAGGGGATTAATAGTCTCTTGTATTTGTTGAATAAGGGGCCAACTTGATTAGAGACAATAGATGTAGACTGTCAAAATTTTTTGGGCATGTCATGAGAAAAAATGAATTGGAGAACTTGTTGACAACTGGCAAGATCAAAGGGAAGAGACCAAGGGGAAGACCAAGAAGTAAATACCTGGATGGCTTGGCTACGTGGCATGGTCGAGACAGAAACACGGAGCTGATCCATGACTCTGGTGATCAAGTGAGATGGCAAAACATGACCGCCCACGCTTATCGGCATGGCAGATGATGGATGGATGCGAACAGTATTTCTCATTGATGTGTCACAGTATCTTAAACAGAAAGTTTACACAGGAAGGATAACTCCTGAAAGAAAAGGCAGGGGTCAACCACTACGAAAGTGGACACAATACATTAAAGACATCCTGGACATGGCAATACAGGAGGCAGGGGTAGCTTGTCACGAAGGTGGATGCAATACATTTAAGACATCCTGGACATGGCAATACAGAAGGCAGGGATAGATTGTCACGAAGGTGGACACAATACGTTAAAGACATTCTGGGTATGAAAATGCATGAGGCAGAGGAACTGTTGACAGATCTAGAGCATGTCTGGTGGTCTATGAGCAGAGCCATGTTCTGCAAAGAACCTGTTACGTAATGATGCACATGTGTGTCTGTGTGTCAAGTCAGACTTACAAGCTGAGACAATCTAGATTTACTGTTATGTTAGCAGACTTCTTGAATAGAATTTCCCCGGGAAGGTTAACCCGGTCAACAAATGCCTGCAGAAGTCGGATGTGCTGGCCTAACGGTGCAAGAACGCAGCTCTGCTGTAAACAGGCACAACGCAATCACATCCGGGGAAAACTCCGGATGAACGCAGAAGAAGAATAGAATTTGTTCTGGTTTTCACAAATATGTCTGATCTATTTTCAGCCTCCATCTAATTTAAGTCTGACTGGCTGGGTGATGCACTTGGAAAGTCTCTTTGGCCAGCCATAGATGTAGTTATATCTCCACAGTGTGTGTGTAAATATATAAATTGCAGACGTGTGTGTATTAATGTGAAATAAAACAAGTACATCTCTCTCATAATGCATTGATTAAAAACCTTTCCTCTTCGATCCTAAAATGTAGAGTAACATTACATCCTCGTTGCCTGCCCTCTTCTACCCTCAAATATAGAGTAACATTACATCCTCATCGCCTGTCCTTCCCAGGCAAATCCCAGATGGTTCTGACAATTGTCTGGTACTCATTTAATGAGCCTGGGTTGGCCCCAGATCTGTATAGATCAGACAAAGATTATCCTGCCTTTCCTGGAGATTGAACTCGGACCACTGATTTGGCAGGCAGGAGGACTAACCACTATGCCACAGTGGCTCCTAATATGAATTGAATTTCCTGAAATGAAAATATTCATCGTTAGACTTGGTTAGTATATGAAAAGTCAGAGAGAAATGTCATGAAGAAACCCTGTTGCCCTTTCAGTGTTAAGGAATTGATAGGCTACTGCATTGTCATATTTATATTTTTATGACTCTCATTTTATGAGTACATTGTGGGTCATTATTGGTAAAGTCTGAGAGTAGTATAACTAGAAATGCCTTTGTGTGGAATCCACAGCAGAAAAGCAATAGAGGGGGACCTAAAAACGCATGGATAAGAAAAGTAGAAACAGACAAGAATAATGTTGAAAGGACATGGGTGGAGCTGCATGGGATAGCTAAGGAGATTCAGTCTTAGAGTGGGTTGATAGAGGATCTGTATCCCAGTGGGGTATACATTGAAAAAACACAGTTTTGACAGTTTCCTGCTATAAGTCTATGATTCCAATTCCAATTTTCAAAAACAAAAATTCCAAATTCGGCCTCGTCTAACCTGCTTCATCAGCTGTGGTTATTGTTGAGGTCCGTGGTTTTTGTGGGTATTTTCACCCTAATTCTTGTCTTGTGAGTCCTATCTCGGACTGGTTATGTATCGTTTGTGTCTGTGACATCAGCAGGGGGTCGGTTGGCGGCTATCCTTTGTGCTCGTCTGTGCTTGTGGCTTTCTTTGTTTGTGTAGGCTCCTGGCTCGTCTGGCTGCAGTCCTTATAAGGACTTTTCGTAATCCCACTCCAGCTGGGGGATCGGTCGGTGGCTGTCCTTTGTGCATATTTCCTCTTGTTTTCTTTGTTGGTGCAGGCTCCTGGTTTGACTGGCTGCAGTCCTTATAAGGACTTTTTATTTGGTATTTTGTCTACTCAATTGTGAAGTAACTGTAGAAGCTTTTCGATGTGATGTGCCTCCTTGCGCTTTCTTTCATTCCACTTCCCGCGTTTGAGTTGTTGTTGTCTTTTGATTGCTTCCTCCGAGCTCAGCCATGGGATGATTTCTCCGTCTCCAATGTAGTACCACCATGGGTATTCATCTTCGGGTTCCATATGTGGAAGAATAATTGTGTCTTTAAAGCAGGGTTTTGGTTTCTTGTTTCCGTAGAGTTTCTTGTACTTCTCCTTTTTTTTTTCTATCATGCGCTTTCTGTATTCCTCGCACGTGAGTTCGTAGTGCCTCTGTTTCTCGGGAACCGTCATTTCTACTTCTGGCATCGGGACGTCCTCTATGCCGACGTCAGGGTGCTCATCTCGATTTTCTTCTGATGTCTGGTGGGATATTGGCTTCACTTTTAATGATTCTGTGGTTTTGTTTCGGAGTATTTCCAATTCAACTTTCTGTAGTTCTCGCTCTGATTTAATGGTTTGTAGGATCTCTTCATTCTCCTTCTTAATCAGTGCCATATGTTCTACTTCTTGCTTGATGTTTTGCTGTATCTCCTTCATTTCCGCCAGAAGTTTTTCATTGTCGTTATTCGGGGTCGGCGTTAGCAGTGCCTTGACTTGTCTCTTCAGCTCGTCTATCTGTTTTTGAAGTTGATCTCTTTCGGCTTGTGCTATACCCGTGGCTGTCTTGCTCCTCTGCATTGCTTCCTTGAATGGAGTCTTTATGATGATGGCGATCTTTAAGACGTCTCTGTGTCTCTGCAGGTACAGACAGCCCATGTATCTTGTTCCATGCTTGCCCTGGCAGTTGGCGCACTTTCTTTTGCTGTTTGGGGCTCTGAAGTCCGTGTCCAGCTTGGCCAGTGGACACTCCTTGAAGGCGTGGCGATCAGCACAGTATCGGCATATTTCAGTCCCACTGCGACATGTTGCTCTGCTGTGGCCGGCCCTCTGGCATCTTGAACATTGATTGACTCTTGGGATGAATCTCTCTGGCTGTTGAGTTTTCTTGCTGAATGATACTGTGATCGGCATTTCGCTGCCCTCCGACATCACTACTGCCAAGGTTGTAGGTATCTTGGAGTAGGTGAGAAGCCGCTCCGTCTTCAAGAATCGGATGTGAAGATTCTCTTCACGTAGCTGCTTCAGGATTTCTTCATCTGTCAGCTCCACAGGAATCCGCTTGACAACCCATCGGACTGTTTTTGAGTCGGTGTTTCAGACTCTGGTGTCTTTCTCCTCCTTCTCTGCTGTCTTGGTTCTTGACTGTGTTGGGCTGTCAATATTCTCCCTCGTAATAGCTTCAGTAATAGCTGTAGTATCAGGCTCTTTGATGCAGCTAGCAGGTGGGCTCTCGACGTTCTTCTTCTTCTTGTAGGCTCCCACACTGCACATCTTGGCAACAGCGTGTTTCTTGTTGTTGGACTTACAACGTGACATTTTCCCGCGTATCAGGCTTCTTGACAGGATAATGCGACTTGACTTGTTAGCGCTCGCAGTGCGAATGACGACCTACCGCCGATACTTTAGTTGTGAAATACGTTTATATGGTTGGCTTCTCCAGAACAACACACTGGTGCATAACATAGGCCTTAACGGAAGTGCTGCGATGATGTGACACGGTTCCTGCTATAAGTCTATGATGTGACACGGTTCCTGCTATAAGTCTATGATGTGACACGGTTCCTGCTATAAGTCTATGATGTGACACGGTTCCTGCTATATGTCTATTATGTGACACGGTTCCTGCTATATGTCTATGATGTGACACGGTTCCTGCTATGTCTATGATGTGACACGGTTCCTGCTATAAGTCTATGATGTGACATGGTTCCTGCTATAAGTCTATGATGTGACACGGTTCCTGCTATAAGTCTATGATGTGACATGGTTCCTGCTATAAGTCTATGATGTGACATGGTTCCTGCTATAAGTCTATGATGTGACACGGTTCCTGCTATAAGTCTATGATGTGACACTGTTCTAGCTATAAGTCTATGATGTGACATGGTTCCTGCTATAAGTCTATGATGTGACACGGTTCCTGCTATAAGTCTATGATGTGACATGGTTCCTGCTATAAGTCTATGATGTGACACGGTTCCTGCTATAAGTCTATGATGTGACATGGTTCCTGCTATATATCTATGATGTGACATGGTTCCTGCTATATGTCTATGATGTGACAATGTTCTAGCTATAAGTCTATGATGTGACACGGTTCCTGCTATATGTCTATTATGTGACACGGTTCCTGCTATATGTCTATTATGTGACACGGTTCCTGCTATGTCTATGATGTGACACGGTTCCTGCTATAAGTCTATGATGTGACACGGTTCCTGCTATGTCTATGATGTGACACGGTTCCTGCTATAAGTCTATGATGTGACATGGTTCCTGCTATAAGTCTATGATGTGACATGGTTCCTGCTATAAGTCTATGATGTGACACGGTTCCTGCTATAAGTCTATGATGTGACACTGTTCTAGCTATAAGTCTATGATGTGACATGGTTCCTGCTATAAGTCTATGATGTGACACGGTTCCTGCTATAAGTCTATGATGTGACACTGTTCTAGCTATAAGTCTATGATGTGACATGGTTCCTGCTATAAGTCTATGATGTGACATGGTTCCTGCTATAAGTCTATGATGTGACATGGTTCCTGCTATAAGTCTATGATGTGACACTGTTCTAGCTATAAGTCTATGATGTGACATGGTTCCTGCTATAAGTCTATGATGTGACATGGTTCCTGCTATAAGTCTATGATGTGACATGGTTCCTGCTATAAGTCTATGATGTGACACGGTTCCTGCTATAAGTCTATGATGTGACATGGTTCCTGCTATATGTCTATGATGTGACATGGTTCCTGCTATATGTCTGTACTCGGCTCGCGATGATGGTGGAATTCTGCAAGAGGGCGTCTGATTGGTCTGGAACTCTGGGACCCCAGTATATAAGGCCCTGCACAGGTAGAACTGGCCCTTTTTCCGTAGTCCACCGCACTGAGTGACAAGGCGCCAATGCCTATTTCTATTGTGTGTTTAGTAGTTAGACCCTGAAGTTTTGCAGTGGTATGTAACCATAATTAATTTGTTTTATATTATATTTCTTTTATATGTATTATTTTTAATTTTATAAGGCCACGTATGACATAGTATTTTGGTTATTTAAATGTATAGTTCAGTAAAGCTATGAAAGTATAATAATAATGAAGTGATTATCAAACTAATTAGATTTAAAATATAGCTAATCTTATACTGATTCCTAGCTTTAATCTTTAAGTTAATAATTTCTCTAGCAGTAACTAAAATTAACAAAAGAAATCTGTAAGCCCGGTTACAGATAACTGAGTGCGGAACCATGCCCAGGTAATGGCAAATGAGAGTTATCGGTTCTTGGAGAAAATGGCACAGATCGATCTGGACTTCGACGAGTTATTTACAAGAAATATAGTAAGGAACAATTTAGAAGCTACTTGTGTTAAGTTTTATGAGACTGAAAAGTGGGAGATTGAGGAACAGCACTTGGAGAATTGACACGTGGGAGGCCAGCTCAGCAAATAACATCTAGCCTTTGTTCTCGAAGCAACTTAAAAGGTAAATTTGGAATATTGGCTAGTGATAAAGGAGCAGACAATGTTTAACAGGTTAGGAGATAATTGGGCACACAGGGGCTTAGTAATACTTTATAATTATTCAGAACTAATGGTTTATTTTACAGCGGTGTAAATTATTGAGTTCAAGAAGCTTGTTGTGGTAATAGCTGGGCAAATATTGGTTGTATGAATCATTGAAGGAAATAATATACAGAATACTAGTGGAGTGGCTATGAGTGATTAAAGTAAACACACTTGGACTGCAGTCAATGAAAGACAAGGCACATTACAATATAATTAAGTATTCAATATAGTATAGGAATTTGTTGTTCAGCAGTAAGTGAAGTCTGGCATCACATCTGTTAACAGGAGGCAGTAATATTTGTGTAGGTGCATCAAGTTATTGGTGGAATCAGTGACTGAGATTCTGCCTTAAGTTAAGCATGGTGGTTGTCACACGGGGGAGAGAATGTGATTTAATGCTACGTACCACCTTTCGCAAGGATATTTATATGCACTTGCTATGTGTCTAGTCGCAAGGAATAGTACACTAATGGTGTTGGCCTCAATCAGTGCTTGCTGGTTATTAATTTACAATAATATTAGGAATAATATTAATGGCAACAATATATATTATAATTGTTTTAGGCATTATTATATCAGGTACAACTGATTTAATGAGGTCAGCTTGATCATGATATATGATACAGATAATGTAGATGAGTGATTTGGTGTCCCTGAAGCTTTAGGAGAATAACATTTAACAGGCTAGTACAGAGAGATGTTAGCAATCAGGTTTGGTGAGGTTCAGTGGAATATGACCGGTGTAGGTGTTTCCTATAACTAAATTAAGATAGACAGTGTAACTGATTTTGTGGTTTCCCTATGTAGATATACCAAGGTAGCAAAAGTGGGATATACAATGAGTAGGGGAAAGTAACCAGGATGATGGGTAATATTTATAACATATGTAGAGCAGAGAAGAGTACTTACATGTTAAGCGTGGCTTTACTGAGGGGAGGAATGTGATTTAGTGCTGCGTACCACCCTTCGCAGAGATATCAATATGTAGTTGTCATGTGACATGAAGCGTAAGATAGCAAAGTTTATAACCGGGGTATCATAGGAAGAATGATGGGGAACAGAGCGCACAACTGTACATTTGCTGTCCACTCACAAATAATATTACACTGATTGTGTTGGGCCTTGAATAACACTTATTGGTCATTAGTGTGTAATAATGACATAATATATATAGTACACTGTTTATTATATTAGAACTAATGTTCTGTATCCTGCCATGGACATTGTTGTTCTTGGATCCTGTCTCATATGAATGGCACTCTGGCCACTATTTTGTGTACTTTCACTTGGTAATATTGTGTGTTTATTTTATGAGCTATCTTAGGGGCCTCAATTGAGTTCCTGTGTAGTACATGTTTATCCTCAACTCTCTGTGAATGTTGTGATTCTTTTATATGCAAATGTTACATTGTCACATTCTACAAATATGGTAATTCCACTGGGTATATGTGTCCCTTGCTTTTCACGGTTGAACATGTTTTGCTTGTCAGCTAGTAATGTGTAATATCATGCGGTAATGTGTGTGGTGTCATGTTGTTGATATCCTTTATCATAACATGGGCATTAAAGGAGAGGTGTGCCCTGTGTCATATGGCATCCTTTATGGGTCTAGGTATTTAAATGACAGGATGGTGAGTGATGGCTAATTCTTGACATAAGTCGCATCAGGGTGCAACTGAGAGGGCATGATGATAGACTGGTGGAATTCAATTCTGGTTTCATTGGGGGAACATCAATGGATATAGTATTTGGAGTTTTTGAAACCGGTGTTGATGGGAGAGCAGGGGCCACCTGGAGAGTGGAAACCCATCAGGTATGACATGCATGGACAGAGCAATTACTGTTATAAATGAGGTTATGGTAATTATTATCAATGACTGGGTGTAGTGATGTAGGTACCGGATTGAGTGCTACTTGGATGGACATTGTGTTATAAGTATCACATGATGACGACTATGCTTGTGATGGTGGTGGTCATGGGATGATGATGATAGCCATGATGAGGATGATGATTATTATATCCGCCAGGGATTGAAGTGGCTGGTAGTAATCGAGGCGGGTGTATGTAGACTATTGTAATCTTAACCACAATCAGGGTTATGGTGTGGGATTGAGGGTGTCAGGTGAATGTGTAGAAAACATTCACCTGACACCCTCAATCCCACACCATAACCCTGATTGTGGTTAAGATTACAATAGTCTACATACACCCGCCTCGATTACTACCAGCCACTTCAATCCCTGGCGGATATAATAATCATCATCCTCATCATGGCTATCATCATCATCCCATGACCACCACCATCACAAGCATAGTCGTCATCATGTGATACTTATAACACAATGTCCATCCATGTAGCACTCAATCCGGTACCTACATCACTACACCCAGTCATTGATAATAATTACCATAACCTCATTTATAACAGTAATTGCTCTGTCCATGCATGTCATACCTGATGGGTTTCCACTCTCCAGGTGGCCCCTGCTCTCCCATCAACACCGGTTTCAAAAACTCCAAATACTATATCCATTGATGTTCCCCCAATGAAACCAGAATTGAATTCCACCAGTCTATCATCATGCCCTCTCAGTTGCACCCTGATGCGACTTATGTCAAGAATTAGCCATCACTCACCATCCTGTCATTTAAATACCTAGACCCATAAAGGATGCCATATGACACAGGGCACACCTCTCCTTTAATGCCCATGTTATGATAAAGGATATCAACAACATGACACCACACACATTACCGCATGATATTACACATTACTAGCTGACAAGCAAAACATGTTCAACCGTGAAAAGCAAGGGACACATATACCCAGTGGAATTACCATATTTGTAGAATGTGACAATGTAACATTTGCACATAAAAGAATCACAACATTCACAGAGAGTTGAGGATAAACATGTACTACACAGGAACTCAATTGAGGCACTCTTTGAGGCCCCTAAGATAGCTCATAAAATAAACACACAATATTACCAAGTGAAAGTACACAAAATAGTGGCCAGAGTGCCATTCATATGAGACAGGATCCAAGAACAACAATGTCCATGGCAGGATACAGAACATTAGTTCTAATATAATAAACAGTGTACTATATATATTATGTCATTATTACACACTAATGACCAATAAGTGTTATTCAAGGCCCAACACAATCAGTGTAATATTATTTGTGAGTGGACAGCAAATGTACAGTTGTGCGCTCTGTTCCCCATCATTCTTCCTATGATACCCCGGTTATAAACTTTGCTATCTTACGCTTCATGTCACATGACAACTACATATTGATATCTCTGCGAAGGGTGGTACGCAGCACTAAATCACATTCCTCCCCTCAGTAAAGCCACGCTTAACATGTAAGTACTCTTCTCTGCTCTACATATGTCATAAATATTACCCATCATCCTGGTTACTTTCCCCTACTCATTGTATATCCCACTTTTGCTACCTTGGTATATCTACATAGGGAAACCACAAAATCAGTTACACTGTCTATCTTAATTTAGTTATAGGAAACACCTACACCGGTCATATTCCACTGAACCTCACCAAACCTGATTGCTAACATCTCTCTGTACTAGCCTGTTAAATGTTATTCTCCTAAAGCTTCAGGGACACCAAATCACTCATCTACATTATCTGTATCATATATCATGATCAAGCTGACCTCATTAAATCAGTTGTACCTGATATAATAATGCCTAAAACAATTATAATATATATTGTTGCCATTAATATTATTCCTAATATTATTGTAAATTAATAACCAGCAAGCACTGATTGAGGCCAACACCATTAGTGTACTATTCCTTGCGACTAGACACATAGCAAGTGCATATAAATATCCTTGCGAAAGGTGGTACGTAGCATTAAATCACATTCTCTCCCCCGTGTGACAACCACCATGCTTAACTTAAGGCAGAATCTCAGTCACTGATTCCACCAATAACTTGATGCACCTACACAAATATTACTGCCTCCTGTTAACAGATGTGATGCCAGACTTCACTTACTGCTGAACAACAAATTCCTATACTATATTGAATACTTAATTATATTGTAATGTGCCTTGTCTTTCATTGACTGCAGTCCAAGTGTGTTTACTTTAATCACTCATAGCCACTCCACTAGTATTCTGTATATTATTTCCTTCAATGATTCATACAACCAATATTTGCCCAGCTATTACCACAACAAGCTTCTTGAACTCAATAATTTACACCGCTGTAAAATAAACCATTAGTTCTGAATAATTATAAAGTATTACTAAGCCCCTGTGTGCCCAATTATCTCCTAACCTGTTAAACATTGTCTGCTCCTTTATCACTAGCCAATATTCCAAATTTACCTTTTAAGTTGCTTCGAGAACAAAGGCTAGATGTTATTTGCTGAGCTGGCCTCCCACGTGTCAATTCTCCAAGTGCTGTTCCTCAATCTCCCACTTTTCAGTCTCATAAAACTTAACACAAGTAGCTTCTAAATTGTTCCTTACTATATTTCTTGTAAATAACTCGTCGAAGTCCAGATCGATCTGTGCCATTTTCTCCAAGAACCGATAACTCTCATTTGCCATTACCTGGGCATGGTTCCGCACTCAGTTATCTGTAACCGGGCTTACAGATTTCTTTTGTTAATTTTAGTTACTGCTAGAGAAATTATTAACTTAAAGATTAAAGCTAGGAATCAGTATAAGATTAGCTATATTTTAAATCTAATTAGTTTGATAATCACTTCATTATTATTATACTTTCATAGCTTTACTGAACTATACATTTAAATAACCAAAATACTATGTCATACGTGGCCTTATAAAATTAAAAATAATACATATAAAAGAAATATAATATAAAACAAATTAATTATGGTTACATACCACTGCAAAACTTCAGGGTCTAACTACTAAACACACAATAGAAATAGGCATTGACGCCTTGTCACTCAGTGCGGTGGACTACGGAAAAAGGGCCAGTTCTACCTGTGCAGGGCCTTATATACTGGGGTCCCAGAGTTCCAGACCAATCAGACGCCCTCTTGCAGAATTCCACCATCATCGCGAGCCGAGTACATGTCTATGATGTGACACTGTTCTAGCTATAAGTCTATGATGTGACATGGTTCCTGTTATAAGTCTATGATGTGACACGGTTCCTGCTATAAGTCTATGATGTGACATGGTTCCTGCTATAAGTCTATGATGTGACATGGTTCCTGCTATATGTCTATGATCTGACACGGTTCCTGCTATATGTCTATGATGTGACACGGTTCCTGCTATAAGTCTATGATGTGACATGGTTCCTGCTATATGTCTATGATGTGACACTGTTCTAGCTATAAGTCTATGATGTGACACAGTTCCTGCTATAAGTCTATGATGTGACATGGTTCCTGCTATAAGTCTATGATGTGACATGGTTCCTGCTATAAGTCTATGATGTGACATGGTTCCTGCTATAAGTCTATGATGTGACATGGTTCCTGCTATAAGTCTATGATGTGACATGGTTCCTGCTATAAGTCTATGATCTGACATGGTTCCTGCTATAAGTCTATGATGTGACACGGTTCCTGCTATAAGTCTATGATGTGACATGGTTCCTGCTATAAGTCTATGATGTGACACAGTTCCTGCTATAAGTCTATGATGTGACACAGTTCCTGCTATAAGTCTATGATGTGACACGGTTCCTGCTATAAGTCTATGATGTGACATGGTTCCTGCTATATGTCTATGATGTGACACTGTTCTAGCTATAAGTCTATGATGTGACATGGTTCCTGCTATAAGTCTATGATGTGACATGGTTCCTGCTATAAGTCTATGATGTGACATGGTTCCTGCTATAAGTCTATGATGTGACATGGTTCCTGCTATAAGTCTATGATGTGACATGGTTCCTGCTATAAGTCTATGATGTGACACTGTTCTAGCTATAAGTCTATGATGTGACATGGTTCCTGCTATAAGTCTATGATGTGACATGGTTCCTGCTATAAGTCTATGATGTGACATGGTTCCTGCTATAAGTCTATGATGTGACATGGTTCCTGCTATAAGTCTATGATGTGACATGGTTCCTGCTATATGTCTATGATCTGACACGGTTCCTGCTATATGTCTATGATGTGACATGGTTCCTGCTATAAGTCTATGATGTGACATGGTTCCTGCTATAAGTCTATGATGTGACACTGTTCTAGCTATAAGTCTATGATGGTGACACTGTTCTAGCTATAAGTCTATGATGTGACATGGTTCCTGCTATATGTCTATGATGTGACATGGTTCCTGCTATAAGTCTATGATGTGACATGGTTCCTGCTATAAGTTTATGATGTGACACGGTTCCTGCTATAAGTCTATGATGTGACACTGTTCTAGCTATAAGTCTATGATGTGACATGGTTCCTGCTATAAGTCTATGATGTGACATGGTTCCTGCTATAAGTCTATGATCTGACATGGTTCCTGCTATAAGTATGATGTGACATGGCCGTCACATTTTGAATGCGCGGAGGAATGTGGCCAGTCTTTCCCTCACTTAGCAAGATGACGAAATCGGGCATTGAACCCTTGTCTACCACGCTCGTGACATTATAAGTGCAGTTCTATATCAACTATGCTAACACATACTGTGGGGGATAAAAAAAGTGGATGAAAAAGATGGTAAAAGTAATTTAAAACTTATTACTTATTAAAACAGGAAATTCCACCACATGTCATCACACATACTATAAGTAGTTTAGAAATACTGGAATGGAGTACATGTCGTATATTTTACTTCATCTGGGCTTGTAGTCTCAACTATTGGAGCTACTGAAGGTACAGTTTGGTCAGTGTGGGGTGATTCCAGGTGCCTGTAAAACTTAAGGATACTGCATAAACAATGGAGACCATCAGATGCATCCTGACAACACCCATCATGACGTTGCGATGACCAACAAATGGATGTGTGGTTTGAAAAGGAAGTCCTGGTAAGGTTAACCCGATGTCAACAAGCATCTCAAGAAGTTGGACATCTTGGGCAAAAGGTGCGAATCTCACAGCTCTGCTGTAAACAGGCACATCACATTTACACACACTAAAAGCATTTCTGATAAAATAAAAAGAAGAGGGGGTGGGGGATTACATGTGACCAACGGGCCAGCAGCAGACATGCCTTGTAAATAACGGACAGGTGACATATCCTTAAGTCATCGATGAGCTGTGGCAAAGGCAATTGTCTCCTGCTGTTGGCATAACTTTTCACACACTCACACACACTACTTGAGAATTAAGGAGTCAAGAAAAATGACAATAAATGTATGTTTATGACAGAAAACATACAAAACCACAAGGTCTCATTTTTCTGTAAACCCTCTCCAGGGGAGCAGCAAGAAGACAATGACAGTGTTTGAAACAGAATTCTGTTTTTGTTGTCATTAAGAATGTACATTTGTATTTTATCACCTATTTTTCTTGAGTAATAAATGTGTTCACTCCTCTCATGTGTTCACTCATTTGGCTTGAGTAGTTAGTGTGCTTACCCATCTCCCCTGACTAATAAGTGTGTTCACCCATCTCCCTTGACTAAGTGTTGCTCATCCATCTCCCTTGACTAATAAGTGTGTTCACCTGTCTCCTTGACTAAGTTAAGTTTGCTCATCGATCTCCCTTGACTAAGTGTAGCTCATCCATCTCTTTAGACTAATAAGTGTGTTCACCCATCTCCCTTGACTAAGTGTTGCTCATCCATCTCTTTTGACTAATAAGTGTGTTCACCCATCTCCCTTGACTAAGTTAAGTTTGCTCATCCATCTTCCTTGACTAATAAGTGTTGTTCATCCATCTCCCTTGACATATAAGAATCTTCATCTGTCTCCCTTCACTAAGTGTGTTCACCCATCTCCCTTGATTAATAAGTGTTGCTTATCCATCTCCCTTGACTAATACATGTGCTCACTAATCTCTCTTGCCTTATGTGTTCTGACTAATAAGTGTATTCACCTATCTCCCTTGACTAATAAGTGTGATCACTAATGTCTGATTACTAATAATAAGTGTGCTCACTCATATCCCTTGACTAATAAGTGTGTTCACCTATCTCGTTTGACTAATAAGTGTGTTCAGAAAGTATAAAAGCTGTCAAATTTCTGAAGGATGGGAAAGTTGCTGGTCCAAATGGTATCCCAGCAAAAGCTATTAACCCCAATAAAAACACTCCAACTGAATTACTGCTAAAACTATTTAGCAAAGGTCTGGGTGACTGATGAAATACCAGCATCAATCAATTAATCATGTACCTTGCCTGAAAGTGGGCGGTCATGACTCGCCATTTCATTCGATCACCAGAGTCATGGATGAGCTCAGTGCTCCTGTCTCGACCATGCCATGTGGCCTAGCCATCCAGGTATTTACTTCTCGGTCTTCCCCTTGGTCTGTTCCCTTCGATCTTGCCAGTTGTCACTAAATTCTCCAATTCATTTCTTCTCATAACATGTCCAAAAAATGTTGACTGTCTACGTCTCATTTCTCTAATCAATTTATGATTTTCATTTGTCTCCTGTAGTACTTGGTCATTGGTTTTTCTGTCTGTGCATGATATTCTTTGCATTTTCCTCAGAAACCACATTTCTGCAGCCATCAGATGTTTTCAGCTTGACTGCTCATTGTCCAAGTTTCACATCCATACAAAAGAACAGGCTCTATGTAGCACCTCAACACTCTTTTTCTCTTTTCAATTGACATCTTTTTATTGATCAGTATGTTTTTCATCTTGCTAAAGGCTACTTTCGCCATGGCGATTCTTGTTCTAATCTCTTCAAGGCATCTCCCATCAGATGTTATGACTGTTCCGAGATAATTATACCAATTCACTTGTTGAAGATTATAGAGGAATCATTTTATTGTCAGTTCCAGAGATAATATTAAGCAGGATCATGCAGATGAGCAGCACCCTCTGCATGACGCTGTATTCAGCGAAAAGGGTGACAGGCTAAAGAGGGGCAAATCGTGGATGGGTCGGGCGGAAGATGTCGTCAGACAGGTCTGCAGTCTTACCAGTATCAACCCCGGCAAGGAATGGGTGCCGGTGCCTCCAGCTTTTAAGTGTACCTTCTCCTGCATTATCACACTCGACAGACGGTGCAGAGAGCAGAACCCTGCCGCTGTCAATGCAGAGGTTAACGCGCTCATCTATGATCACTCAGATAGCCCCGAAGTGCTCATCTATACAGATGGATCTGTTGTAAAGCAGCAGCGAAGTGCGTGGGCATTTACAGCCCGCTCAGCGGGCCGAACCGTTCAAGAATCCAGTGGTGCCCACTCCATGACCACGAGCAGCATGACGATGGAGGTGATGGCAGTTACACAGGCGTTCATATGGCTGGAATCTCAGCATTATACCAACGTGTGTGTACTAAGTGATTCAATGAGCATGATTCAGAAGGTCGAAGCTGGATCTGTACGTAGACAGTGGACTGAGTCGCTGCGGAAGTCTGTTGTCCGCAAAGTCACCTTCATCTTCGTCCCGGGACATGCGGGAGTCGAGGGAAATGAACGAGCTGATAAATTGGCTGGCTCTGCACCCCCTGTAGATGGCCAGCCCATGGATCGTGCCGATGTTATTAACGCCCTTAAAGATATGGCGAGAACAGAGGATTTTGACGCCAGTGATTCCACATCGCTTTCCAGGATGAAAGACCTGGGAGTAAGAATCGGCACAGCCAGACGCGAGAGGTACATCGGGAAAACAAAGCGCCTCGTCAACCAACACAGAACTGGCACTATTAGCCACCGGACGCTGATGCATATGCTGGGGGGAGGATCTGAGCACCTATGGACATGTCCGGAGTGCAACGAAGATACCCCAACTGATAACTAACTAACTAACTTGTTGAAGAATATTCCCATTTACTTGTATATTACACTGTGGTATTTCGTTCTTCCTAGTAACGACCATAATATGTGACCAGCATATTGTAGAAAATTTCTGATTGTGATGTCAAAAAAATTAGGCCATCGGAATTACAATTATAGAGGAATCATTTTATTGTCAGTTCCAGAGATAATATTAAGCAGGATCATTCAGGGTCGATTAGCAGATGCCGTTGACAAAAAACTAAGGTAAACTGGCATACTTTCGAGCAAACACATCCTACACTGACCAGGTAGCCACATTACGCATAATACTGGACTAAAACATAGTTGAAAATGCCACTCAACATTGAATTTTTTTGACTGAAAATGTCTGTGACAGCATTGATAGGGTATCCATTTGGAAAATGATGAGGCACTCTCGGGTTGCCCAGAAAAACATTAATGAGGACTATATATAAGACATTAAATGCGGAATTCTTCGTGAAGGAAAACAGATATATTTTAAATAAGGACAGAGATGTCTTTTGTCACCTGTATTATTCTTGTCTACTATAGACTGGATTGTTCAGACATTAACTACGAGCATAAGTGGAATTCAGTGGACTTGACAGAGCAGTTTGATGAACTGGATTTCGCTGACGACATTGCTATCCTGTCCCAGACACGAAATAATGTGAAGATAATCTAATCATGCTTGACTGGATGTTGCAACAATTACTCTAATAATTCACAGGGGAAAGGTAAGAGAACTACACTTCAAAGGGTGAAGTCATACACGTATTTAGGTTGCAATGGGAACAGTTACAGGTACTAAAATAACCCATAAGGTTAGAGGAGCTTTCATAACACTGATATTTATGGAGTTCAAAAGACATTAAAACTGGTACCAAACTTAGAATACTTAACTCTAACGTTATATCTTAGAATACTTAACTCTAACATTATATCGATATAGCTGTATGGACAGAAACACGATGGACAAACAATTACAAATGAACTAAAAAAAATGTGTTTAATTCGCCATCCATCCATCATGTGCCATGCTGATAAGCGTGGGCAGTCATGTTTTGCCATCTCACTCGATCACCAGAGTCGTGGATCAGCTCTGTTTCTGTCTCGGCCAAGCCATCCAGGTATTTACTTCTCGGTCTTCCCCCTTGGTCTCTTCCCTTTGACCTTGCCAGTTGTCACCAAGTTCTCCAATTAATTTCTTCTCATAACATGCCCAAAAAATTGTGACTGTCTACGTCTAATGTCTCTAATCAGTTTACAATCTGCACATAATCATCAAGTGCCATACCATCTGGCGTAAGCGTTCATGTCTCTCAACATATCTCGGTCTTTGGTTTTCTGGGTCAACTCTGCTGCTGATATTCCTCAATGCCACGGTCTCAATCCTTCCAGTATCATTTATCTTGGTAGGCCTTTGCCTCTCTTCCCCTCGATCTTTCTCATCGTCACGTGTTCTCCAGTGCCTCTCTTCTCATCACATGACCAAAGAAAGCTGTTTGTCTCTTTCTTATTGTTGTATGTAATGTTCTAGTTTCAATAGCCTCTTTCAGGCAATCGTTGTTAGTTACTCTGGAAGTCCAAGGAATTCGCAACATTCGTCTCATGAACCACATCTCTGTTGCTTCTAATTTCTTCCTAATTTGTTCATTCATATTCCAAGATCCACTGCCATACAGCAAAATATAACAGAGGTACTAAAATTGTATGACCTATGTGGAGGTAAGGAAGAAAACGAAATATTTCAGCTAATCAAGAGATGAGGACAAGACGCCAGCACTGCATTGGTAAACCATTAAAAACTCTCAAATGCCTCTCTTCTCATCACATTACCACAGAATGCTGTTCGTCTCTTTCTTAAAGCTGTATATAATGTCTAGTTTCATTAGCCTCTTCCAAACAATCGTTATTTACTCTGGCAGTTCAGTGTATGCCGGTCTCCCTGGTCCATGTGTTACACGACTTTCTCCGTAATCCCGTATACTATCATGAGTAACGTGACGTGCGCGAGAATCAGTAGCGGTTCTCTCCACGTCTGTATCTTACGGTGTTCAGAAAGCAATGGCAAACTACTGAGCGTACTCTTGCCAAGAAATCAACAATCAGCTGAAAGATGCTGATGTTGACAGCGATGTCCTGTAAAGGATATGTGAACAAACAAAGAAAATAAAAAGTTCAATGTATTCGCAACACTCCTCTCAGGAACCACATTTCCGATGCCTAGAAGCATTTCCTTATTTGTTCATTGGCGTTCCTTGATTCGCCGCCATACAGCAAAAAGGGTTCCATATAACTTTTCAGCTCTCCCTTTCTTACATTCAATGATAGTGGCTTATTGCTTAAAATACTTTTAATTTTATGAAATGCGGTCTTTGCTTGACCTGTTCTGCTCTTAAAGTCTCTGGCGTGCATTTCCATCTGATGTAATGTTTGCCCATGTGTATTTAAATGTATCAATTTAGTTAAGTATTTACCTTGCTATTCCATTCTATCTCACATTTAGGTATCATCTTTTTTCATTGATATAACCAGTGTTTCTGTTTTCTTTTTATTCAAGGAAGGAATAAAGGATTGTCAAGAATAAATAAAACTACTTCATGATTTAACCCCGTCTTTCTCGTTAACTCTTGCATGACTCTGAGAGTTGGGGACTGGTACATAGTCACATCCCTTAAGCCTGTAATATAGTCATTTTTAATACGAAGTGATTATTCACAGACGCATGTGGGGGGGGGGGGGGGGGGTGCATGTATTAACTTAAGATGCACACATAGTAATATAATAAAGAAGGCAAGCAAGTGCTATTGTGTATTGTATTTATTGGAATAAAGAATCATATAATTGAATATGTTGTCAATCACTTCCGGTTGCGTGTGTCGTGGACTGCTATACCGATCGATGGATGTAATACATGTTTAAGGGCCTCATCTGTGAATAACGTCTCCCTGTTTAATATGCTTATGAGCTCTATAAGCGACGAATAAACATTTTGGGTAATGACTGTTTACAGCTGTCGTGAGGAATTAGGATTCTCTTGCAGTCTCACAGCGTGCAATGTAGTCGGTAGGCTTAATCACAACGGAGACCGTGAATCTCGGGGACGTGCTTTTCTTTTACTCTCCCCCCCCCCCCCCCTTGTCCAACTAGAAGCGACTCTTCTTCTCTGTGCTTTGTGTCAATGTGATTCACGCTAATTTGACATTCTCGTGATTTTTATGTGGGCTGATGAGTGCCAGAAGCTCTACTACTTCGTGGCTTCTGTGCAATGCATCTCTAGATTACCAATTCCGGTATCCTCTGACAGCTTGGTTCAGGCCGTTATGACCATGTATCCATAGTTTACCTGGGGGTAATAAAAACACATTGCATGGAGTTCTGTGACAATGTTTCAACACCATAAATTAATTATAGAAATTAGGCGTAAGCAGTGAAGATTTTATGGATGTCGTAAGTAATGAATGTCGTAGTAGTTATTTGTTCTTCTTTACTATTTTAGTGTCGTCCCTGGAGTGAGGGGAATCAACACCCACATTTATTTTTATTCAATATCACTATCCTGGAGATATCCAGCAGACTCCGTCCACAACACTCCCTCAATCTGAAGACACCTTCTTCTCACTCTTACTCACCCCTGAATCATGCCCCTCTCATTCTTCCCCAACATAACATACTTGACAACTCTAGCTTCAACAAATAAAAACAAGAAATTTATTAAAGCAAAGAGTATATGTAGGAGAAGTGTGTGTGTGTAGAATGTGTGACGTATATTCTAAAGTGTATATAGACTCAGATCAGTGTTCAGGAGTATAGTCATTCTCATCACTGTGCTGAGAACACACCAGCACCATGTATTCCAGACAAGCAGCCTCACCAAGGTGATGCTTCTCCGGTCACGTGAAGAGTTTCTCCGCTATCTCTCGAGGCATCCAAATGTTTGGACATCCATGACAAACACTGTCTAATGAGAGTCTTCAATCTAATTCACACTATGAATTTCCTCTGTTATGAACTGTTTGTTACTCAGAGAATTCTAACACTATTGTCACTGTTACTAGGGAATCTTAATTGATCTAGTGTCACTGGTTGTAAAGATTCCCCATATTAACACCACAATCTGAATGTTCCAGGTATTTCTATAACTTTATATAAATGTTCCTGGAATCAGTGTTGTATATAGATATAATGTTCTGACTGTTCAGTGATACAACTATCACTTGCTAAACATAAGTATCATCAGCCTGTCCTGCTCAGCAGAAGCCAGGTTCCCGCAGACCAACTTGGGTATAAGCCCAATGTAGAGGCCTCTCAGCAACTTCTGTCTTCAAATCCTGAGCCATGATCTTCTAATCTGTGTTCTAGCTTCACTGTTGAATATCATAGCACACCTACGTGGAACCTGTTGAGTAGAGAATACCATGGTGAGAGCAACTGAATTCTGGCCGGAATTAGGTGAGTGTAGGCCAATAGCAGCACTCAGATCTACAACAGAGATCCAATCTCTGTCATACGGCCAAATAACTCATCACATGGTCTGAGGCATGGCAACACCAGGAAAGAATAAAGAAACGGGTAGAAACCCAGCAGATGCCCTACTGGAAGATCCTACCATTTTACATTCCCCTCCTCCCTCCCAACCATCCTCAATCTCTCTAATTATTATCCCACTACATTGTCTTCAACTCCCTGAGTAAAATGATATATCACACAAGCTAGTTAAAGCCACACAATAGGATACTAGTGCCGACGCTCCTGTGATACTTTCTAGCACCGCACTTATAGAACATTATATCACCACACCTATAATACACTATATCACCACACCTATAATACATTATATCACCGCACCGTACTGTACTCTATTCCTAATCATACCCTAAGTTAGATATGATTAATAGCCTACCATATGCCTATTCCGGTTGATAATTGAAACTATGCGATCACAGACTGGATCTATGTCCGCCGATAAATATCAACAATTTGACACTATAGTTTCTTTTATTGAACACAACTCGGAAACTGCACCGATCCTTCACATTTCAGAAATCTTGGTCGACTCACGCAACTTGTTTACTTCAACGGCCTTTATATCGGCTTTGAGTGACGTCACCAAATTGTCTAGACGCTGATCAGTCCAGAGTCTGGTTTTCTCCTCTTGTTTTCGACTAACTGGAGTCAATCCGCCGTCAAATTTTCTTTCATCTGGGGAAATTCTTTGTCCCGCACAACAATAGTTCTGTCTGTCTGCGAACCAGAGAATTCCCCACATCACAGAATCCTCTCCGCCGTCTGTCCAGACATTCCGTCTACACTTCAAAAGCCGACTCTCGCCTTGCAGACGGATGACGCCAGTGTTCGTCTCGAGCAACAATTTGTTAACAAAATGCCGACCAGTGTAGACATTGTAACGCGACGTATTTTGTTCCTCGAACAACCCACATCATACAGAAATGCCGACCGTAGGCAGACAGTTTGACGCGACGTATTTTTGTTCCTCCGTCTATACACATCAAAGGGTTTCCTGTTTGTGCAGGCGAATGTCTCCTTTTGTCATCGATCGAAACTAGCAAGTTTATTTTTCGCGACAATGGACATATGATGAAAAATAAACATGAACCAAGCAGACATTCTGAATGCTCTACGCGAAGTAAGTCGTTTACTAGAACCAAGCGATGACTGGGAATCTACAACCGTGGTCAGGCTGCGAGAACAGCAAGTTAAAAGAGGTGTGACTAAACAAGAACACTACGCAGGAAGCCAAAGAAGATTAATAAACCAACACAGAACTGGCGTCGTGAGCCGCTACAGGCTGCGGGATTTGCTGAGGAGGGGATCCGAGCACTTATGGACTGAATGGTTCGATGTGCAATGAGGATGATCTGTCGACTAACTAACAAACCAACTATGATGAAAAATAAACATGAAAACTTAGTGACAACTGGCAAGCATGATGGAATAGGTATAAATGGAAGACAGAAATATATACGTGGATGGCTTGCCCTCATGGCATAATCGGGATAAGAACACGGGTCTGATCTAAGACTGGTGATCGTGTGAGATGGCAAATCCTGCCTGCTCACGTGTATCGACATAATGACGATGAATCACTCGCCGTGAACAATAAAAGCATCTGCGAAATGCTGCAGTGTCTGTTCATTGTATGTAAATAATACTATATATCTGATATTGTTCGCCTGTTTATACCAGGACCCATAAGTCATAAGAGAAGCGAAGAGCAGTAACACTGTAACCTACCAAACATGTCGTAGGAGTCACCTAATGAGCGTTGGCATGCCACTGGCTATCTCATCCCGTAGAAAACTCGATCTCTAAAATCCGACCAATCACCGATTATAATTCAGTCTACAAAGGGCTTTGCGTGCTTTTGTCGAGGACCTATGCTCCACTTTAAATTGAAAGGCAGCATCGATATCTTATATTGTTGGTACAATGTCTTGCGAAGGCGATTCCTCTCGTGGTTCTTTAATTTCTCATAATTTCACTATATTAGGGAAGAGGACAATAAAGAACCTGAAGAATGGTAAATCACCTGGATGTGATGAGATAAATCACCAGGATGTGATGAGATACCAGCTGAACTAATTAAAGCGGGGGGAGAAGAAAGCATACAAATCTATCACGCTTTATGTAAAAAGATATGGTATATGGCCAAAAGATTGGAAGAGAGCTATCTTCATTCCAATACCCCCCAAAAATAGGAACCTGAAATTATGCACCAACTATAGAACTGTTGCCCTGATCTGTCATGCAAGTAAAATTCTACTAAAAATCATAACGAGAAGACTTCGTAAGAAAATGGAAGTAGAAATTAACGTGGTTCAAACTGGATTTAGACAAGGAAGAGGAACAAGAGATCACATTCTCAATATGCGTTTAATAATATAGAAGTGCAGAGAATTTAATGTAAACCTATTCTCATGTTTTATGGATTATTCAAAGGCATTTGACTGTGTACAACATCAGAAACTTTCGGAAATCATGAGGAATATGGGTTTTCCACCACATGTAATACAACTCATAAGAATGATCTATCTAGACCAACAAGCAGCGGTTAGAATAGATGGCGAGACATCAGATTGGTTTGACATCAAGCAAGGAGTCCGTCAAGGATGTGTGCTGTTCCCATATTTGTTTAACCTGTACGCCGAAAATATAAAGAGGAGTGTAAGAGATGATATAAATAGGGAGCTATATGATGCCCTAAATATCGGTGGTCTTGACATACCAGAGATTCGGTATGCTGATGATACAGTATTGCTATCCACAACACAGACTGGTATATAAAAAATAATAGCCTCAACCCAATTGAATAGTGAAAATCACAACTTGTATCTCAACATTGCAAAAACAAAGATAATGCATACAGATAACACCACTATGGAGAAAGAAATATATGTTAATGAGGAAAAATTGGAGATGGTGGAAAATTTTTAATATCTTGGGTCATTGATTACCAACAACGGTGACACAATGAAAGTAATTAAACGACAACTATCAATTGCTCTTCAAAGGCTAAAACAACTGAATAAATTATTGAGTGGGACAGACAGAACTACAAAAATTAGATTTCTACGAGCATGCATCTTTCCCATTGCAACATAAGTCTGTGAGACCTGGACGCTTACTAAACAAGCTGAGCAGCGCATAAATGCCTTTGAATATAAATGTTATAGACGAGTTCTAAGAAAATCTTGGGTAAAGAAAAGAACAAATGCATCAATACTTCAAGAGCTGAATATTGAAGAAGGTTGGCTATTAATAACGATAAAACAAAGAAAATTGAAATATTTTGGTCACTTGAAACGTCACGAAAGTTTGGAGACAACAATAATGGAGGGTATATGCCATGCGAAGAAATGGACTGGAGAACTTGGTGACAGCTGGCAAGATCGAGGGGAACAGACCAAGAGGAAGACCGAGAGGAAAATACCTGGATGGCTTGGCCACATGGCATGGACGAGACAGGAACACTGAGCTGATCCACGACTCTGGTGATCGAGTGAAATGGCGAATCATGACCGCCCATGCTTTCCGGCATGGCACATGATTGATTGATTGATTGATATGCCTGGGAAGAGAGGAAGAGGAAGGCCAAAGAGAAGATGGGTGCAGGATGTGGCGGATGATCTCCACATGGGTGTATCGGACGCGGGACATCTTGCTTATGATCGAGACGTTTTCCGGAAGGTTGTTATGGGAGCGAGGTTCTGCAACGGACATGCTACTGAATGAATGAATGAATGAATGAGGGAAGAGGATCTGAAGATGTTACACATCCATGTCGCACACCTCATATGGTCGGCTGCTGTTAACATAATTCATTATCAAGTTGTATGGCAGCAGTATGTTTACAGTATATGTTCTTTACAAGTATATGAGCGAATTGTCAGTTTGGAGACCTGCAAGCATCTTTATCATGTTGACATGTCTGTCTTTATCGATAGTCTATAGATAGTCAATGAAGCAAAAATACAAGTCATCATCATCATCATCATCATCATCATCATCATCATTATATTCCACTTCTGACGTCAAGCGTCGTGGGGAGGAATAATTTGTGTGGGCGGCACTGGATAGTGTCATTCCGTGTGGCTGTACAATGTCTTTGATGTCGTCAATCCATTTTCTTCTTGGGCGTTCTCGGGGTCTCGTCGCAGATGATCTTTGATGTAAGGCCAGTGATGGTAGTTGCTAGACCAAGCATCTCAAATTGACTTTATTGTAATTAGGAAATCAGACAGAAGACTACTATTACATTCAAGAGCACTCCCAAATACAGATGTTGATACTGATCACAAACCAGTCATAATATACAGGAAAATAAGAAACAAAAAGGTAACAACACATTTCATCAATTATAGGAGGCTGCAGGAAATTATGGTTAAAGACGAATTCAATCAAGACATCAAAAACCTATATAAGAACATCCCTGATGACCACTCAAGCGTAGATAAGGAATGGACATGTTTCAAGGCTGCCATGCTTGACACACTGGAAAATAAATGTGGAACACAGAAAGTAGGGCAGGACAAAAGATTAAGAACAGCCTGATGGAACAACAAAGTTAAAGATAGCATATTCAAAAAGAAGGTAGCATTCAAAAGGTGGATCACAGCTAAATCTGAACAAGACTATGTTACTTATAGAATAGCACGACGTAATGCCAAACGAACAATTAGAGCATCTAAAGGTGAATCCTGGAGAATATACGGTGAACAGATGGCGACCCTTAGCAAAGACTGCCCAAGAGAATTTTATAAACGTGTCAACACAATGAGAAACAGAGATGCATGCTACAACCCAACCACCATCATAAACAGCAAAAGAGGTATACCGATATTCAATCCCCAACAAAGACTAGCAAGGTGGGCAGAATACTTTCAAGAACTACTTAACCCCACACATAACATAGAAAAATACAGGTACAAGTACAAATTCTAGAGGAAGCAAACAAACATGATTGCCAACATCAGAACAAGGCAGACATCATTGCTATGTGAAGAGAGGATATGGAGAAAGTTGGGAAATCAGGAAAGGTCGAGGGAAATAGAGACCGATGGAAAAATTGTTGAATGGGTTGACAGAGTTATATGAAAAAATCAGCAGTCGAATAAAAAAAAAATTAATACACGCGCGCACAAAACACACACACACACACACACACACACACATATACACTCACACACACACACACCACAGAGACAGAAAGAGGACAGGTAGTTGTGGAAGAACATCATCACCCGCGACGCATGTCTTCTGCCATATATTCTTATAGTTTATGCCGTGTGGATTTGGCTATCACGCCTGTCCTCGTGTATTGTCAATCACAGGTGCTATCGGTGGTCCTCCATATCATGATGTCATACTTTAGCGTCGTCTCCATCTCCTCTTTCATGTCTTCCACTTCCAATTGTCCCCTTGTCACAACGTATTCCTCCTAGCTCTTCCCTGCTAGTTATGTGCCCAAAGTATGTGGAATGTCTTATGTGAGTAGCCAGTTATCTTTGTGGTTTAATTTCTTTCACGAATATCTTCATTACACGTTTTATTTATCTCTACTTGGTGTTATCAATCTTCTATAAAACTACATCTATAGCTTCCACTAATCTATTAATTATCCATGATTCACTTGCGTATACCTGGATTGGCCCGATATATCTCTTAAGAATTATTTTAATAATCTTGGTTGACCGAGATATATTGCACAGAATAATCTTCATCTTGTGAAATGTTGCTTATTCTTGGGCTGTCCTACATTTAACTTCTTTAGTATATATTCCGTCTGCTGTTACAAGGTTTCTGATAATACTAGTATGTCATTCGCCGGCTCCGTGGCGAGGACGTTACGGGCGCAATTCGTATTCCCTCATACCCGCGTTCGAAACACAGTTTAGTTTAGCTTAGTCGACGGATTAACATCACGGCGCACGGGTGTAACCCATACGTGCTCCGTTTTACTCCTAACTCAAGCCTGAGTCCGGAGAATCTCAGCTCAGTGCACGCACTTCGTAGCACCGGCGAGGATCCTGAAATACTTGGGTAGACTTTTAACTCGAAATTTTGCCCGGGCAGCGCCGTTAGGCTACTCTTTTCCGACTTCCAACTGCCAAGGGATTTTTTACGTGCACAACAATACACACTGGCGTCCGATCTCACTACCCAGAGACCAGGGGAAATTTTGTTACTAGAAGTCCACGTGAAAAAAATCCCGGTCCTCACCGGGGCTTGAACCCGGGACCTCCAGCACCCGAGGCGGACACCATACCTCGAGACCACTCAGCCCCCCTCCCCCCCCCCCGCTTCGAAACACAGCTGTGGGCGATTTGGCAGCAAATCACCTTACGTTGTTTTTTTTAATGAAATGGTATGAGTGCCGGTCGTTCGGAAGTCAATGGCAAACTACTGAACGTAAACTTGCCCAGGAATCACGAACAGCCAAAAACCTGTAATGGATATGCAACACCTTTTTCCATCTTATCAGTGACCATACTAATTGCTTACAATAGCCACAAAGAGATAATTAAGCTGCACTGCCGAAGTCGACACCACAGCCAACAGTCGAATATCGGCTGCCCTTCAGATCAATCCACTTGTTTCACGTTACCCTGGTCGGGAAAAGAGGGGTTAAAAACGGGAGCTGTACCTTTTCCACTTGTCTCCCTTAGGGTTGAGTTGAGTTAAGCTAAGAACCGACATCACTGCACTCAGGCCATTCCCAAGTGCGATCCGTCCCCTCGTTCAACGGCCACCGAAGAGTCACACTACTAATCGTTCCCACCTCTACCTGATTGATAGTTCTCCTGGTCTTCCCTCTCAATTTTGAGATTAAAAACCCCTGCCAACTCCCTGCAATCTCATCCTTTCCACATACGGGTTCTCAATCTGTTTCTCCACCTGGTTCCACAGGTGCACGACCACCTCTTCCTTGTCCATAGGTAATCGACCTCCAAGAGGTGCATTGCCTGCAAGCCTACCAGCCTGTTCATTCTCCCACATGACCAGGGCAACAAAAAAAAAAAAAAAAATCCACATAATTCTTACAATCTGTGACCTCTGAAGCGTGGTGAGCCATTCCACACGAAATATTCCTGTCTCCACTTTACTAAGCATACTCCTTGAGTCATTAGGATAACGGAGGGGACATCTCCTGTGTTAAGGGGTACCCCTGCCTCAACACCCAAAAGGTTTATTACATGATTATGATATTGGTGATGATGATATGGTCTTGGATTAAGACACGTAAAAAAAAGATCACACAAGTTGCTAATTAAAAAAAAATGTTTTGCATATCCTTTACAGGACATCGTTGTCAACATCAGCATCTTTCAGCTGATTGTTGATTTCTTGGCAAGATTACGCTCAGTAATTTGCCATTGCTTTCTGAGCGACCGGCTCCATACTCTCATAAGTCACTGGCGCGACTCGAACCGCTTCCAATTCTAGTGCGCTCACGTCAACCACGAGAGTATTCGGGGTTACGGAGAAAGCTGCTAGTACCTCGGCCAGGGAGACAGGCAGTTGCTAATTACCACTGTCAGATAAACTGTCATTTACTGCCTAAAGTCTATAGTACCTTGCGGAGTTACGTGTAGGACAGGGGGGTCTTAAGCCTGAAGAATTAAGGCCGCATGGCTAGTGCAGTGGCCGCGAACTGTGCAGGTTAGAGTGTTCTTTTTGCCCCGGACAGAAAAAACTCCACACCTTACCGAGGATTCGAACCCGGGTCTTAATTACCACTAAAGAATAAATTTGTTGAGAGAAATGATCGCCCTCGCCCGGCAGTCAGGATGGGGCGTTCTTGGAACTCTCCTAGAAAAAGGTTAGCTTTATTAGCGTCATAAGATTGAAAATGGCCGCAATGTTCGCAGCGTCTGCTAGGTAAAGTTGAACAAACTATGTCTGTCGTTTTGTGACTTTGAAAGATTTAATTATAAGTTAACCTGTGTAACATTTATTTATTGGATGATGTAGTCGTTAAAATGCAGAACTTCCGCTAAAGTATAGTGAAAGATATGAACGCAAACACCCACTAACGATTGAAATGTCTGGGTGGTTTGAGGTTTGACTTCTAATTTAATCTTTATTCTCCGTGTTTGTAAAATAAATTACATTTAAAAAAAAATAATTAATAATAATATTAACTTAATAGACCAAATCCGTTGGATCATCACCAGATGGCATGTTCTTTGTAGAACACCGCTGGTATGACAAGGTACTGGAAGGGTTCGATCCTTGGCCAACTCCCCAGTCTTATGTATGCATCTTCAAGGCCAGGATGTCATGTGTTGACCCTCGTGTTTGTTGGTCAAACCCTGCCTTGTCGTCCAGAAACCGTGCCTACCATTTCTTTTCTTTCTAAACAATTCTGACAATTGGTATGGCCAGAGTATTTTACTAGTTTTAGAGACATGACACTGTTAATGGGTTTTTAAATAAGGTTGACAAACATGTCATGCACGGGTATATAAAATTGAAGTATTTATTATTAATTTAAGTGAAGTATTAGTATTAATATATGGTGGCATGGTCGAGACAGGAACACGGAACTGATCCACGACTCTGGTGATCCAGTGAGATGGCAGAACATGACCGCCCACGCTTATTGGCATGGCACATGATGGATTAATATATGACTGACTACCAGGTAGTCATACATATTTTAATACTTCACTTAAATAAATATGAGTAGTCCACCTTGACTTCCCAAGACATGTCCTGGTATCCATGTTAGGCTGAACTGACCTGGGAGCCCAGGTTATTGGGACCAAATTGTTTTGTTGTGGGTTCAAACCTGCTGTGACCTCCAGCCACACATGCTAATCAATACGCAGCCACAGCTTCCTTTAATTTCTGTTATCTTCTTCTGCCCTTTTATTGGGGCATAGATTCTCAACCAAACCATGTTAGACTGTCCTATCTTTGCTCCTGGAACTCCCTCCATATCCTCCCAGGATTATTCATTTCTGTAATTCTCTTCTGCATGTTTTTGGGTCTTCCACTATTTCGCCTGCCCTGTGGGTCCCAGACAAGACAGTGTCCAGTTGTAATGTCCTCAAGTTGTTTTCAGTGTGTGTCCTATCAGCACCAGCACCTTATCTTCATGTCTGGAAGCAGAGGAAGTGATTTGGAAGCAGACAACTTGTGCTGATTTCCATGGTATGAGACGTTGGCCACCCAGTAGGCCATGGCAAACTACAGAATGAAAAATTGCCCAGTAAATCACAAACAGCCAATAAATGTTGGAGTTGATTGCAACACCCTGTAAAGGACATGCAACTAATTGTAAATGCAAAGGTCCAGGTGCTACTTGATTGATGTTCTTCTATGTAGTCTATGGCTGTTGTTCTTCTTTCTGTTTTATTGTGAGTGTTCTTTTTCTCCATACCAGGAATGTTTTCTATCATCTCAGACAGACAAAGTAGATTCCAAGCTGGGAACCTGTGCTCTTTGTTAATGGGTTTGGGTGTTATGTTGAGTATAGGACCTGTCCTAACCTTTCTGTTTGCAGATTTTCCACAATTGTTTTGTTTTAATCTTCCCCTTTTGAAGACCATTAAACATCTGACATATGGAGTGGTCTGTCAGTCTTTAAAATTGTTCTGCCATTTGCTGACTCTTCTATCTCTTCTATCTTGCTTAGTTTGTAGACTTGTCATCTTCTCCAGTTTGTTAATAGGCATTATTCTCAAGCCTGCAGTTAGATCTCCATTGCTTGATTTTGTTGTGTGACACAGAAAGAGATAAGGAATATATTAGCATAAATATGATCTCTTTTTATATGTGTCTATTTTCAGCTTAAAGAAAGCAGTTGCTTTAATTAATGAGCTGGATATCAACAGATTCCCTTTACTTTTGTCAAAGATACTACAGAAGCTTCATGTCAAGGTACAATATTATTGCATATGCCAGGCCATTACAATTTTCTATAAAAGTTATACTTTAAGTTACTAGAAGGTCAGCATGGTTGAATTGATAAATGTGTTTGGTCTTAGAGTTGGTGGACCTCAAGAGATACATTGCACGGAAGCCAGGAAGTAACAAAGCTTCTGACACTCATCAGTCCACATAGCATTTCATCGAATGTCCGGAGGGCAGCGGGGCCAAATGTATAAGGGCGCTCATTCTGAAACATCCGGTGTGCTGATGCAGAGGTAGTGGGTTTGACCCTTACACCGGTCAGTTTGACTAAAATGTTGACTTCTCGTCCTTGATTTGGGGGCGTAAATTACAAGTACTTTTGAAGTTGGAGTGGGCTCACCTAATGGCGAGGGACACTGGTAATAGGGAAAGCTAATCCACATGCACAAATCAGTCCAGTGCACTAGAAGTAGCAGCATGTTAATGGACTATGCTTGAATTCAAAACAAGTGGGGAAAAAAAAAAAAATCCACACACACACACTCACTCACTCACTCACTCACTCACTCACTCACTCTAAAATTATATTTGTGATGTTTTAAGTTGTTGGTTTTTATTGTTTGTTCTATTATATGAATAGCGATCTTTATGACCGAATATGATTAGTGAGCGAACGTTTGGCGTAAAGAGTTGGGTTTAGAAGTCTGATTTTATTTTTATTATAAATTAATCACCAAGAAACATACAGGAATTTTGAGTATGTCATAGTATTGCAAAAACAGAAAAATATCTTCATACCTATGCCATCTGGACCTGGTGCAGTGGTTTTTGTCCATCTTAGCGCATCCTCGATCTCGTCCTCTGAAGCAAAGTATTTTCTCCCTATTTCCTGGATCCAGCTCTTATCAGAGATAGCCATTCTGGCAGTGCTGTGTCCTCTCATGTCTTTGTGGTCACTCTGCTCTAGGTAGTGAGCCAACAAAGCCTTAATTATATTTTGATCCGTCCTTTGCCAGGTAAGATTTGCACTCTGGAAGTCATGAAAACATTGTTGTTTACTATGCCATTCATATTTCTGTGTGGTTTCCAGAGTAATTTCAGTGATTTCTCTTTCCTTAGGATATAGTCGGGTTGTACGATTGTGCTCTGTATGTAATTGTATTTCTTGATCAAGTTATCGTTCTGAACAGTGTTTGACATAACCTGGTGACAGTACTAGATAACCATCATCTGTTTTACATTTGCAGCCTCTGAGATAAGTACTGCACATTATTTTTATCATTCCGCATTTCCCCCCCATTCTGCTTAATGTCTAAATGAAGTGTGTTCTTGTAAAGCTGACCAATTTCTCTTTCTGTTTTTGTTGATTTACACAACATTAGAATACAGAGACATAAGGAGTAACAAGCAACACGATTAATGAATTGAAGCAAATTGATTAAACCCATTACAAGCCCCAGCAATAAAAACCACAGACATAGTATTGCAGGTTGAATAGAGTCACAACAACACAAGCACTATCATGTGATCTAGCTGTAGTCTCAAATGCAACACATTCATCGGCACGTAAACATGTTAACCATTTTGCTGTTACATGGCCAAAACTGCCATTGAGGTGTGAAGTGTTAGGTCTGAACATATTATATGACACTGCATTATGAGGATAAGTGACCAGTTTTCTTCTTTTACACCTTTCCTTCTCAGGAAGTTCTGAAAGTTATCAGGTAGTCATTTAATAAGATACTTGTTGCAATGCTTGCTTGTGTTCGTTGGCTTGAGCTCCAACGCGAAGTCCTGTATGTCGGATGAAGACATCCTGTTGTCCAACATCAGTGTGATGTCATACAGGACCTAAGGCTTGCGTGAGTATCCATTGTCCCATGTCTGGCTTATTGGTGTGCAGACTGGTGGTTCCTCGCCATACAGGCAGACACTGTCCGACTTCGGAGGAATCGGCGATCCTACTGACTTTAGCCAGGACCCCGAATGGACCTTTTGCCCAGGATGCTCGACAAGGACGCATCAGTAGGTCTTGGCCAGTATATAACCTGGCCCTGGTGTCTTGGAAACACCTCTGCGTCCCAAGATACTTGTTAAATGAGGTTATCTCCAGAGACATATTGATTTTTTAAAAAGGCACCTGGCTGCTGGATGGGGATTGAACCTGGACTACTGTCTTCACAAGCAAGCTGACCAACTACTGTGCCACTACAGCTCCTGTTGTCATAACCCTTACATGACACTAAACAGCTAAACATGCATTTCATTCAAGAGACAACATTACAGATATAGACACATTTCAAGTGAACAAAAGAAGAAGCTAAGCATATTTTTTTGTTTCTTTAATTGTCTTTAGGAGGAGCGCACATTTTCTGAGGAAGAGGAAGAAAAACTGCAAGGTGCTTTTCGAATGTCTCCAAATGACCTAGAACTTGTTCTGCAGACTTTGGAGTTTATTCTTCAGCAGGTCAGAAATATTCCTTGTTTGTTCCTAATCTTATTTTGTTTTAGTTTTCCAGTCCATTATGACTGTGGATGAACCTTTGGTCAGTGACCTTATCTTGTGTTTGTTATAGTTAGTCGATACGCCATCCTTACTTTACATCAAACCATTCAGTCGGTAAGTGCTCAGATCCCCTTCTCAGTATCTCCCTCAGCATGTAGTGGCTAATGACATCAGTTCTGTGTTTGTTTACTATTCTTCTTTGGCCCCGGCATAGTGCTCTCCTCTGGCTTCACTCCTTTGGCTTGATGCTCTTGCAGTCTGGGCACGGCTGCAGATTCACAGTCATAACTTGATTCATGTATTTGCCCTGCCTCTCTGAGGGCCTTCACTATATCAGTCTGGTCCATTGCTCATCCTCTTTCCACAGAATCCCGCCCACAAGTCAGTCAGCTTGTTCATTTCCTTTTACACACAAACATCCTGGCATTTCCTGGTGGCGGGTTATTTTATTTTTATTCCTAATGACAATGTTTTCACCTGAGGGATGGATAATTTTAAAAGATATTCAAAAACATTCTTATATTGTCATGGCACAAGGGTGATACTGCAGATGTTACTTTCTTTCATCAGATTGATGCTGAGATAGGGGAACTAGTAAAACAGCATTTGTGTCTAGAAGACAAAAATTTTTTGAAGTGCAGTTCAAGGTCAGTGTGGGTATATACAGCACACAAGATGGGAAAAAATAGTGGTGCGTTCTAAACAACTACATCAAACCTGACTATGGAGATCACCAATGCCTCCAGAGCACTTGCATGGACAGCAGAACAGGCAGCACCACACAAATTAATTAATATCAGACTCCAGAACATGCTACAGAAAATTGCACCTCTGGATCCAAGTCTACACAGATAGATCAGCACAAAATGCTGTTTGAAATGGAGGAGCGGGAGTGTACATAGAATACCCAAATAAAACCAGGGACACAGCCAGAGTACCAAGAGGAAAGTACTGCCATAACTATGGTGCAGAAGTCCAGGCAATCAAGATAGCAACAGAGAAATTACCAAATACCAACCATGGTACACAGCATGTGGTGCTATTGACAGATGCAAACACATTATTGAGACTCTCCTGTCTGGAAAATTTCCAGTATTAAGGACACTACTTTCTTAACTTGACAGCCAGCATAAGGTCACCCTATCTGGACCATTGAGTGAACTAAAAAAGACAGTGAAGTTCATACAAGAGACAACATTACAGTTATAGACAAATTTCAAGTGAACAAAAGAAGAATGGATAAACAGTATTTGGAAGTCGCCCTTCGCTGACCTAGTTATACGCAACCGGACATGGCAGAGTAAACTCTAATGAACACAAAGATCAGCTGATAAATAATGAACCATTACTTCCGGGAAGAAGCATGGACATGGCTGATATTGTCAGTGCAGTTCAGACTCTGCCTGTAGATTCTGATGAGACTCTGATGCTAGCCCGACTACACAAATCACAAGAAAAGCCTGGTCAAGCACACTATTGCCGTCCTGATAGTCATTGTAATAGTGAGCAGAAATGCTTTAGAATGGTTGCTGCATGGGAGGACTGAGTACGCATATAAATGCCCACTGTGCTGTGACTTTGTTCGAAATAACGTAATGTGGGATACCATAATTTCATATCTCATGCAAAGGCAGTTGTGCCAGAATGTAACTAGAAGATCAGCTTCTTTTCCAGATTTCTGGTCAATGCTACAGGATTAATTGCATCTTAGCTCAAACTTTCCTGGAGTTGTTCATTAGCTTGTGGTGGTTTTGAAGTGCTTTTGTTGTTTTCATTATGTTTTTGTTTGTTTATTTGGCTAATATAGTTTTTAAGTAGAGCAAAAATTTATGCCGCAAAGTTAAGAGTCCTACATACAGAAACTAGGATCCTTCAGAGGGACAACCAACCAATGGATCGAGCTGACATTATAAATGCCCTAAAAGAACTGGGACTTCCAACTGAATGAACTGGCTGTTTGGATGTTCTCATACAGCAGTAGTTCCCAAGCTTTTCAAGCAGAGGGCAATGTCTACATTTTTTGGGAGTTAAGCGGGCCACAACGTTATACATTTATAAAAGTCATGCAATATTGTTACCTTTCTTAACTTTCGTCAACAAATTTCTAAAACTTTAAAGGCAGTCAGTGTCAGTACTACACTGCTGTCATTTTTTGGTTTAAAATCAAAAATTCATTTAACAATAAATTTGTAACCAGCAACCTACATGAGAAAGTCTATTGGCTTTCTAATTTCCCATGTTTCTGACTGAGGTGTCAGAATGTCCGCTTAACACATTGTGGGATGTATGTTTGGATCTAGTGCTGAAAGGTTAAAGGCAAGAGGGTAGATTGAATTGCCCTGGGTTTTACAGCACCTGGCTCAGTCTGTTACCACAGAATGACATGCCGCCTGCTGAGAGCATCAAACAAACACAAACTCCGTAGCTCCAGCAATGACCCCCAGGGGTTTCTGAAAAAATTTAATGGTGCAGTCCAAAAACTCACACACGACCTTTAGAATGCTTGTCAGGTAGCTAGACCACTTCACCATGGGGAGGGACGAGAGAGCGATATATATATATATATATATATATATATATATATATATATATATATATATATATATATATATATATATATATATAGAGAGAGAGAGAGAGAGAGAGAGAGAGAGAGAGATAGCAAGAGAGAGAGAGAGAGACAGAGATAGCAAGAGAGAGAGAGACACACATACACCTCCCCACCCTCATATCCCCACCCAACCATTCAGAACTGCTGCTACATATAGATTGCAGGGATATATTAGATGTGTGTCCAGCCATAGTGTGACAAGGTTAGTTAGCATTCATGTACTTGAATATCTGCTGCGGCGATTGGGCACTTTTGGGCATGTGCTGAGTGCAGTAATGTCGCTTATGTAAACCGGTTACCAGTATATTGGTGCTATATCTTTTCCTGGATGGTTAAACCATTTTTCCTTACAGTTATTTTTCATCTGAAGTTAGGTGATATCTTAGACAAAGGAAACCAAAAATGGTCACAGTGAACATATCTTTAGATGTTAAGTTGTGTATGTTGACCAGGATTCGGTCATGTTACAGAGGTAAACAGTTGTCATTGCACTCTTGTGTCTTGTTTCAGGCAGCTTACCATACAGCAAAACCGTCTGTGTTAGGAGACCAATTGAAACAGCTGGACCTCCATGAGGACAAGGTAAGTTCAAACTCACTCTCTTCCTAGTACCTCATCATGTATTTATCAGTTTCTCCTTGTGTGACCAAATCACTTTGTTTTCTTGACTCCTTTAGTCTTAGCCGCTTATTATTTTTACACTATTGCCTTGTCTGTACTGGAAACATTTAAAACCACTCCATATGAGAGCATAGACATCTCTCTAGCAGAAAGGGCAATCCACAACTTGATAACATATCATTCCATCAGTATAACATTATAGTGCATTCCTTCATGGGAAGTTGGAAGGCCGATGGACTTTCTGAAGCAGGAGCTGCAAAACTGCAGAAGATTGCTGAATGGGAACATCCAACCAGCCAGTTCATTCAGTTGGAAGTCTCAGTTCTCATACATCATTCATAATATCGGCTCTATCCATTGGTTATCCCTCTGAATTATCCTAGTTTCTGTGTGTAGGACTCTTTTGGTGTGGCATTAACTGTTGCTCTCATTTGTTTATATTCTCTTATTGAGACATCTGGTTGTATCATCTCTGCCAGAACACATAGTAAATCTTCAGTGTAATCTGACCTCTCTGTTTTAGAACAGAAGTAGACACTGTCAAAAACTGTCATCTGCTGCCTATAGTACATGAAACTCTAAAGAAACTGTCATCTGCTGCCTATAGTACATGAAACTCTATCTGACACCTTGCAGTGTAGGGCAGGGGGGTCTTGAGCCTGAGGAATTCATGCCGCCTGGCTAGTGCAGTCGCCAAGAACTGCAGGTTAGGATTGTCTTTTTCCTCTGACAGAAAAACATCAGCACCTTACAGAGGATTCAAACGCGGGTCTCCTGAAGGAAAACCAGGTGTTCTTAGCCATTTGGCAAGCGCTCTCCATAAACATAAGATTTTGCATTGTCAGGAACATACTTAACAACATAAACTAAAGACAATAAGGTAAATCCTTCAAGCTGAAATATACAACACACATATTTACATAGTAAGCTGAATTGTCTACCATGGTAATTTTAAACTGACTATCATGCCGTTTTGTTTGCACAAAATTGGCTTTTGTAAATGAATGGCAGTTGCCTTGGCCAGCTTTAACATGCAATCATTTTATATGTTCAAACAAAACACAAAATGTTTTCGCCCTATAAATCACTTGACAGGTTTCCAAAATATGGCGTCCTATTGACGACGTAGGAAATTTCCAGTGTGTAGGCTTAGTTAGGTTACCAGAGATTTTGTTTATTATTCTGTAGATGCAATTCGTTATGTACCCTATTATTAAACTGCTTCTCTGTTCTGCCGATGTAGGTAGGCTGGCACCTGCATGTGAATTGATTATTTTCCATCCGTATACAGTTAGATTTGGCGTACAGAGGGACAGGTTCTTTTACTGTAGGGGTGGGGATAGGTGTGGCTCTGTATCTAATAACTCAAGTTGCAGCACAGAATATTTGGCTGACCGCTTTAATGAGTCAGTCCTGTAGATGTTCATTATGTCATCACTTGGAAGTGTTAGTTGTATACACACCTTGAATTTGGGGACTATTGTTTCCTTGTTGGTTCATTTTGGCAGAGGCACTTAAATTTCCTTATGAATAAAATGGGTTTTCCATCATGTGTAGTACAACTCATAAAAATATTCTATATAGACCAACAAGCGGCGGTTAGAATAGATGGTGAGACATCACATTCGTTTGACATCAGGCAAGGTGTCCGTTAGGGCTGTGAGCTGTCTCCTTATTTGTTTAACTTGTATGCCGAAAATATAATGAGAAATGTCAGAGATGATATAACCAGGGAGAAATATGATGCTCTAAATATCAATGATCATGATATGCTGATGATACAGTTTTACTATCCACATCACAGAATGGTATAGAAAAACTAATAACCTTAACCCAAAAGAATAGTGAAAAATAACATATCTTATCATAGTAAAAACGCAGAGAAAGCATCCAGATAAAACTATTATCCTGGGAAGGTTAACCCGGTCAACAAATGCCTGCAGAAGTTGGATGTGTCAGCCTAACGGCGCAAGAACGCAGCTCTGCTGTAAACAGGCACAATGCAATCACGTCCGAAAAAAACATCTCCGGATGAACGCAGCAGAAGAAGAAGAAACTAATATGGAGAAGGAAATATATGTTAATAAGGAAATATTGTACGTGTTGGAAAATTTTGAATATCTTGGGTCATTAATTACTAACAATCGTGACACAATGAAGGAAATGAAAAGACAAATATCTATTCCTCTTCAGAAACTAAATCTGAATAAATTGTGAAGGGGGGCAGATAGAACTAAAAAAATTAGAGGTACTTAATTTTTAATTCACAACAAACAAAGAAATCCCGGGAGTTTCCGGGAAATCATGTAACATCAGGGTGATTCCATAGTGGTTGTAGGGGTGTGTTGATATACTGTGCAACTTGTGTAAGTGCTATTCTGTAATGTATTTATTGAAATAAAGAATCATATAAATTGAATGTGTTGCCGATCACTTTTGGTTGAAGTTGTGGTGGACTGCTGGACCGATCGATGGATGCAATAAATGTTTCTGGGCCCAGAGGGCCCTCATTGTCGTTGGAGTGTATATCCATATCTATTGCTACTCATCTTATCTTGTATGTCCTGTCTGTCTGCGCTCATCCTTTTGGTATCTGGGAGGTCAGTTTGCGAAGACAATAACATGTGGTTTTGGGTACATCTTGCTGCAAACACACTTGTCGACCGACCATGAAGTGAATCCTGATATCCCTGTTCTGAAAATCAATGAAAAAAATCCCACAAGATCTAGGTCAGTGCTAAAATAACTACATGGTTTGTTTGTGGTGAATTTAAAATGAAGTACAAAATTAGATTTTTAAGAGTTTGCATCTTTCCCATTGCAACATACACCTGTGAGACCTGGACACTTACTAAACAAGCTGAACAGCGCATAAATACCCTTGCATATAAATGTTATAAGAATATCTTGGATACAGAAAAGAACAAATGAATTCATACGACAAGAACTGAATATTGAAGAATGTTGGCTTCTAAAGATGATAAAACAAAGAAAATTGAAATATTTTGGTCACTTGAAGCATCATGAAAGTTTTGAGAGAATAATCATGGAATGGTATATGCCCAGGAAAACAAGAAGAGGAAGGCCAAAGAGAAGATGAATGCAGGATGTGGCAGACAATCTTCAGATGGGTGTATCGGACGTGGGACATCTTGTGTATGACTAGAAGTTTTCCGGATGGTTGTTATGGGAGCGAAGTTCTGCAAAGGTCATGCTACTGAATGAATAAATGACTTAAATTTCCACAGCTTCGCACCCATCCAGTATATACATTACTTGGTACTGAGCCTGTTTGACCGAGCCACGAAGACATGAACTGAAGACACACTGACAAAGGAATTTGAGACTAAAGAATATCTTACACCTTAATGAATACGCTAGTGAATTTATAAAGTGACCCTGCCAAAAGCCGAAATGGCCGGGGCTGATGGGGAAAACCCATTCACACATCTCATGTGTTTGGGAACTGAAACAGCTGAACAGGTTGTTATGTTTATTTATATCTCTATTTTCAGATGTCTGATACAGATGAAGCCATCTTTATCTTGCTTACCTCAATACAATAGAATAACACTTCTAATTGAAAGTTTGGTTGTTTTATGTTTTTCAACTATGCCTTTATCCAGGTGAATAAAATAGTTGAAGCTTGGACTTCTGGAGCACGAGACCTGGTTCAGAAACTGAGAGAAAGAACAGTTCATCCCAATCAAGTATGTATACACAATTTGTGCAGTTTGTTTTGTCTAACTTTGTTCATTAGTTATATTGATACTAACCATTCAAAATATCTGTCACAATCAAATGATCTAGACCTAAGACTTACGAATAATGATGAGACTAAAAGAAATAAGCCGATAAGCGTGGGCCGTCATAATGTACCATCTTACATGATCAGCAGTCTTGTCAGGTCTGTGTTCATGTTCTGATTATGCCACTTGTCTAACTTGCAGAATGTCAAAGACTGCCTCAAGATAGAACACCACCAGGACGTGGGGTCAACCTCAGATAGAGTTGAATGAACATAGTGCCCGGGATCAGGGCAGGATAGATGAGAGAAAAGGGGGACTATTAACTAGTCCTCACACGAAGGCGTTGACCAGATAGTTAGCACTACTGGTCACGACAGAATCACGCCTGCGTGATAGCAACGATTAGCACTCAAAGCAAAGCCAGCTAATAGGGGCGTGCTAACTGACCTAGCACGCAGGGAGCCGAAGGGCGTATGAAGGTCCTTCCGCGAGGCGTGTAGCGACGCGAGTGAAGCAAGTGAGACTGGGGACTGACTCTGTAGTGTTTACATCGTATAGAATAGATATGTGTTTTCATGTAGCCTAGTAGATAGAGAATAGCTATAGGGGTTAGGAAAACTATTGATAGAGAATATTGTGACTTTATGTGTGATTAGATAGCGACTGTTTTGCAATTGTAAAGAGCCAACGGCAATAAAATGTACCATTTCATTCCTCGCACACGACTGCAAGTCTCTTGTATGGTGTGGGAGAAGTAATCCGATGATGCCTGAAACATGAGTTGTTGACACAGAATAATTGAAGCAAAGGCAGACTTCCATCACATGAAGAGCATTCTGTGTACTTTAGGCCTGTCTCTGGAAGTCAGACAATCAGTTTTAGGATGCTGTATTCTGTCATGTCAACATGAAGAGCATTCTGTGTACTTTAGGCCTGTCTCTGGAAGTTAGACAATCAGTTTCAGGATGCTGTATAGTGCCATGTCAACATGATAAAGATGCTTGCAGATCTACAGATTGATGACAAAGACCTTAGACTTGTAAAAAGACTATAGTGGAAATAACAATGTGCCATACAAATTGATAATGAAGTAGGTCAATATCAGCCCTCTCAAAAAAGAGAGATATTTGATAGGAATATGTAATGTTTCCAGATGTTTTTCTTGGAATAGCGAACATATAATGAGAAATTTAGAGGAAATAAAAGGAATTGTCATCAGATTACGTAATACATCAGTAATATAAGATATGCAGATGATACATCATTGATTGCAGACAACAAATAGGATCTCCTACATTTAGTAGATGTGGTTATTGCACACAGTGAACAAACAGAGATTATAGTCTTCTCCAAGAAAAAAAGAAATACCTCAGTGTAATATCCAAGTAAATGGGAACATTCTTAAACAAGTGAATCAGTACAGCTATCTTGGAACAGTCATAACATCTGATGGGAGGTGCCTTATAGATTAGAACAATCGTTATGGCAAAGGTAGCCTTTTGCAAAATGGAAAACATACTGACCAATAAAAAGCTGTCAGAAAAAAAGTGTAAGTTCTGAAAAGAATCTATACTGTTATATGAATGTGAAACAGAAACAATAAGCAGACAAGCTGAGGAATATCTGAAGGCTGTGGAAATGAGGTTTCTGAGGAAAATGTAAAGAATACCATGAATGGACAGAAAAACCAACCAGCAAGTCCTATAAGAAACAAATGAAAACTGTAAATTGATTTGAGAAATTAGATGTAAACAGTCCAAATTTGTTGGCCACTTGGCATAATTGAGACAGTAACACAGCTGATTCACAATTCTGGTGATCCTGTGAGATGGCACAACAAGACTGCCCACGCTAATTGACATGGCACTTAATGATGATGAATGTTTACATTATGTGCCATGGCCTGTTTTTGATAAATAAATGTTTGCGTGCCTTCTTAGCTACAGTTTTATTTACCACATTATTCTATTACGAGGCACGTTTTTTAAATACGTCCTGTTTTGACCACACCGACAAACACCAATGGAAGACGGAAATGTGCATGTGCAGTATGTTTATGTGGTTCATTAGCTAGCTGTGTGCTGTTTTTTCACTGTCGAAATCTTGTTTGATGCTGCGTGTGAGTGATTTATAAACTGTCATTTACTGCCAATATAGTACCTTGCGGTGTATGGCAGAGGGGGTCTTTGATCCTGGGGAATAAAGGCCGCCTAGCTAGTGCAGTCGCCGTGAACTGTGCAATTTATAATGAGTGCAAAAATAAATACTCCCACCAGCTGCGAGGTTCGTGCTGTGATCCGTTATTTGCTAGCAAAAACCAACAGTGCTGCAGAAATTCACAGGCAACTCATTGAGGTTTATGGGCCAGATGTTATGACTGATAATATGGTTAGGAAATGGTGTTGAATGTTTAAAGAAGGGCGAACAAATATCCATGATGAAGATCGTAGCGTTCGGCTGAGTGTGGTGACAGACATTTAGTCGAAGAATTGAAAAAAAAAATTCAGGAAGAATCCTTGGATAAAAAAATTTTGTACCAGATGGATACCGAAAATGTTAACCGATGAACACAAGCAGAAACGCATGGTTTCGGCTCAAAACTTTTTGCAGCGCTATCAGAATGAAGGAGATGAATTTTTGGGGCACATTGTTACTGGAGATGAGACCTGGATTTCCTACACAAACATCAAATCAAAACAACAGTCGATCAATGGCAACACTCATGGTCCCTGAAAGCAAAGAAGTTTAAGCAAGCACCTTCTGTCAAAAAGATCATGGCCACTGTTTTCTGGGACAAAAAAGGGGTCTTGCTTATTGATTTTCTTGAACGTGGAAAGACAGTTAATGCCAAATCTTATTAAAACTTAGACGTGCCATCTAAAGCAAAAGACATGGGTTGCTGTCCTCTGGAATTGTGCTTTTGCACAATAATGCTCGAACTCACATTGCATATGGAACTGTTCAATTGTTGCAAATATTTCACTGGGAAATTGTTGACCACCCGCCCTACAGCCCCGATCTGGCACCAAGTGATTACCACCTTTTCATGCACCTACATGCGCAATCAATCATGCACCTAAAGAATTGGCTGGCATTCCAGCGGTTTGAAACCGATAATGAACTACAGACAAGTGTTAATGAATGGTTCAAGACACTGGCGGCATCTTCTACGACATTGGAATTAAGAACCTGGTGCCATGATATCAAAAATGTGTTGAAGTCAATGGTGACTATGTTGAGAAATAATGTAAATGTGTGGTTCACTTTTGGCTGCAATAAATCATTTTTATATATAATGGTTTAAAAAAAAAATGTTATACCAGGACTTACTTAAAAAATGCGCCTCGTATATTACTGTTTGTGTGTGTGGATGACCTAGTTATATACACTTATTAACAATTTAATAACTGGCATCTCCATGGCAAATAGTTCAGCCGTCTACCACACACTCAGAAAGCCGTGGGTTCGTTTCCCCTACTGCATTGTTCAACTGTACAATTATACTGAACAATTACACTATACAGTCACAATGAACAGTTCAACTATATAGTCACAATGAACAATTCAACTATACAGTCACAATGAACAATTCAACTATACAGTCACAATGAACAATTACACTATACCCTCACAATGACCAATTCAACTATACAGTCACAATGAACAATTACACTATACATTCACAATGAACAATTACACTATACAGTCAGGGACGCAGAGGTGTTTCCAAGGCACCAGGGCCGGGTTATATACTGGCCAAGACCTATTGACGCGTCCTCGTCGAGCGTCCTGGGCAACAGGTCCCTTCGGGGTCCTGGCTAAAGTCAGTAGGATCGCTGATTCCTCCGAAGTCGGAGAGTGTCTGCCTGTACGGCGAGGAACCACCAGTCTGCACACCAATAAGCCAGACATGGGACAACGGATACTCATGCAAAACTCAGGTCCTGTACGACATCACACTGATGTTGGACAACAGGATGCCTTCATCCGACATACAGGACTTCGCGTTGGAGCTCAAGCCAACGAATACAAGCAAGCAAGCAACTATACAGTCACAATGAACAATTACACTATACACTCATGATGAACAATTACACTATACAGTCACAATGAAAAATTCAACTATACACTCACAATGAACAATTACACTATACACTCACAATGAACAATTACACTATACACTCACAATGAACAATTACACTATACAGTCACAATGAACAATTACACTATACAGTCACAATGAACAATTCAACTATACAGTCACAATGAACAATTCAACTATACAGTCACAATGAACAATTACACTATACAGTCACAATGAACAGTTCAACTATACAGTCACAATGAACAATTACACTATACAGTCACAATGAACAATTACACTATACAGTCACAATGAACAATTACACTATACAGTCACAATGAACAATTACACTATACAGTCACAATGAACAATTAAACTATACAGTCACAATGAACAATTACACTATACATTCACAATGAACAGTTCAACTATACACTCAAATGAACAGTTCCACTATACAGTCACAATGAACAGTTCAACTATACAGTCACAATGAACAATTACACTATACAGTCACAATGAACAGTTCAACTATACAGTCACAATGAACAGTTCAACTATACAGTCACAATGAACAATTACACTATACACTCACAATGAACAATTACACTATCCACTCACAATGAACAATTACACTATACAGTCACAATGAACAGTTCAACTATACAGTCACAATGAACAATTACACTATACAGTCACAATGAACAGTTCAACTATACACTCACAATCAACAATTACACTATACAGTCACAATGAACAGTTCAACTATACAGTCACAATGAACAGTTCAACTATACATTCACAATGAACAATTACACTATACAGTCACAATGAACAGTTCAACTATACACTCACAATGAACAGTTACACTATACAGTCACAATGAACAATTCCACTATACACTCACAATGAACAATTACACTATACAGTCACAATGAACAATTACACTATACAGTCACAATGAACAATTCAACTATACACTCACAATGAACAATTACACTATACAGTCACAATGAACAGTTCAACTATACACTCACAATGAACAGTTACACTATACAGTCACAATGAACAATTCAACTATACACTCACAATGAACAATTACACTATACAGTCACAATGAACAATTACACTATACAGTCACAATGAACAATTCAACTATACACTCACAATGAACAATTCAACTATACACTCACAATGAACAATTCAACTATACACTCACAATGAACAGTTCAACTATACACTCACAATGAACAATTACACTATACACTCACAATGAACAATTACACTATACAGTCACAATGAACAATTCAACTATACACTCACAATGAACAATTACACTATACAGTCACAATGAACAATTCAACTATACACTCACAATGAACAATTACACTATACACTCACAATGAACAATTACACTATACACTCACAATGAACAATTACACTATACAGTCACAATGAACAATTCAACTATACACTCACAATGAACAATTACACTATACAGTCACAATGAACAATTACACTATACAGTCACAATGAACAATTACACTATACAGTCACAATGAACAATTACACTATACAGTCACAATGACCAATTCAACTATACACTCACAATGAACAATTACACTATACAGTCACAATGAACAATTCAACTATACACTCACAATGAACAATTACACTATACAGTCACAATGAACAATTACACTATACAGTCACAATGAACAATTACACTATACACTCATAATGAACAATTACACTATACACTCACAATGAACAATTACACTATACAGTCACAATGAACAGTTGAACTATGCAGTCACAATGAACAATTCAACTATACACTCACAATGAACAAATTCAACTATACACTCACAATGAACAAATTCAACTATACCCTCACAATGAACAATTCAACTATACAGTCACAATGAACAGTTCAACTATACAGTCACAATGAACAATTACACTATACACTCACAATGAACAAATTCAACTATACCCTCACAATGAACAGTTCAACTATACAGTCACAATGAACAATTCCACTATAGAGTCACAATCAACAATTACACTATACAGTCACAATCAACAATTACACTATACAGTCACAATCAACAATTACACTATACAGTCACAATGAACAATTACACTGTACAGTCACAATGAACAATTACACTATGCAGTCACAATGAACAATTACACTATACACTCACAATGAACAGTTGAACTATACAGTCACAATGAACAATTTAACTATACACTCACAGTGAACAATTACACTATACACTCACAATGAACAATTCAACTATACACTCACAATGAACAGTTCAACTATACCCTCACAATGAACAGTTCAACTATACACTCACAATGAACAATTCAACTATACAGTCACAATGAACAATTACACTATACACTCACAATGAACAATTACACTATACACTCACAATGAACAATTACACTATACAGTCACAATGAACAATTACACTATACACTCACAATGAACAGTTCAACTATACACTCACAATGAACAATTACACTATACACTCACAGTGAACAATTGAACTATACAGTCACAATGAACAATTACACTATACAGTCACAATGAACAATTACACTATACAGTCACAATGAACAACTCATCTATACAGTCCTGACAAACAATTGAACTATACAGTCACAATGAACAATTACACTATACAGTCACAATGAACAATTACACTATACAGTCACAATGAACAACTCATCTATACAGTCCTGACAAACAATTGAACTATACAGTCACAATGAACAATTACACTATACAGTCACAATGCACAATTACACTATACAGTCACAATGAACAATTACACTATACAGTCACAATGAACAACTCATCTATACAGTCCTGACAAACAATTGAACTATACAGTCACAATGAACAATTACACTATACAGTCACAACACACAATTCATGTTAGTGTTGTTTGTAGAGCTTTCCTACTCTGTCCTCAGACTCTAAGAGTCCCAATTGAAAAACAAATATATATCACCACATAAGGAAACCACCACTCATTTCATCCTAAAATCCACACGTCTATTTTTACAAATGTCCAGTTGTTCCTGTGATATCGTGTCTTTAACAGACAGACTCACGTCTGTGACTTTCTCATATATTCATAAACCTATAACAGACAGACATATGTCACTGATTGAATGATATGTTAGTCAGAAACTCAGAAGCAGATCTGTGACAGATAGACTTATAAGTCTGACAAACTGACATATCTGTCACTAACTGGAAGATGCAGAAGTCTGTCAGGTCTGACATAAATTGAGAGACACTGGTGTGTAAATATCAGATGGATAGATATGTGTCTCTAACACTCAGACATGTCACTAAAACACACACACACACACATATGCACGTACAAACACACACGCGCATGCATGTACACACACATGCTGCCATGCACACACACACATGCTGCCATGCACACACACACACACACAAACACACACACGGACACACACAGAAAGAGAGTAGACTTTAAGTGACAATGGACATATATGTGTGTGACAGTAGTTATGCAAATCTGATACAGTAGACATATAAGTCTGCACAGTAAACATGAAAGTCTGTGACAATAGACATGTAAGTATGTGACAGTAGACATGTAAGTGTGACAGAAGACATATAAATCTGTGACCGTGTACATTTAAGTCTGTGACAGTATACTAGAAAGTTTGTGATAGACATGTACGTGGGTGACATTTGACATATGTGCGACAGTGTACATGTTAGTACATGGCAGTAGACATGTAAGTCTGTGACATTAGATGTGACTCTGGCAGTAGATTTGTATGTATGTGACAGTAATTGTGACAACTGTCATTACTACCTATTGTACTTTTCGGTGTAGGATAATGGGGCGGGGGAGGGGGGGGGGGGGGTGTCCTGAGCCTGAGAAATTAAGGCTATCTGGTTAGTGCTAGTGAAGTAGCCGTGAACTGTCCAGGTTAGGGGCTTTCCTCCTCCCCCTAACCTCCTCATGTTGACGACATACTGCACCTTTCCCTTCTCTGCACAAGCCCGAAAAATGTACCTACTGTCGCTGATGGAAATAACCTGTTCTCTGTGTGAGTTGAGAAGATACCTTCATTGCTCTTTCTACAAGTCCATGGTGTTTTCATCGTTCATTTATAAACCCACATCTCTGCCGCTTCCACTTAATTCCTCACTTGTCTGCTAGCTAACTATCCATGACTTGCATCCGTGTGTCAGGATTGGCTCAAAATATAGCTCATAAGAACTCTGTTCCTCACCTCGGTTCAATGTGTATAATCCACTTATATGTGATTGAAAAATGTCCGTGCAGATGCATGACGCAGTATCCTGATTTGCTGGTCATGACGATACGTCTGAGTTAATTATTAACACTCTAGGACTCTTGACCCGTTAAATTTATCATGCCACACTTGGCAAGTAATGAAACTTTGACCTACTTGTTCAATTAGTCGCCCTTTGTTGGCGATTGTCTCCTCTTTACGAACTTTGTCCCCAGATAAATTCAAACACCTATAGTCTGTTTCAAAAGAAACTTCGCGTGTAAATGTAAAGCTATGCAATGCTATGGGGAGATGGCGTGGTGTAGTGGCTAGTTGCTTGCCTGCGGCCCGGTGGTATTAGGTTCTAATTCGCATCGAAGCGGATGTTCAAACATTGGCGTCGGCTCACCTTCAAATTGGTACCCGGAAATGTCTTGGGAGGTGTTGGCGACCGGCGTGATATTGATCACAACACTCCTGGAGTGTCGATTGGTTGAACATAATATAGCCCTAGCACCGTATGCCTAATACATCTTCAGGTTTGTAAACAAATCTTCTTCTTCTTCTTCTTCTTCTTCTTCTTCTTCTTCTTCTTCTTCTTCTTCCATGTATCCACCATTGGGGAATAGTCCCTCAACCAAACCATACCAAGCCACACTGGCCGCTGGCTCTTCACTTTGTCAAGATGCTTTCATACCCACGCAGTTGTTACTGAATAGTTATTGGTTACCACTAACACTAAGGAGAGACCCGTGAGTGCTCTGTCTTCCCCAGCAGTTATCCAATAGTATGGATGCTAGCTACCCAGGTTTGCGATTTGATTGGATAAACGTGTAGTATGTCCGTGCAATCGACACGTATCACGAGGTCCAGCTTGTATTGTATGTTCCTTAAGTTGTTACTGACGCTCATGCACTCACACGCATCTGTGACTTGTGAAATAATGGACGGCTTGGATCTACAGGCGTTAAAAATAGTTAAAATAATAACACAGCGGACCAAACGTTAAAGTATCAGATGTGATAGAGTGGCAAACTTAACTATTTGGGTGGAATAAAAACATGGGCTGGGTACACAACGGAACAGAACTTAATCAGTTGTGATACAGTGGTGTACTGTGACTATTTGGTGGAACAAAGAACAGACCTGAACAGAAGAACTGTCACAGACTCAGACGGTATAGAAAGACATGTTTTAATCGATAAGTGACAGATACCAAGAAAAGATACATACACTGAGGGACAACTAAACGAATAAATGAGGAAAATAAACATAAACAGGAATGAATGGAACAGTAACAGCACTTGACGAAGAAAAGGCGTGAATCGTTGAATAAAGCAGTAACAGATACAGACAAGCAACCGAGTATAAGAGTACATCTCATGGCTTCACGGTGGCGCGAAACTGGCGCAGGGACCGTGAGAATTGACAGGCATTCAGTTGTCTACATTTCCGTTTGGACGTGAAAGATTGTAACGCAAGAGTCTAGGTTTTGATGTTTACAAATAACCAGAGCGATTGTTGCAGTGCTTCTCTGCTGAATGCCCAGTGTTGTCTACTGTATGCCTGCTGATGTCTACCGAGTGCATGCGTATTAGAACGTTTGCCATTCAATTCTGATTCACACAGGAAAGTTAACTACAAAGCCTGCTGTCTCGTAGGTAGACTGGAGACAGTCAAAGGCTAGGGAAGGTAAAGCAACCCGAAAAAAAAACAACACCGCTTGAGGAAGTCGGATCTTACTGAGCCAACGACTTGACAAAACGGTGCAGCACAGCACACTTAATAATGACGTCATATAGTTAATGCACAAAGTGATAAGGCAAATATTGATCAAACACCTGGGACAACGCACGTGTTGCAGGGGTGTCCAACATATGCAGAAAGGAGAACAGTATTTTGCCTACACCTGCTTCATTTGAGGACACACTCTATGGGCACGTCAACAGCCTTAAATTGGCTGCTGTTGTCTTTGCATTTATTTATTTTGATGTCTGTATGTGAACGAAGAAAAGGGAAAATAATTCACACAAACGTGAAAATGCTATTATGGAACGCCAGTAAGGAGAGTATAAAAGAAGGGAACACAAAAACAAAAAAGTATATTTTTTGTTGATTTATTCATTAGATGAAACAGACGGGGTTAACAAATAAGTATGTAATCTCAAGTAATTGACGTATAGTAAGTTGCCTGGTAAATAGTTCTAAACAGTTCTAAACGTGGTCTGACTCGGGCTCAGAAGGTTGGGGATTCGATTCCGGGCCGCGACGTTCGGTTCACAAGTGCATTTTTGGGAGACTCCTAGGGGTCGTCGCTGGAGCTACGGAGTTCGTGCTTTGTGCGATGCTTTCGGCAGTTCGCTGCGGAAAGAGACTGAGCCATATGGGATAAAAACCCGGTGCAGTGAAGTTGTCGCTGTCGACTATTAAGCGACTTTTAAGCCTGGTAAACAATAACACCATGAACAGTCTCCTTATGTGTCCAGCTTGTTTCACTAGGCAGGGATAACTCTAGGGTTATAGTTGCCATTTGAACTATAATTGCAATAGTGGCACCTCAGCTACCGTTATGCTATCGTGACAAGCAATAACACATCGTTATCTCGTGCCATTCCTAGCGGCGCAGACTGTCTTACTCCTCCACAAACACATATCGTGTGCTGTTGACAAGTTCCACCGCTGTTTGTCTATTGCCAACCAACCCGGCATTTTCACCTTGTATTGACCTAGTCTCTTTCACCCTCAATCATCTTCAGGCATTCTCGTCTCACAACATGCAAACTTTGACGTTTGTTACAGTCTCCTTCAGACCTTATTTTATAACCTGACCAAACAGTGACGTGTGTTACAGACTCCTTCAGACCTTACCTTATAACCTGACCAAATAGTGACGTTTGTTACAGACTCCTTCAGACCTTATCTTATAACCTGACCAAACAGTGACGTGTGTTACAGACTCTTTCAGACCTTATCTTATAACCTGACCAAACAGTAACGTGTGTTACAGACTCTTTCAGACCTTATCTTATAACCTGACCAAACAGTAACGTGTGTTACAGACTCCTTCAGACCTTACCTTATAACCTGACCAAACAGTGACGTTTGTTACAGACTCCTTCAGACCTTACCATCTTATAACCTGACCAAACAGTGACGTTTGTTACAGACTCCTTCAGACCTTACCTTATAACCTGACCAAACAGTGACGTGTGTTACAGACTCCTTCAGACCTTACCATCTTATAACCTGACCAAACAGTGACGTTTGTTACAGACTCCTTCAGACCTTACCTTATAACCTGACCAAAAAGTAACGTGTGTTACAGACTCCTTCAGACGTTACCGTCTTATAACCTGACCAAACTCACGTTTGTTACAGACTCCTTCAGACGTTACCATCTTATAGCCTGACCAAACAGCGGCGTTTGTCACAAGCTCATTTACACCTAATCTTATAACGTACCTTGTGTCAGGTCTTAGTCAGATATGACTGATCTACTGTATAACAGTAGACGGTACTACCTGCTTTCTGTTAGCGCAGAACGTTGTGCGGCGCTTACCAAAGTAGTAGACTAGGGACTCCAGACCCCACTTTCAGCCTCCATAGTAGTGTTTATGAAGGAAATATGGGTAAAATGGCTCCAGCCTGGAGGCTGAAGGAAATTTGGGCGGGTGAAATTTTTTTTTTCGGCGTGCCTGGTGGGAATTTTTTTCGGCGTGCCTGGTGGGAATTTTTTCGTGGGAACGGGTTTTTTGACGCTGCCTGGTGGGGTGTAAAAAGTAATTAAATGTTTAGTTGGTTCTGGAAGAGGGGAAAGTTATTTTGGTTACATTAGTATGCGTAGTGATAGACAAGGGTGTGATGGGTCGTGGTTGTACTCGAAGTAAGAGGTGGTTACTATCATCTGAACAGTGTGATAGTAGTGAAGGGTGGTATATTCACCGATTACAAAGGAAATCTTATAAAGTTATAATGGGTATGGTGGTAAGGGGTATTAGTGATCAAGTAGGAGTGATACAGGGGTGGTCATAAATATAATAAGAGGTGTTCGCAATTACACACTGGTCAACCAGTGGTCAAGTAAGGGTCAAGTAGTCAAGTAAGGAAACTTTAGGGAAAAGTGATTGTAATGATATGGTGGTGATTAAAGAGTGGTAAATTAGTGGTCAATCAGTGGTCAAGTAAGGAAAATTTTAGGGGAAATTGGTCGTAGTGACATGGTAATGTTTAAATTAGTGGTAAATTAGTGGTCAAGTAGTGGTCAAGCAGTGGTCAAGTGGTCAAGTGAGGAAAATTTTAGGGAAATTTTAGGGAAAAGTGATTGTAATGAGATGGTGATGATTAAAGGGTGGTAAATTAGTGGTCAAGCAGTGGTCAAGGAGTGGTCAAGTGGTCAAGTGAATACATTTTAGGGAAAAGTGATTGTAGCGACATGGTGATGCTTAAAGGGTGGTAAATTAGTGGTCAAGTAGTGGTCAAGGAGTGGTCAAGTGGTCGAGTGACCACTTAAATTGTAGAGGACGATGTGCCTAAGATTATGGTAGTGATTAAAGTGATCGATGACGTGGTCAAGCAGTGGTCAAGTAGTGGTCAAGTGGTCGAGTGACCACTTAAATTGTAGAGGACGATGTACCTAAGATTATGGTAGTGATTAAAGTGATCGATGACGTGGTCAAGCAGTGGTCAAGTAGTCAAGTAATGAAATTGTAGGGTAAAGTACGTATAGTGCAATGGTGGTGGGTAAAGTGAAGAAGAATCAATAGTAGTGATAATACTACTACGAATATTAGCGACAAGCACAAAGACAACCAAGTACATACTTGATACACACAAATACAAAGACAACGAAACACACACACGTACACACATACAGATACAAAAGCAACCATACCATTACTACTGTCACAACAACAGCTATACACAAGTACACACCCATAATCAAAGACACAAGTGTGTCTGTGTCTTTGTGTGTTTTTGTTTGTAGGTGTGTATTTGTATAATTGATTATGGGTGTGTACTTGTGTCTTTGATTATGGGTGTGTACTTGTGTATAGCTGTTGTTGTGACAGTAGTAATGGTATGGTTGCCTTTGTATCTGTATGTGTGTACGTGTGTGTGTTTCGTTGTCTTTGTATTTGTGTGTATCAAGTATGTACTTGGTTGTCTTTGTGCTTGTCGCTAATATTCGTAGTAGTATTATCACTACTATTGATTCTTCTTCACTTTACCCACCACCATTGCACTATACGTACTTTACCCTACAATTTCATTACTTGACTACTTGACCACTGCTTGACCACTGCTTGACCACGTCATCGATCACTTTAATCACTACCATAATCTTAGGTACATCGTCCTCTACAATTTAAGTGGTCACTCGACCACTTGACCACTACTTGACCACTGCTTGACCACTGCTTGACCACGTCATCGATCACTTTAATCACTACCATAATCTTAGGCACATCGTCCTCTACAATTTAAGTGGTCACTCGACCACTTGACCACTACTTGACCACTAATTTACCACCCTTTAAGCATCACCATGTCGCTACAATCACTTTTCCCTAAAATTTATTCACTTGACCACTTGACCACTCCTTGACCACTGCTTGACCACTAATTTACCACCCTTTAATCATCACCATCTCATTACAATCACTTTTCCCTAAAATTTCCCTAAAATTTTCCTCACTTGACTGCTTGACCACTACTTGACCACTAATTTACCACTAATTTAAACATTACCATGTCACTACGACCAATTTCCCCTAAAATTTTCCTTACTTGACCACTGATTGACCACTAATTTACCACTCTTTAATCACCACCATATCATTACAATCACTTTTCCCTAAAGTTTCCTTACTTGACTACTTGACCCTTACTTGACCACTGGTTGACCAGTGTGTAATTGCGAACACCTCTTATTATATTTATGACCACCCCTGTATCACTCCTACTTGATCACTAATACCCCTTACCACCATACCCATTATAACTTTATAAGATTTCCTTTGTAATCGGTGAATATACCACCCTTCACTACTATCACACTGTTCAGATGATAGTAACCACCTCTTACTTCGAGTACAACCACGACCCATCACACCCTTGTCTATCACTACGCATACTAATGTAACCAAAATAACTTTCCCCTCTTCCAGAACCAACTAAACATTTAATTACTTTTTACACCCCACCAGGCAGCGTCAAAAAACCCGTTCCCACGAAAAAATTCCCACCAGGCACGCCGAAAAAAATTCCCACCAGGCACGCCGAAAAAAAAAATTTCACCCGCCCAAATTTCCTTCAGCCTCCAGGCTGGAGCCATTTTACCCATATTTCCTTCATAAACACTACTATGGAGGCTGAAAGTGGGGTCTGGAGTCCCTAGTCTACTACTTACCAATCCCGACACCTCACATTGTGCCAACGGCTTCGGGCGGAAGAGCGCAATTGGGAGGGTACAAGCCTTACCCTGGTGCGAGGAAATGCAACCTAAAGACAAAGTGTCATGGCAGGGCAGACCAGGCCCAAAGCCTTGGTTGTCGGCTGGTCTAGGATCGAAGCTCCGACAGGCGGACAATTAGAGCATTGCTTTGCTGATCCGGCAGCTTCTGCAGCTTGTCTTGTTCCAGATGTAGAGGTGTTACCTTTCCTCTGGAGTAAACTAGGCAGGCCGAGAGAGGGATCATGCTGCATGGGCAACACATGATCTCTATATTTTAGCCCAGGCTTTGTGCTATGGAGAGGCAATAACTCCATCCTTACAAACTATCCTCTGTCAAGACGGCAAGGTGCCAATGATATAACGTACCCCCCCCCCCAAAAAAAAAGACGTTTGCAGCAAGGTTTTTATAATGGCTGGGGTCTTTCAGGGTATTTACCCTGCGGTGGTTGCCATACGGTGGTACAGGTGAATATTTATGTTTTACCTCATATATGTTGCTGTTGTCATTGACGTGGTCGACAAAAATAAGCGTGTTCGCACTTAAATGTCCAGTTTGCTGATGTAGGCGATTCAACCCCTGCACCGGCATTAAGTTGGACTGTAACGTTGACTTCTCTTTCAGAAGGCAATGGCAAACTACTGAACGTACAATTGCCTAGAAAACCAACCTGGGGCAGACCTGGGGCAACGTCTTGCGAAGGACATGCAATATTCTTATACATGACTTTACGCAATCAATCCATCATGTGCCTTGCCAATAAGCGTGGGTGGTCACGTTTTGCCATCTCACTCGATCACCAGAATCGTGGATCAGCTCAGTATTTCTGTCTCGACCATGCCACGTGGCAGGTATTTACTTCTCTGCCTTCCTCTTGGTCTATTCCCTTCAATCTTGCCACTTGTCACCAAGTTCTCCAATTCATTTCTTCTTATAACATGCCCACAAAATTTTGACTGTCTACGTCTAATGTCTCTAATCAGTTTATGATCTTCATTTGTTTCTTGAAGGACTTGGTTGTTGGTTTTTCTGTCTGTCCATGGTATTCTTTACACTTTCCTCAGAAACCACATTTCCACAGCCATCAGATGTTTTATGTAGCACTTCAACACTCTTTTTCTCGTTTCAGTTGATATCTTTTTATTGGTCAGTATATTTTTCATCTTGCAATCTCTTCAAGGCATCTCCCATCAGATGTTATGACTGTTCCGAGAGAACTGTACCGTTTCACTTGTTTAAGAATATGCCCATTACATTACTATCACCCGTTTTTAGGTTATCACTGATTTTATATATCTAGTTAACCAGAGGGACATAACTCAAATCAACATGTGTGGTAGTTGCATTATATCATAGTTACTTCCCTTGCATTGCTAATTCTACTGTGTGTTTGCCCATTCATTTACACTCAAACCAACGGCTTTATAATTATAATCACGGCTCTGGAAGCACGATGAACGAGGTAAACACTTTTTTTTTTGGTTTCATAAAAGAAGGAAGAATGCGATCCAACAGTAGATGTTGCTGCATACTAATTCATCATCATCTTCCACTTTTTCCGCCAAGCGTCGTGGGGAGGATAGTTGACGTTCCAGCTCACTGAATAGAGTCATTCCGTGTGATTGTACAATGTCTTTGATGTTGTCAATCCATTTTCTTCTCGGTCGTTCTCAATTGATTTTTGTGTGTGGCTTAGTTTTCCCTATTACCAGTGTCCCTCGCCATCAAGCGAACCCACTCTGACATCACAGCTACTTGTAATTTACATCCCCAAGTCAAGAACAAGAAATAATAATTTCAGTACAACTAACCGGTGTAGGAGTGAACCTGCTACTTCATCATCGGCACACCGGATGTTTAAGAAACAGCTTTCCTAACCATTTAACCATACTGGTCTACATGAAAAAGATGCATGCAAGTCCGACTTCTTGTGATGACTGTCACCGTGCTTAATTTATTTCAGCTGGAAGATGTCCAGTGGAGGCTGAACCTACAGGTAGCCCAGTCAACACAGACCAAGATGAAACTGACCAATGCATTCTTTCAGTTTGGAGTGAGGAATGAAGACACGAAAGTGAGTATTTATTGTCATCTGTGTATGTATTTGCCAGTCCTATGTATGGTGATAAAGTCTTATAAAAGCTGACAGAATTCATTTCAAAACAAAATAATCCCTTAGTTAATTTAAACACGGAAGCAACAAGCAGGAGGTTGCACACTTTATTCCCTGATGGATTTTTATGTATCTCGTCAGGTGTATACTTCACAATTATATATCATGTGAAATGAATAGATGAATCATATGTTGACTGAAATATGTACCACACTTAGTCTCTGATTATGTTCCCAGTGTGGAGCATTGTAATCCCCACGGTAATCGCAGTCACTGTGAAATCCTTCTGTATTACAAGTCTGGTTTTGTTGCCAAATTGGTGTGGATAATATGTGATGTAGTTGTTTCTTGGTTGTCTTTGTGATGTAATTTTTTGGTCATATCACAGAGATGTACAATAAACAGCCATACCACATTTGTTTTTTGTTTTTTTGGTTAAACCTTTGAAAAATAATCATTAGCCACCCAATTGTTTTATAAGCATAGGTGGGAGAAATGACTACATACAGGTATTGTCCTGAAGATAGGAAATTAAAGACAACATTCTTGTAATTACTTTGAGTAGTGATTTATATATCATCATCATCATCATCATCATCATCATAATCATCATCATCATCATGTGCCATGCAGTAAGCATGGGTGGTCATGTTTTGCCATCTCACTCGATCACCAGAATCGTGAATCAGCTCAGTTTATATATGCAGGCCTGTGAGAGATTTCTTAGCAGTGTACTACCAAAGACATACTGAATGTACAGAGTGACTTTGGGCAGGGAGTTGAGACCTACAGCAGACAGGGAGATGAGGATTGGTTTGTCGGTTGGAGATTGAAGCGTCTGGTAGACTGAGTTGATCAAGTCCAGAGCATTGACGTTCAGGCTGTATGAGCCATGGCAAGGGTTTGCTTCTGTTGGGGTTGAGGTTGATGGAGACTGTCTTCGTGATGGGTACAACAGAACAATCTGGAACAGTATTGCAGAGTTCTCCTTCCCCTCTCCAAGATTAGAAGCCAATGAGGAGTACTGGAAGTTCACATCTGTGGAGAGACATATTAGGTTGTAACTAGGTCATTATTTAATGCAGAACATAAGAACAGACAAGAATTAGACCTGGGTTGGTATTTTTGCTTCTGGAGGTTGTAGGTGTTGCATTGTCAACAGACTCCACCAATATCCCCAGATAGAGAAGATGTGGGTAGTCCAGGGACCAAGTGAAGACACGAGGATGTCGATAATCTGGGACCAGCTGAAGACATGGAGATGTGTACAATCAAGAATCCTACTAGACAGGGATGTATATGGACAGGCAGATGTAGAAAGTATTCAGAGAAATAATGTTGATTATGAAAACTAGAACGCATACAGAACAAAGTTATATGATCCTGGGATGCAGAGGGAACACATGGATAGTGTGTATGAGATACACGCTAGCTCTGCCAACGATTGCAGCAGATTAAGTCATATCTCTGAGTGGCCGCGGAAAAGAAACACCTACAGAAGTCCCTGGGCACAAATAAGGGTCATAGGCTGATAAGAGGAAAATCATGGATGGCTCAGACAGAGGACACAATCCGAGAAGTGTGTATGCTTGAAAACATTGGGAGAGGAGGGACAATGGGTCAGAAGGCCAGAGGAAATGTCTGACCTGTGTAGGGTCATAATCACACTGAATCGGGAGTGTAGAAATTGGCCAGCAGGCAGTGCTGAATGGGAGATGCAACAAAGGATGTACACCATTTAGCACCCAAGTGAAGTATTCATCTACACGGATGGCTCTAGCTAAGTGGCAAATAAATTACCTGGGAGTTCATAGCGAAGAGTAATGGACAGTGTGTAGTGCAGGAGAGCCTGGCATATGATACCACATCTAGTCTGAGAAATGCAGGTGGAGATAATCACTGCGACGCTCCGCTGGCTACAGGATAAACAGCACACACATGTTGTGATTGTAACATACTCACAGAGCATGCTGGGTAGGGTGAAGACACACACATGTTGTGATTGCAACATACTCACAGAGCATGCTGGGTAGGGTGAAGACACACACATGTTGTGATTGTAACATACTCACAGAGCATGCTGGGTAGGGTGAAGACACACACATGTTGTGATTGTAACATACTCACAGAGCATGCTGGGTAGGGTGAAGACAGGCATGCCTCGCGTAGAGCTGCCTGAGTTAATTAACAAATCAAAGCTAGGGAGCAACCGTTTGATCTTTTCCCCAGCGCATGCTGGTGTGTTGGGAAACCAGCAGGTGGACAGATTCGTTGGATTTGCACCACTGGGTTGGGTATTGGTGCACCATAAGGCAGATATGGTTAGGGCCCTTTGGGATAATGTGTATAGTGTAGACGAACAGATAGACCACCATTGCCTGGAGAGAATGGTGTGGGAAATTGACCAGAGGATCTGGTAGATATTTATTTTCCTGAGGAAAGGCAATATGGATGCATAATCAGATTGCGACCAGTGCCATTAGTATTGGTACTCGTATTGAGGGGCGCTGGGAATGTCTCGTGTGCTGTAACGTTGATTCTCGACTCAACTCAGCTAACAACTATGAAACGTGAATAGTGCAAAGAGACATATAGTGCATGGAGGGAGGGGGGGGGGGCAATTTGATTCTACCATTACCCCTACCCGCGTTCAACTTCAAGGAGAAAGTTATATTAGGGACCATCCCTGACTCAGGTTAATAATCCTGTTAGCCATAAATAGAAGCTGCCCAGGGCTTTACACTCACAAGCTTATTAATTTGAAGGTGATTGTTGTCCATATGGAGTAATAAGAGGCAAGTATTTGTTAATGCAGAAGAGAAGAAGATGTCCAAAACACAACTGCATCACAAAGACACGCAAAGAGCTGGGCTATAGGTTCATGAATAGCTAATTGCATTTCTGAAACTAGGGGTCAGTGAAGTGAGATGATCAGATGGCGCAACACTACCCGTCTTTTCATTGACTCATCTCATGGTGATGATGAGATATTTTTCACAGATCCACAATTTACACGGAGATACTTCTTCCCCCTCTTCTTCTTTCACCCTTTATCCTCTATTGGGGTTCAGGCCCTCAGCCAACTCATCCAAGTCCTCATATCCTCAGCTATCCCATGCAGCTCCGTCCATGCCCTCCCCATATGATTCAATTCTGTTTCTACTGTTTACCGTGTTGTTAGATCTTCCTCTATTTCCTGTACACAGTATTCCAGAGACACGCATATGTTATAGACATATATTTGACACGGAGACATGAACATAGTCTACACTGACACGTACTCTAGACCAGTGGTTCTCAACCAGTGTGGGAGGGGGGGGGGGGGAATTGAGATTATTTCAAGATAAGATCACGTTAATACAAGAACCATTTTTTTTCCTCTATACTTTGCAGTTCTGTAATTCTCGCTCTTCTGAAATTCGTTTTATAGCGTAAGCAAACCTGCAAATCACGTTTTATGTAGACATCTAGACTTGTTCTGGTATGTGTTAAATTTAGCTTACATTTTTACGTATACCGTGTAGGGGCGGAGGGGGATTTATAGGGAGGAAATACGAAAAAGGGGGGGGGGGTGATATTCTGAACATATGGTGAAGGGGTGCATGGGACAAAAAAGGTTGAGAACCATTGCTCTAGACAGAGGCAGGGAAAGGTTTTAAAGATATATTTTACGAAAAGAGAAACATAACATATATACACATTGCCTACATCACTAACAGTGCACGCAATCAGACAGATAACTAGACCGATGATAGACAACTAGACCGATGATAGATAAACAGCTAGAGGGAGGATAGAAAGGTAACTAGACAGATGATAGACAGACAACTAGACAGATGACAGACAGACAAAAAGAATCAATGCACACAGCAATTAAACACAAGAGGTCAGCCACATGTGAGGTTCAAGGATGTTCCAACATTGACATAACCTGCTTTGCTGACCCCAGAAAGGGTGTAGACTAAACAAAGCTGGGGTTTGCTAACTTTGTTTATATTATCTGTCCTGGGCTATAGTATCATAGCATGTATATGCAGCTGTATCCCTGCCTTAATGTTGTTGAAACTTCTTAACTGTTATTTTTTAGCAACTAATGTAATATTATTAATTATAATGAATCATTATCAATATGACAGGCCCACTAGGGGAGTTGATAGATAACTCCGCGGGTTATATCATGACCGCTGTGGGACGCGGGGTCAACTCCTGGACTCGTCGCTTGTCACAGTGAAGGAAAACACAGGCCGCCTCTGTCTCCTTGCTCTAGGCCTAGAACATGTGATGGCGCTGTCACGTCACAGTCCCCTGGCAGGAAACTGCTGGACATATTTTATTTGTATCATCAATACCATCAAGTGCCATATCCACATTGAAGGCAACAAGTTCACAACACCATGTGTCGTGAGTCTTCGTGGTGCTTCACACACACTACTTGCTGTGAATCTCATGATGCTGTCCACGCACATGTTGTTTTCTGCTACTTCCACTCCACAATCGCTTACTTTTTAATAAGGCCAAACTAATTCACCAAATCCTACATCAGTCTAGTCTACCTGTGGCTCTTTCTAAATATAACGCAAGACTAAACATACTACATGTCCCTAAGCCTAGGACAGACTTATACTATACAAAACAAGCTTAGCATACTTCGCAGCTCAGTGTGGAACAATCTACCACAATAATTCACACACAAAAAAAACCAAATCCATATATATATATATATATATATATATATATATATATATATATATATATATATATATATATATATATATATATACATGTTACATTTATAACATCAGATGGAAGATGTACAACGGAGATTAGGAGCAGAATAGGGCAGGCAAAAGCCGCATTTCAGAAAATGAAGAGTATTTTATGTAATAAGTCACTATCACTGAATGTAAGAAAGAGAGTGCTGAAATGCTATGTAGAACCAGTTTTGCTGTATGGCAGTGAATCTTGGAATGTAAATAAACACATTAAGAAGAAACTAGAAGCAACAGAGATGTGGTTCCTGAGACGAATTCCTTGGACTGCCAGAGTAACTAACGACGACTGCCTGAAACATGCTAATGAAACTAGAACATTATATACAACAATAAGACAGAGACAAACATCTTTCTTCGGTCACGTGATGAGAAGAGAGGCATTGGAGAACATCGTAACAACTGGAAAGATCGAGGGTAAGAGAGGCAGAGGCAGACCAAGAGAAATGATGCCGGATGGATTGAGTCGGTGGCATGGAGGAATATCAGCAGCAGAGTTGATCCAGAACACCAAAGACCGAGATCTATGGTGAGCCATGAACGCCTACGCCAGCCGGTACGACACTTGATGATTATATATATATATATATATATATATATATATATATATATATATATATATATATATATATATATATATATATATATATAATCGCAACCTCTTTGAACTCTATCTCAACACAGACGACATTCTCCTTAAAAAATTATTATTATTATAACACAGGACAACTAGTATAATACACATTCTCCTCATTATGGTACGTTACATCTTAAAAAGTCGCTTAAAAGTCGACAGGGTCGACTTCATTGCACCGGGCTTTTATCCCATATGGCTCAGTTTCTTTCCACAGCGCGGAAAGCGTCACACAAAGCACGAACTCCGTAGCTCCAGCAACTACCCCATGTCAAAAATTAGTTTTAGTGAGTCATGTATTACTGATTATTGTACATTGTCCATGTGCTTATAATGCATGTTGTTTCTGTTGTTTTCGTTGTTGTCTAGCTAAGCTTTCTAAGTGATGTATGAATGAAATAATGTATGAGAGCAAAGAGAGAAGAAGGGCAGAATGTCAAACCGGCCTGCGTGCCCAATTCTTAACCCATTGAAAATAAAGTTCCTTCGTGTGTTCGTTGGTTGGTTGCTCTAGAACACTTGCCCATCCGTGTTTGCCCTAGTACATCCTTCAGCGGGAGCCTGGGATAGGCTAGTGGCTAGTTGGCTTGCCTGCTGGCCCCCGCTGGTCATGCGTTCGAACTTGTCTAGACGCAGATTTTTAACATTCACCTTGACTCCCAGGTCAACCCACCCTCGAAAGGTAACCAGAAAATGTCTTGGAGAGTTAAGACGGACATCGTCATATTAACCATATCATCCATGCAGTGCAAATCTTCTTCTTCTTCTTCAGCATTCCGAGCCATTGAGGTTCTTTGCTGCAAATACAATCCGTCTCCATTCGTCTCTCTGGTGGACCTTCTCTTGCCAGTCGTTGATTCCAAGTGCTTGTAGGTCTGTATATATATTATCTCTCCACCGTCTTCTTGGTCTACCTCGGGGTCTACGGTCATTTATTTCCTGAGTGTAAGCGAGTTTTGTTTCCTTATTATCTTCCATTCTTTCTATATGCCCCAGCCATTGTAGTCTATTAGCCTTCATGATACCAGTGATTAGCGGGGACTTAAACAGATCATAAATGTCTTTGTTACTTCTTCTTTTCCACTCTCCACTTTGTGTATCCCTAATGGGTCCAAAGATGCGTCTTAGAATTTTGTTCTCAAAGGTTTGTAACAAGGCTTCGTCTCCTTTCGTTGTACTCCAGGTTTCAGAGCCATACAACACAACTGGTCTGATCAGTGTTTTGTATATTGTGATTTTGGTGTTACGAGATAGCGCCTTTGATTTTAGTAGATGTTGTAGTGCATAGTATATCTTATTTCCAGAGTTGATTCTAGTTTGTATTTCTTCCCTTATGATGTTGGAGCAGTTAAAGATTGTACCCAGGTATTTGTATGTTTCCGTTCTTTTAATGGTCATATTATCTATTTGTATGTGGCCAGAGTTTCTAGCCATTCCGTCTCTTGAAATTACCATATATTCTGTCTTATCTTGGTTGATAACCAGCCCCATCTGTTGAGCTTTTTCCTTTAAGTGAGTCAATATTTCCAATGTCTTTTGTTCACTTTGCCCTATAATATCTATATCATCTGCATAACCAAGCAGCTTGGATGTTCCTCCAATATCACATTCCTCCTTTACCTTCCTTACAACTTTCTCTAGAGCCAGATTGAAGAGTAGCGGCGATAGTGCATCACCCTGTTTCAAGCCAGATGTTATTTAGAAGGGGTCTGATTTCCTGCCTTTATATGTTACTATATTATAAGTATCTTCCATGCATAGTCTGGTCATGTTGATTAACTTCCTTGGTATTCCAAATTCCTGCATAGCATTCCATAGACTATTCCTATGGACACTATCATAAGCCTTTTTAAAATCCACAAAAATGTTATGGAGATCTCTTTTATATTCCCAATTTTTCTCGGCTATTTGTCGTAAGATAAATATCTGATCTATTGTTGATCTGTTTTGTCTAAAACCCGCCTGGTAGTCACCTAATATGTCTTCTGAATATGGTTTTAGTCTATTTAGTAATACTGCGGATAGTATCTTATAGCTTGTGGACAGTAGTGATATTCCTCTATAATTTCCACATTGGAACTTGTCTCCTTTCTTAAAGATAGGTATCAATAATGACTCTTTCCAGTCATGGGGTAATTCTTCTGTCCTCCAGATTTTTATTATTAGTTCGTATAGCTTTAGATGTAATGCATGGCCACCTGCCTTTATAAATTCAGCAGCAATTCCATCAGTCCCAGTTGCCTTATTGTTTTTAAGTCGTGTGATTACATATAGGATTTCTTCAAATGTAGGTTCTTCAATTTGTGGTTCGCATGTTAGAACCTCTTCCTGTGGGAAAATGTTACTTGGAGCTTCACAATTTAGTAATTCAATAAAATATTCTTTCCATGTGTTGCACATTTCCTCATCGGTGTTTATCATATTCCCATTTTTGTCTTTTAAACCATATGTGTTTTGTTGGTGCCCTCGTTTCATTGACTTCAGTTCTTTAAAAAGTTTTCTGGATTCATTTTTCTGGTGATTAGTTTCCATATCTTTGATTATATTACTCATTCTCGCTTCTGCTGTCTGACTATTTTTGTAGCCTCTTTACATTCATTTCTATAATGCTCTTCCTTTTGGATGTTATTGATGTCATTTAACCATACATGTCTGGCATTCTTCTTCCTAATGACTGCTTCTTCACATTTTTGATTGAACCATCTGTTCTTTCTATGCGTGGTTAACACACCGAGACATTCTTCTGCGGTAGACTGAATTGTATTCTTGATGTTCAACCAAGTTTGGTCAACGCTTTCCTCCAAAGGGTTTTGCAGTGCAAATGGGTCTATAAAATATCTGTCAAACTTTCTGTACCTCCCAGAGCCGCGGTAGCACTTGACAGCCACGTCAGTGGTCCGGGTTTAATCTGCAGCTGATGCAGAATTATTTTGTTTTCCAATCTGTGTTGCTCCGGGTCGACCCACCTTTAAATATTGATTGATTGCTCTATTGATGAACGAAGTGATTGGAGGGGCCGAATGTAAGACGGGCCTGCATGCCCAATTTTTAACCCTTCGAAAATAATAAAATATGGGTCCCGGTCAATTTTGAGAATTAATTGTCTGTGAAAGAAATGCCACAGAAGGCGCAGACCTGATCACCAACGCTACACGGCATGGACTAGACGAAGAAGAAGAAGAAGAAGAAGAAGAAGAAGAAGAAGAAGAAGAAGAAGAAGAAGAAGAAGAAGAAGATGAAGATGGTGAAGATGGTGAAGAAGAAAAGGAAGTAAGAAAAATCATGCGACTCGTTCTTAAACATCCGGTGTGCTGATGCCGAGGTAGTTGGACTAAAATGTTAACTTCTCGTCCTTGAGTGGGCGCGCCTGATGGCGAGGGACACTGATAATAGGGAAGGCAAATCCACACGCAAAAATCAGCCCAGTGCACTAGAATCACTAGCAGGCGTGTAGACTACGCTTGAGTTTAAAGCGATCAAACACGAAAAAAGAAGTGCGACGAGGAGTGAACATGTCGCATACAATATGTTAGTTAGTGGTCAGAGTATCCTCACTGCACATGGGACCATCCAGTCCGTAAGTACTCAGACCCCGTCCTCAGTATCTCCCTCAGCGTGTTGTGATCGACGGCACCAATGCCTAGAATTTGTTGAGTTGAGTTGAGCTAAGAAGCGACATCATTACACTCAGGACATTCCCATACGCGCTCCATCCAACAGCCAGCGAAGAGACATACTACTAATCGTTCACACCGCTATCTGATTGAAAGGTCCTTGATTTCCCTCTCAGGTTTGAGATTCTTCCAGAACCCCTACCGATCCCCCGCAATATCATTATCTCCACATATAGGTTCTCAGTCTGCCCCCCCCCCCCCTCCACTTCTTCACCTGGTCCCACAGGCACTCGATCATTTCTCCCTAGTCCATAGGGAATCTACCACCAAGAGGCGCATTCCCCCTCATGCCTAGAATATGTGAAGACCTAACCCCTTCCACACCCCCCCCCCCCCCCCCCCCCCCCGCTGCAACCCTGCTGTGGGACTGCCTTCATCTTACTTCCATTAGCCCACGTTATTCTCAACTGTCAAGAATACTGTCGTTACTGCCTATAGCATTTTGCGATATTGTCAACTGTCAAAACACTGTCATTACTGCCTGTAGTTTTTTTCCGCATATCCTTTACAGGACATCGCTGTCTCATCTCATCTCATCTCATCATGTTCCTCTTGTCCCTTGCGGTGTCTAGGTGAAGTATAAATATCGTGAGAGTGCCCAATTATGGGCTTCATATATCGATATTCCCATGGACTCTGCTATTCCCTCCGTCCAACGTTTACGTGGTCGGCCTCTTCCTCTGTTTCCATCTGGTCTGTAAATCATTGCTTGTTGTGGTATACTGTTGTATGCTGTTGACTGATAACCTACTTGCATGACCATCGCTGTCAACACCAGCATTTTTGCCGCTGTCGTTGATTTCTTGGAAAGATTACGCTCAGTAGTTTGCCATTGCTTTCTGAGCGGCCGGCTCACTATCCCGTAAGTTACCAACGCGGCGAGAACCACTTCCAATTCTCGCGCGCTGCGTTACCCCACGTGGATAAACAGGATTACGGAGAAAGTCGATTAACACCTAGGTCAGGGCGACCGGCACTTCCTATAGTAAGTACCTTGCGATATTCTCAACTGTCAAAACGCTGTCTTTACCTATAGTACCTTGCGGCGTTGGACAGGGAGGTCTTGAGCCTGAGAAAGTAAGGTCGCCTGGCTAGAGCAGTCGCTGCAAGCTGTCCAGGTTAGGGTTTTCTTTTGTTTTCTCCGACAGAAAAAAAAAATCGATCACCTTACGAGGATTCTAACCTGAGTCTCCCGAATTAGGCACTAGCGTACTAGCCACTCGGCTTTCCGCCCATAATTCTCATAAAATCCACATCTCCGCCGCGTCGTTTCTTGACCATATAACATTCTCCAAATGGTTTTTAAAATGCCAGTAGAAATTATAAAACGTAGTGAGTAATTAAAAAAATAAAAATAAAACGGACACAGCAGCTGAACATAGCCTTTATAGACCAAAATTCGCTTGTGTTTATTTTTGGTAGTTAAGAAAATTATGCATTTAGAGAAGGAGAAAATAAAACGAGGTTAGCGACGAAGAGAAAGAAACAGACAGACATCCATTGTAACTGACCTTTGATGTGAAGCTGACACTTCATCAATATTAGCAACAATGTGTGCTGGGAAGGAAAGATCAACATTTGTTGAATGTCTGCCCCCAGCAGACGTGATGGATTGTGTGCCATTCCTGGGGATATTTGGTTTCTTCTGACGTTCTTTGAACCCGGAGCATTTTGACGGGGCAATATCTTATGCGGGTGTTCCAGAGTGTGGGGTTGTATATGTGTGTTCCTATGTTTATCTGTATATGTTGGTGGCGTCTGTATGTCTTTGTGTATATGTCTGTGTGTGTGTGAATATGTGCATCTGCATCAATTTGTTATTTATATAAGAAAATCATCATCATTATAATCGTGTCTTGTCAGCTGGCATAGGCGTTCATGTCTCACCACAGATCTCGGTCTTTTGTGTTCTGGATCAACTCTGCTGATGATATTCCGCCATGCCACCGTCGTAGTCCATGCAGCATCATTTCTCTTGTTCGTTTCTGCTTCTCTTTCCCTCGATCTTTCCAGTTGTCACGATGTTGTCCAATACCTCTCTTCTCAGCGAACGGTCCATCCGATTGAGATGAAATTTTCTACATGTTTTCTTTTCATTCCTGTGCAACCAACTGTCATAGTATTTTTGTTTGTTTCAGCTATTTACTTACTAAAATTTAATATTTAAATTACATGACTAAACATCAGGAAAAATATACAAAGGGACATAACTTTTAGTTGCCATATCTTAGGTTAAGTCTCCTGGCTATAGATAGCTAGATAGATAGATAGATAGATAGATAGATAGATAGATAGATAGATAGATAGATAGATAGATAGATAGATAGATAGATAGATAGATAGATAGATAGATAGATAGATAGGGTGGGATAGTCGGAGGGAGAGATGGACGGGCAGGCAGACAGATAGATAGATAGACAGACAGACAGACAATCTGGCCGGGTCGTCAGACAGACAGACAGTCGGGAACGGGAACTTATATGACTATTTATATGAATTAAATTAGATGCTCCCCATCAGGGGCTGGGCGAAGCCGGGCCGGGTCAGACAGACAGACAGATAGATAGATAGATAGATAGATAGATAGATAGATAGATAGATAGATAGATAGATAGATAGATAGATAGATAGATAGATAGATAGTCGGGAACGGGAGCTTATATGACTACTTATATGAATTACATGAGATGCTCCCCACCAGGGACTGGGTGAAGCCGGGCCGGGTCAGACAGACAAGCAGACAGACAGACAGACAGACAGATAGATAGATAGATAGATAGATAGATAGATAGATAGATCCCCGCCAGGGCCTGGGCGAAGCCGGGCCGGGTCAGCTAGTGTGTGTGTGTATATATATATATATATATATATATATATATATGTGTGTGTGTGTGTGTGTGTGTGTATGTGTTTTTTTTTTAAAATAAGAGTTGTAAAGGCGAGAGGGCCGGCCAGAGGGCGCTCTGTCCAAAGCGTCTCACAAAGCACGAACTGTGCAGCTCCAGCGACGACCCCCAGGAGTCTCCGAGGAAAATTGCACTCGTGAACCAAAACAGGAGTTCGGAAACGAACCTATTACCTTTGGAGCGCGACGCATCTTTACCACGGAGACCTGTGTATGTTTGTGCGCGCGTGCGTGCTTGCATACATGTATTGTCATATATGCATATGTGTGCACATACGTGTATATGAGTATTCACTGCTTGGGTTATTAGAATGCACGCACGTGTAGTCGGTAGTAGAACAGTTAGTTGCAGTTAGCTGCATATCCTTTACAGCAGTGGTTCTCAACCGGTGGGGAATTCCCCCCCCCCCCAGGGGAATTTTAGGGATTCCAGGGGGGGGGGGGATGAAGATTATTTCAAGATCGCGTTAATACAAGAACCGATTACTTGATAATGTTTTCCCTTCATACTTTACGGTTCTGTACGCCTCACCCTTCTAAAATTCATTTTATAAAGTAAGTAGACCCACAAATCACGTTTTGTGTGGGCGTCCAGACTTGTTTTGGTATGTGCTTCCATTATTACGTATACTGTGTAGGGGCAGGAGCGGGAGGGGGGATTTTAAGTAGGAAATACGAAAGGGGGGAATGACGTTGTGAAAATATGGTGTATGGGGGCATGAGCCACATTTTTAGGTAGGAAATGCGAAAAGGGGGGGGGGGGGAATGATGTTCTGAAAATATGGTGAAGGGGGGCACGGGCCAAAAAAGGTTGAGAACCACTGCTTTGCAGGATATATCAGTCAGCTGCATCATTTGCTTGGCTGTTTGGGATTCCTAGGCAAGTTAACGTTCAGTAGTTTGCCATTGCTTTCTAGTCGTCTGGCACTCATACCATTGTATGGAAACCAACGCAAGGCGGTCTGCTTCCAAATCGGACGCAGCTGTGTTTCCAACGCTGTATGCGGGATTACGAATTGCATTCGTAACACCTTCACCATGGAGCGAATAGATAAAAAAAATAAACACGTTTACAGCTGTCTGTCACTCATCAAGAAAAGATGCATTGCCAAAGAAATCCTTCTGAGGCAATCAGAACAAAGGCCAGCCATGTTGAACCAGTTCTGTGTTGTTCTCGTCTACAGAAGAAAGAAAACATCAGGCTGGAGTTTACCCACGAGGAGCTGTACCAGTTCTACAACCAGGTCTGTTTCCTCTTGCTTGCGGTTATATTGTGCTTTATCTTTGTTAGATGTCTTGCTCACTCAGCTCTTCTTTTTCTATCTCTTTTACTCTGCCCGTCCGTTTCTTTGTACCTCGCCCGTCTGTCTCTTTATACCTCACCCGTCTGTCTCTTTATGCGTCACCCGTCTGTCTCTTTATCCCACCCGTCTGTCTCTTTATCCCACCCGTCTGTATTGTCCAGTGCATCTAAAGTAGTATGGACTGCGCTTGAGATCAAAGTGAGCAAACGCCTGTTTGCTTGCCACAGGTTTTCTCTGTCTCTTATGGCTTTGTGTTTTACAATCTCTCTCTCTCTCTCTCTCTCTCTCTCTCTCTCTCTCTCTCTCTCTCTCTCTCTCTCTCTCTCTCTCTCTCTCTCTCGCTCTCGCTCTCTCTCGCTCTCGCTCTCTCTCGCTCTCTCTCTCTCTGTCCCTCTCTCTCTGTCCCTCTCTCCCTCCCTCTCTCTCCCTCCCTCTCTTTCTCTCCCTCTCTCTCTCTCCCTCCCCCTCCCCCCATATGTGTATGTGCTTTCCCTGTCCTTTCTCCGCCTGCTGAAGTCGTTTGTGTTCTGCCCTATTTACCCATGCGTGGTGCATATCTCTGTGTAAGTAACCTGATCCTACCATGTAATCCTACCTCATATTAAATATTATTTACAATGTTGCATGTCCGACATTGCCATCAACCACAGGTTGATTTTCTGGGCATTTTACTTTCAGTAGATTGCCATTGCATTCTGAGCAAGAAGTGAAAGTTTTAGTCCATGTGGCTGGTATGTTGAAGGAAGCACAAGGGAAGTCTAATCACAAGCATATCCAACGTCTCGGTGACGCTGACCTCTGTAATATTACTATGCTATGTAAATACATAGCTATTTCATTGCAGGCATACCCGAGGTTAAAGAGAGCTGCATAGGCCAGGCATGAAATGATAGGAAGCTGAAACACTTAACACTTGATAATGATGATGCTGTTGCGCAATATTTCATCTCTGTATACTCCCACATTCTTGTTAAACGAACTGTCTATGTCATCCTACCTTCCTGCACGCTTATATTTTACTTAGTGGTTAGTATGTGTACTACGATAGTGATCAGTCTCTGATATACTTGTTAATGATGATGCTGTTGTGCAATATTGCATCTCTATATACTCCCACATTCTTGTTAAATGAGAAAGAAAGAACCCTGCCAGGCATGCATCGGTGGCAGTGTCTAGTACAGAAATGACCAGGGCAATTTAAACCGCACTACGAACCACCACAGTTATAACCAAGGCTGATAAAACCAGTTGAACGGGATGGGATGTTTTTTCTACATATCTCATCGGATTAAATGAGCTTTCAATGTAAATCTGGAGCGCCAGCTATTCCTCCCCACGTCGCTTGACCGCAACAGTGGAATGTAATGATGTAATTCTACCTTCCTGTATGCTTAAATTTCACATGAACTTAGTGGTTAGTTTGCGTACTAAGACAGTGATGAAGCCTTTACAATTCTCTAGCGTTGATCTCAGCACTCTTCAGGCAACTCCTGGGATCTCATTGATACCAAAGTGTATTTGCTTTAGCCATTCTGTTGGATCTGTCCGTGCTTTACCTTAGTAGTCGTAGGATTTATGTTCACCTCCACCACAGCTTTGACAGTCTCTTCTCTGGAACCCACAGAGAAACCGGAACAGAGGGAGACTTTAACGCATAGGAGGAGAGTTTTAGAGACAGAAATGAATCTGGGAGGGCATGGAGGGAGAACAAGATTAGACAGCTTTACAAGAGTAAGTTGAGGACCTGTGTTTCAATGTGAAATAAAGGACAGCAGAAGAGAAGGAGGAGGAGAAAGAAGAAGACAAAGAGGAAGAGGAAGATGAACGACTCTGAGGTCGACCCTGCCTCGCAAATTGGATGGCGACTTTTTGAGAATGTTCGAGCAAGTATCTAGGAAGGGTCTACTACGAAAAATTGAATTAAACACCCACACCGCACTATGCCATCGAGTAAGCGGAAGTTTTAATACCAGCCGCAATGCCACCGCAGCCATACAGCAGTTATAGTCTGTCCAGAAATGAATGCCTTCATTCACGATCAATTATTTTTAAAACTGTCTGTTGCATCGTTATGAAATTTTTCCTGCCGTCTTATATTTACCCCTACTCAAGGAATATATCTTTGATAGGTCCAAAAGCAACTTAAATCATGGAAAGCGGCGACATTTCTTTGATGTTTTGGTGAAAAACTAGTGATTTCTCGCTAACAAACTTGTTTTACAGTAATGCCGCGTTCCACTACGCGAAGCTCTTGTCATAAGGCCAATCCCATGTCCCACGAGAAAATTAGCTATTCAATGCTAATGTTTCCGTGTGAAGACGTAATACATTTAATAAAGTGCACTTCATCTCTGACCCGTAAATTATATACCGCATATAAGCAAACTTTGAAATCTGCTGTACAACCTCCAGAACAAACAAAAAAAATTTGTTGGGTGGACATAATGATAAGGTTTTATGCTAAATCTCATCATTTTCCCTCAATTGGTTACTGAGATATGGAATTTTATATTGGGGCTGACAGCAGTAAACAGACTATAGTTAGTTGCATGTCCTTTACTGAAGGTCGCTGTCAACCCCAACAATTGTTTGGCTGTTTGTGATTCAATAGACCATTTTTACGTTCAGTCACTCCCATGCTGTCTATACTTCAGTCATCATCATCATCTCATTTTGTTCCTCTTGTACCTTGTGGTGTCGAGGTGAAGCATAAACAGCGGGAGAGTGCCAGCGTATGAGCTTCATATATCAGACTGCCATGGAAATATGTTATTCCCTCCGTTCATCGTTTAGATGGTCGACCTCTTCTTCTGGTTGCATTTGGTCTGTACATCATTGCTTGTTGTGGTATACTGCTAGTTGGTAGCCTGGTTATGTGGCCGAACTATTTCACTTGCTGTTTTAACAATTATTAGTTTTAGGAAGGTCTATATGCCTTGTACATATCCACCTGTTGTATTTCAGTCATGTTCAGGTCTCTGTACGACTGTATTCCCCCCCCCCCTCTTTCAGTCGTCGCCACCCCCACATACTCACTCACAAAAGGAGCCCACGCTGTGAATCGTCCCGCGACTCTCGGCACGTTCATTTCCCAACTCTTGTTTCCACAAGCTAATCCTATTTGACGGCTGCTCTCGTTGAGTAGCGTGAGCATTTTGTGGTCGTTTGCATTCGTGTTCGCCGAGCCAGTATTGGCTCATTAGAATAACTGGTCACTGCGTAATTGCTGCCATTCTGTTTTGTTAAAGTCATTTTTTGTGGAAATGAGCGATCAAATTGCGAGCACTACATCACATATGCTGATGTGAATGCGAATCTGTGCGAGGATTCAGGGTGACTGATTGTGTACAGTCACGTACAGAGTTGCACATGACCAAGGAATGCAACTTTACACAAATGTTGTATAATCTTCCCAAATCGTTGCCATCATCTATCACACCGATTCACACCATGTTAATTTTATTGATAATTGTACGTTCAACAGTTTGCCATTGCTTTCTGAAAGAGAAGTTAACGCTGAAGTCCTATTGACCAGTGTAGGGGTTGAAGCCCCTATCCGGACATCAGCGCAACGGAAGTTTGAGAGCAAGGCGCTCTGATCCTTTCGACCTCGTTTTGTCAAATATAACTTTTAAAAAAATGGTTGTTTGTCATTGTCAGGCCGTTGCGACTAACCCCATATTTATTTTCTAGACAATTTTACGTTTGTCATTGGTTTCTGAACGAGAAGACAACATTTAATGAACCCGCTACCCTGCCATCAGGGCACAGGAAATCTGAGAGCATTTGCTCTTAATCTTTAGGTCCCGCTGACCTCTGTTTAATAAGACTATATTGTTCTAATGTAGCCTCGATATAACTTATGGAATTATTGTTGCTAAAGCAATGTTGTAATTGTGAGTGTAAGTCGTTCTCCGGTTGATAGGTCTGTGTTTGATTGTGTGTCATGTTCGTGTCATGTGTATAGTCCACTGACACATTTAGCCCTCTTAAATGTTCTCTTCTGACAACGGCCTAGCGAATTCCTTCCAACCATGGATAAGCTACAGTTAAATGTGGACTTTCCGTTCAGAAAGCAATGCAAGTACATGAGTAGAAAGCTCAACATAAACTGACCATGAACGCTGTTGTAACAAATTAACGCGAGAATATATTCTGGTATCCAATAACGCCTGCCGCCCAGCCAAGAAATCTGACCCTGAAATAAAACCAGCAGGTTAGATTCTTCTCGGCGAACGAAGATTTCTGGTAATTGAGCCAGAAGCTATCACTGAAGCCGTTAGTTTGCCAGTGTTGTGCCGTGAGCTAGCGTCAGATTGGTTCGTGAGAAACTCCGTTTCCCCGAAGACAATTGGATCCTGGCGTTCATTACCAAACATGTGCGTGAGCGGATGCCATAAATATTGCTCTTGAGTTGGAGATCTGCTCCCATCTGGCGGTGAAGTCACGGCTGCTGGGTAGTTTGACGGGTCAGCAGTTGCCTGGGGAGATCAGTTTGGAACATGCTTCTTTTGTCTAGTGGGCGCGAGGTTGTAATGGGGGACCTTACACTGGCAGTGGCATGCGCGCCTTCGGGCCAGGGTTCGACGTCAGCTCTCGGCTTTCGCTATGCGAGGGAAACACACGAGTACTGTGTACCCAGGTATAAAAAATGTGATGGTTCTAACACTGCACATACCCCACTCACGTCTACAGCATGTGATAGTCCTAATACTTCACATACCTACTCAGATCTACAACATGTGATGGTCCTAACACTACGGGGCGTCTTGCTTAAATGGGGAACGTGGGAGGGGGGGGGGGGGGGGTTAAGAAGAAACACTATATGCTATTAAAGCATTAAAAGATACATTATGTACTAGTATTTGGGACTTTCATAACAGCAGATGGAAGATGTATTAAGGAAGTTCAATGCAGAATAGCCCAAACAAAGACAGCATTTCACAAGATGAAGATTATTCTCTGTAATTTATCTTTGTCTGTTGTGGTGGGGAAAAGAGTTCTTAAGAGCTATATTAACCACCCCTGATATACGGAGGCGAGACATGGATAATTAGCAGATGAGTGAGAAGTTATATGATTTTATAGAAGAGTGTGGTGAACGTCGCGGACGAATAGACAGAGCAATGAAGATATATGTAAAGAAGTAAACTCACGCAGAGAACTGGTTACTCACAACAGAAGACAGTCCACATTATTTGGGCATGTCATGAGAAGGGGAAAGAGGGAATATGTCGTCACAACGGGAAAGTTTGACGGGAGAAGAAGTAGGAGACCAAGGGAGTTTGACATGGTAGCATGGATGAAAATCATGATCAGAAATAATTGACATTTAGTGACATGAAGTATGTCTACTCGTTCTCTATGTCTTACGTTATATTTCAACTCAAAGCTAGTTTGGAGGATTCTGATGTAAGATTTTGTGAATTAGTTTGGACTTATTAACTAGTCAGCGATTTGTTGGGTGGCAGTAACTGGAGATGTTAATGTGGACTAGAATTGTCGGTAAGTTTTTTACTATAAATTACACCCACTGCCATTTTCTGGAGTGATTAAAGGCGCTTTGTTATTGATTTGGAGCATCCATCCTAGATTGTGGAGCAGTAGACAGTATGTGTTTGTATTTGAGAACCATAGAATATCTCTTTGGTGTTTTCATCAAGGAAATGCTTAAGTTTAGCAAGTTGGTATAATTTTTTGTTTTTGCTATTTGTTTAACGAGAGAGTGAACATGGGAATTAAAGGTTAGATGTCTATCAATGATACTTCCCAGGCTTTGTGCTCGGTTACACATTCTACAGGCATGCTACGAGCGTGGAGCTGAAGAGTTCTCCGTGAGTTCAGAGTGTGACATCTTTGCCTGGTTGCTGTTAACATAGATTCTGTCTTAGAAATGTTAATTTGATGCAGTGAACCTATTATAATGAAAAGTAAAGGGCTCTTTCAACAGACCTACAACAATTATTAGACGTTGTAGTAACAGAGAGTGCAAGGAAAGGACTCTCCTTGAATATCAAGAAAACAGTAACAATGGTAATATCAAAGAAAATGGTGACACAAAAATGTGACATAGAAATAGAAGGGAAAATCCTTAACCAAGTTGATAATTTTTTATAACATCAGATGGAAGATGTACAACAGAGATTAGGAGCAGAATAGGGCAGGCAAAAGCCGCATTTCAGAAAATGAAGAGTATCTTATGCAATAAGTCACTATCACTGAATGTAAGAAAGAGAGTGCTGAAATGCTATGTAGAACCAGTTTTGCCGTATGGTAGTGAATCTTGGAATGTAAATGAACAAATAAGAAATTAGAAGCAACAGAGATGTGGTTCCTGAGACGAATGTTGCGAATTCCTTGGACTGCCAGAGTAACTAACGACGACTGCCTGAAACAAGCTAATGAAACTAGAACATTATATACAACAATAAGACAGAGACAAACAGCTTTCCTCGGTCATGTGATGAGAAGAGAGGCTTTGGAGAACATCGTAACAACTGGAAAGATCGAGGGGAAGAGAGGCAGAGGTAGACCAAGAGAAGTGATGCTGGATGGATTGAGACGGTGGCATGGAGGGATATCAGCAGCAGAGTTGATCCAGAAAACCAAAGACCGAGATCTATGGAGAGCCATGAACGCCTACGCCAGCCGGCACGGCACTTGATGATGATGATGAAAGGGCTATTATAGGGCCTGTAAGCGTGGGCGTATATGTTCTATCTGCCAAGTTTTACAGAACAATCGGCATTCCATGAGAAGGGGTGGGCATTATCACACCGGTCGCATTTATTTCCAGGAACATTCACTAGTAGCCATTTAAGGGTGGGTCGACTTGTCAGCCGAAGTCAGTTGTAATAAACTCCCGCTTTGAAGGGGATTTGAACACATGGGCACTGCGCCGACAGGCTTGCGTGCTAGCTTCTGTGCCACCTCCCCCCCCCCCCCCCCTCTGTGGGCATAGGGCGTTGAATAATTCATGATAACACCAGGCGGTACACGTTGTCTGGAACCCATATTTCTATGGAGTCATTCCGTGATAGATTAATGCTATAATCCCTTGTCTTTGAATAATTCATGTCAAACAATCACGGATCCCACGCCAGGACACATAATGTATTCTTTGTATGATTCACATCGGTGTGGACAAACATATGTTTTCCTTGTTTGTGCTTTCTAGTAGAGACCAACTTTTCGTGGGTGTATTTCCGTTCCTTACTTCTTTCTCGCGCTCTGGTCGATTGGGTTGGAGTCTGCTGTTGACTGTGACATACATGACTGGCACCTTGCCATCTTGACAGACGATAGTTTGTAAAATGGAGTCATATCTCTCCATCACACAAAGACACGGCTGAATTTAGAGACCACGTGTTGCCCATGTAGCATGATCCCTCTCTCGATCTGTCTGGTTTACTCCAGAGGACAGGTAACCACGTTTTCACTTCACATTCAACTTCAGCGCCACTCGTGAAATGTCTCCCGCCAAGGTGGGTTTTCAGTGGACTTAGCCCCTAGCGATTTCCCGTACAGCGGTGCATGGCTGGATAGAAAAAGTTACCAGGGCGAGTCAATAAGTAAGACGCACAGTTCAGTGGCATGGCAGGTAAATGAAAACAAAGCACGCAGTTCTATGCAGCCGGTTTGGGAGGACTGATAAACGATGGGATAAGTGCATCAATGTTGGTGGAAATTATGTTGAGAAATAAAAGGACAATGTATGTATAAAAATAAACAGGTTTCAAGTTATCATATTTAGTTATTTTTCTACACCATTTGTGACTTACTTGTTAAGTTACTCTCGTATTTCTATGGCCCAACTGGGGATGGATCATTGATGTGGTCAGTATCACCGGGGCGCCTTTACTTCCCTGGACATTTCCTGGTACCCGTTATAGGCTGGGTCAACCCGGGGGCCCAGATCAGTGAGGGAAAAATCCTTCTCAATGGGCATTCGAACACATGACCACAGAGGTCTGAGGGTTAGACGTGCTAGTCTCTGCGCCACCGCGTCTCCCATGTCGCTGTGTTAGTACCACTTGATACAGTCTCGGTGTGTATACCATGGGTTTGTTATGTGACTCCCAGACCTGGCACTCTGTGGTCATGTGGTCAGTATCACTCCAGCCGCCCCTCCTTCCAGGGGCATTTCCTGGTGCCCATTTTGGACTCCATCGTCCTGGAAAGCCAGGTCAGTTTAAAACAAAAACAAAAAAACAAAAAATCGCGCTTAAATGTGGGTTCGATCACGTGATCATCGGACCGGCAGGCAAGCGTGCCAGCCAGTGCTCTACAACCACTCCCCCGGTGAGCTTTCGGCTTTGAATAATTCATGCAACCATCCGGCGACACACCGAGATTAGCTCGCATATTTCCATAGAGAGTTACTCATCGATTCATCCATCTTATCCTGTTCCTCGTGTACCTTGCCGTGTCGAAGTGAAGCATAAACAGCGGTAGAGTGTCCGTGTATATGCTTCATATATCGACATTACCATGGACTCTGTTATTCCTTCTGTCTATCGTTTACATGGTCGGTCTGTTCTTCTGGTTCCGTTTGGTCTGTACATTATTGCTTGTTGTGGTGTACTGTCAGTTGGTAACCTAGTCATGACCGAACCATTTTACCTGCTGTTTTCTAATGAAATCTAGCACGGCTCTCTCTCTCTCTCTCTCTCTCTCTCTCTCTCTCTCTCTCTCTCCCACACACCCTCTCTCTCTCTCTCTCTCTCTCTCTCTCTCTCTCTCACTCTCTTACTTATTTACTTACGTTAGACCTGATTTAATCGTGTATGTTTTTCTCTGTTCTTGATACATTGAGTATTCTTCTCAGCAATCGCACTTCCGTTGGTATCATTTTTCTGTTCTCGTTTTCATTAACTGGGTGCATTTACACTCAGTTATTCAGTCATCTCATAAAAGTAGTCAGTCAACGACCAAGACCAGCATGCAACTTTCAGTGTGATATGATGTTTCATTCATAGGGTCATATGCAGGTGATATCAACACAACTGTCACCACAATTTTCTCTAAACCCTGAACCGTGAAGGTGAGATCAAGATAAAGCTGTGTTTTGCATGTCGCTGCACGTTTATGCATTCTCAGGTGGTCCTAATACACAGCCCTTACAGGAAATGAGAAATGTGACAGGAATCTCACAACTGTATGCAAAGTATGAATACATATGCTCCCGCGATATGAAATGAAAACAAACATGATATGTACCAGGTATAACTCTGAAGAGGAGTTGGACAATAATATAACCTGTTTTGTTAAGTAAATCACATGTTACACTCAGAAGTGTATAATGTTTGGAGTTTGTGTCCTTTACTAATTACTTACTGCTCTGTTTTATTTTCTGTAATGTCAGAGCCGATGAATGCTTCAGCAGTTATTCATTGTTTATAGATGTCTCTACTTGAAATGTTCCTAAGACTTGATCCAGCTTCACAATGTGTTGGTGGGTTTGATCCTTGCATTATGTTTGTTTATTTAATCTGACGGTTAGAGGGCAATAAAACTGGCTGAGCACTTGCACTTCTTCTTTGACACTCATATCTAATGCGCTTCTTCTTGTTTTTCCTTGGTTGCATTCAGAACTCATGTACTTCCTTTTCCTCGTTCTCGCTGAAACTTGCTGCATTTCTCCGTCCTAGATCGTATTCAGACCTCCATCATTTCCCCGTCAAAGTCGCAGTCAGAACTCCATCATTTCCCCGTCAAAGATCGCAGTCAGAACTCCATCTTTTCCCCGTCAAAGGTCGCAGTCAGAACTCCATCATTTCCCCGTCAAAGATCGCAGTCAGAACTCCATCATTTCCCCGTCAAAGATCGCAGTCAGACCTCCATCATTTCTCCGTCCTTGTTCGCAGTCAGAACTCCATAATTTCTCCGTCCTAGTTCGCAGTCAGAACTCCATCATTTCTCCGTCCTAGTTTGCAGTCAGAACTCCATCATTTCCCCGTCAAGATCGCAGTCAGGCCTCCATCATTTCCCCGTCAAAGATCGCAGTCAGAACTCCATCATTTCTCCTTCCTAGTTCGCAGTCAGAACTCCATCATTTCTCCGTCCTAGTTCGCAGCCAGAACTCCATCAGACCTCCTAAGACCTCCGTCCTAGTTCGCTTGCAGACCTCCATCATTTCTCCGTCCTAGTTCGCAGTCAGACCTCCAGGACTTCTCCTTCTTCTTCCTTGATTGCATTGAACCCTTCTGCATTTATTCAACTTCTCCTTCGTTCGCACTCAGACCTAAGTATTTATTCTTCTTCTTCCTCCTCGTTCACACTCAGACCTAAGGACTTCTTCTTCTGCTTCTTCCTCGTTCGCACACAGACCTAAGGACTTATTCTTCATCATCTTCCTCGTTCGCACTCAGACCTAAGGACTTCTTCTTCTTCTTCTTCTTCTTCTTCTTCTTCTTCTTCTTCTTCTTCTTCTTCTTCTTCTTCTTCTTCTTCTTCTTCTTCCTGGTTCGCACTTAGATCTAAGGACATCTCCTTCTTTTTCTTTCTCGTTCGCACCCAGATCTAAGGACTTCTCCTTCTTCTTCCTTGGTTGCATTCAGCCATTCTGCACTTATTCATCTTCTCCCTCGTCAGACGTAATGACGTCTCATTCCTCGTTGGGGCTTAGGCCTTAAGCACCTCTTCTTCATTGTTCGCACGCAGACCTTCAGCACTTCTTCTTCTCTCTCTCTTACTCATTAAGACCCCCAGGACTTCTTCGTCTTCTTTGCTCATTCGCATTCAGATCTCCAACACCTCTGCTTCTTCACTGTGCGCATTCAGATCCCAAGTACATATTATAAGCTATCATTGACACCGGCGGCTCCGTGGCGAAGGCTTTACGGACGCAGTTCGTAATCTCGCATACCGCATTTGAAACACAGCTGCGAGCGATTTGGCAGCAGACCTCCTTACGTTTTTTTTAATGAAATGGTGTGGGTGCAGGTCGTTCAGAAAGCAATGGCAAACTACTGAGCGTAAACTTGCCTAGGAATCACGAATAGTCAAAAAATGCTGGGGTTGACTGCTAAGTCCTGTAAAGAAAAAGCAACTAACATTGACACTAGATCTCAACATGAATGTCTCTAATAAAAGCAGCAGTTAGTTCCTGTTTCATGACATCTCCATAGTTGTTGGTGGAATGAAGCTGACTGATGCCATGTCTGTTTACCTTCGTTGTTGTAACTTGGTCAAGATTCCAGTAAGTGCTGTCCATCATACCACCACACCCCCATACAACCAACGAATATATCTTACATTTGTGATACAGACGAATGATGTGCAGTTCTATTAACTGACTTCAGATGAAGGATAAACTTAATATGAAATGAAACTGTTTTGGCGCATTTAATTATGTGTTGCCACCGATAATCTCGATGTATCCAGCTTGTTTAAGAAGATATAGAACCTTTGTTGTTTGTGTTCTTTCAGATTGTTTTGTAAAGAACGTTTTGAATGGCCCTCCATTATTCGCGTTGTTTAAAAACAAACGTGGAACAGACACAGAAGTTTCATTTTGTCTTTTCTAACTTATTAATTGCAGACCACGAGGCTCTGGTCAAAATACATAGCACACATAGCTTTTCGGGATTAGAACGAGAAGGCGAGCAAACGGAATTCGCATTTTCCAGAGGAAGAATTCGTTGAGAACATTCCATTTTCTAAAATGAAGATAGCTTCTCTGGGGACTGTGTAATGTCTCACTTCTAGCGCAAGGAACCAAGCTGTCTCTTACACGACAGCTCCCCCGAGTCTAATATCAGCACCAGTTGATGAGTTCGAACTACATTAATAATGAATCGAAAACTGGAACCAAAAAATGCTTCTTTAATGACCTCTCACTCTCCTTCCCGAACTTGTGAGCTTTTGCTGTTTGCAAAGACTAACACTTCTAGATACGGATGTTTGCCAGCGAGGGAATTCTGGGATTTAAGATTGCATGTGGTTCAAAAAGCCAGTTTGCACTGAGGGATTACTCTGCATACTTATTGGGGAAACTTGGTTTATAAACGCCAGCTTTGGGAGTTCATTACGTCCGGTATAGAAAGCTGACGGATGGGTAATGGGTTTATTTCCTATGCCAATTGGACATAAACGTTGACTTCTCGTCCAGAAATCGATGGCAAACTACTGAACGTAAAACTGCCTAGAGAATAAACCTGGGGTTGATCGCAACGTCCTGCAAATGACATCATCATCATCCAGTACCTTGCCGGCTGGCGTGGGCGACCATGCCTCACCACAAATTGCGATCTTCAACGGCATGGATAAATTCGTGTGTTGACTTCCTTCCGTGCCATGACACAAGGCTGTCAGGAATCTTCTCTCGCTGCCTTCCTCTATCTTTCTTTCCGCAAATCTTTCCGGTTGTCACGACATGTTCCAAAAAACGACGACTGCCTCTTTCTGATGTTTGTGATAAGGTGTAAAACTTCCCCCAAAAGGACATGCAACATTTTAATCTTAAGTTAACACAGTTAAGTATATAAATACAGATCTCGCCACTTGCAATAGTTCACAACTGTAACTGTACCGTAAAGAAAAATATTGGTGAATTTAGAAGAAAAGTCCTTGACAAGTCCTGGTGGTAACTGACAGTTCTTTAGTCCGTTCTTTCTTGTCAGCGATACAATAATATAAACCTCGCCTAACATGCATCTGTAGCGTTGGTTATATTAAGGTCTCCCTGCTGCTTTTTATGTATTCACTTTCAGTGTTTGTGGTTGAGTGTTCCCTCATCGACTGCCTCTTCTATCAGCTGGGATTTTTGCCGATGCGGTTATACGTGTTGCTGGTTTCTGAGTTTTCCCCCTATTCATTTCAGTCATCGATTGTTGCTCGCACGTTTTTGGTGTGTTTTGGGTGGTAATTCTGAAAAGGACGCACCCGCAGACTTTCTGCTTGCTGCTTCATGTTTATTGCTTCATGCTTGCTGCGCCTGTTTCGTGTGTTTGTTGTGCTTTAGGGATAGGCCATGGCATCTATGTCGTTTAGTCGTATGCCTGCCTTCCTCGATGTCTCTGTTACACACATAACTACGTACGCGCACAGATCTGCACGTAGTTATACATACAATAAAGACACACCAAATAGACAACACATTTATAGTACTTTGAATTTGTTTTTTTTTGGTTTGTATTTGTTTTGTTTGGAAATCACGCACACAAACACACACACACACACACACACACACACACACACACACACACACACAGAGGGGGGAGAGAGAAAGAGAGATAGGCCCACATCTATCATAGGCTCGTCAACCTATAGGCATATATTGTTATCTTATTCTTGACACACGTATACACTCGTACATCAACACACAGGTCCACGCCAAACAACAGGCATATATTTATTGTTGTACTAATTTATTTGGGGACACACACACACACACGCACGCACGCACGCACACACACAGTCGTACATCAACGCACATACTCACACCAAACAAACACGCGCACACGTAGTGCTCTATAAATAGTATTGTTTGGCCACTTACCGCTGATGGTATTGATCCAGCGTCGTGTGTCTTGCTCACTTGGGCCCAGTGCCATGCAAGGATAATTACAAATGTTGACCGGTGGCACACCAGTCCACTAGCGTGGGAGTCTGGGGACTCTCATCAACCTGGGCTCGACAAATTTAGACAGTGTGCGTAATGATGTCGGCAGAGAATAAGATAATGCGGTACTGTAGAGACCGGAGGTGAAGCGGGAAGTTGTAATGGTGTCGGCAGGGTACAAGACACGCGGTGTTATAAGAATACAGTAGAGGTGGCAGAATGCGATGGTTTCGGCAGAATACTGGACAGTGCGGTACTATAGAAACCAGAGTAAAGGTTGAAGGATATAGTGATGACGGCAGAAACAAGACAATGCGGTACTATACAGACTAGAGCAGTGATTCTCAACCGGTGGGGAATCCCCCCCCCCCTCAAAGGGAGAATTTTATGGTTTCCAGGGGGGGGGGGAATTAAGATTATTTCAAGATCGTTTTAATACAAAAACCGATTACTTGATATTGTTTTTCCCTTCATACTGTACGGTTCTGTACGTCTCACGCTTCTAAAATTAATTTTATAAAGTAAGTAGACCCACAGATCACGTTTTATGTGGACGTCTATACTTATTTTAGTATGTTGCTATTAAATTTAGCTTCCATTATTACGTATACTGTGTAGGGGCGGGGCGGGATATTTAGGTAGGAAATACGTAAGGGGGGAATGACGTTCTGAAAATATGGTGAAGGGGGGCACGGGCCAAATTTTTAGGTAGGAAATACGAAAGGGGGGGGGGGTGACGTTCTGAAAATATGGAGAAGGGGGACACGGGCCAAAAAAGTTTGAGATCCACTGGACTAGAGTAAAAGTGAGAGGACTATCTGTATGGATGCAGAGCAGCAAGCTTTCTTTGGTCATGTGATGAGAAGAGAGGCATTGGAGAACATCGTTGCAACTGGAAAGATCTAGGGGAAGAGATAGAAAGGCAGACCAAGAGAGATGATGCTGGATGGGTTGAGACGGTGGCATGGAGGAGTATCATGAGCAGAGTTGATCCAGAAAACCAAAGTCCGAGTTGTGTGGAAAGTCATGAACGCCTACGCCAGCCAGCATGGCACTTGATGATGATGATTTTTCTGTTGACTGGCATTCCTCCTCTCTTACTCTCTTTTTCTCTCTGTATCTCTCATCTCTCTGTCTCTCTCTGTCTCTCTCTCTCTCTCTCTCTCTCTCTCTCTCTCTCTCTCTCTCTCTAACCCCTTCCTCTACTAATAATCAATACTGTAAATTCACCAGCTGACGTATATGTGATATCACGTTGTCCTTGAGTTAATGTACCATCTGCTCATGCCACTGAACGTATTACTACCTGGCTTTGCGGCCATGTCATGTCGAATGCTCGGCTGAGCAGTCAGGTCAACTCGCCCATGACTTTAGATTGGTGCTCATAGCACGCCAGACAGGACCGCGTTAGGCGTTGGAGGACAAGCTGATTACCATGCCTGGGTGAAAGTTGTATGAATAGACAGGACCGCATAAGGCGCTTGAGGACACGCTGAATACCATGCCTGGGTGAAGTGAAAGCTGTATGAATAGGAATCATAATTTGTCCGGAAGCAGATTCCTGCTGTAGGTTTGTGACGTAATAGCGCCATCCCATGTTGTAGGCCAGGATGCATGGAGGCATAGGTGGCCAGAATGTCCCTCACATTCTCAGCGCCCGACTCTGCTTATGGCATTTTTAGAGCAGATCGCTATCAGCTTCGCTAAGAAGCCCATTTGTATGAATACTGAATTCAATCCGTGGCTCGACGCGACGGCAACCCTTTTCTGGTCGAGCGATGTGTCTTGTTTTATTTTGGTACCCATTTTAGGCTGTGCGGACCTGGGAACTCAAAATTTCAATCAAAGATCAAATGTAACCATCCGCCTCAACGCGAATTTGAACTTACGACCACTGGGTCGGAAAGCTAGCGTCAAGCCACCGTGCTAGCGCTAGCGCTACTCTTAAACCATCTTCAGGAATCGTTTCTTAGAACCCAGCAAGGCTAACCTGTTGAACACATGCCCTGACGATGTCGAATGTATCGGCCAAAACAAGCGCAAGTATAACTATATTTATGAACTGTACGAACGAAGAAGAGAAAGAACTCTATATTAATGTATCGACTCTACGGCAGTATAGTACAGTACATGGTAAGCTATAATCCAAGCACCGCTAAGTTTATTGACTCGTTACACGCTTTATAAATTTATTCATGACCAACAAATCATATGTTCCCTACTATAACTGAATATTTCCCCATCACAATCGCCCCGGTGATAGGGGGAAATATACATTTATGGTGGAAATGTATAGTTAGTTTGTTAGTCGGGAAATACCATTGTTGGTTTTGAAATATCCTTTTTTTTTCAGACTTGATGCATCTATTTTTAGCTCGCCGTCTTCTTCTTTATGTTTCTTTTCTCATTCTCTTTTGTAAATATCAAGTTAGGTAGTAGCCGTTTTGTTCTTCGGGAGCGATGTGTTTGCGCTGTTATAGAGCCCCAAGGGTCTCTGGGTAATTGCTGAAGTGGCCAGGCATGTAATGTTTGCCGAGTTGTTTGTTCTTCGCGGGGAAATGAAGTAGATGGAATAGAGCCGAGTGCCATTGTTGGCGGGGTAATGTTGTTTGATGGGGTGGAAATATTGCTGATTGGGTTGGTATCAGGCAGCGAATACCTATTGTTGTTGTAAAAATATATACCGAGGCTTGGTGGGAAATGTTTGTTGTTTGGTATATTCATTCAAATCATCATCATCAAGTGCCATGCCGACTGGCGTGGGCGTTCATGACTCTCCACATATATCGGTCTTTGGTTTTCTGGATCAACTCTGCCGTTGATATTCCTTCATGCCACCGTCGCAATCCATCCAGCATCATTTCTCGTGGTCTGCATCTGCCTCTCTTCCCGTGGATCTTTCCAGTTGTCACGATGTTCACCAGCGCCTCTCTTCTCATCACATGACTAAAAAAGCTGTTTGTCTCTTTCTTATTGTTGTATATAATGTTCTAGTTTCATTAGCCTCTTTCGGGCATTCGTTTTTAGTTACTTTGACAGTGCAAGGAATTCGCAACAATCGTCTCAGGAACATCTCTGTTGCTTCCAATCTCTTCATAATTTGTTCATTTACATTCCAAGATTCACAGCCATACAGCACAACAGGTTCTGTATAGCACTTCAGCACTCTCTTTCTTATATTCCATGATAGTGACTTATTGCATAAGATATTCTTCATTTTCTGAAATGCAGCCTTTTGCTTGCCCTATTCTGCTCCTAATCTCTGTTGTAAATCTTCCATCTGATGTTATAAATGCCCCTAGGTATCTAAAATTATCCACTTGGTTGAGAATTTCCCCTTCTATTTCTATGTCACATTTTGGTGTCACCAGTTTCTTTGATATCACCATTGTTACTGGTTTCTTGATATTCAAGGAGTCCTTTCCTTGCACTCTTTGTTACTACAATGTCCAACAATTCTTGTAGGTCTGTTGATTTGTCCGCCACCAACACTGTGCCATCTGCATAGCTTATTTTATTTATATTATAACCTCCAACTGGTATTCCTGGCATCTCTTTGATCTCTCTCATTATTACTTCGCTATATGGGGAGAAGAGATCTGGTGATATATATATATATATATATATATATATATATATATATATATATATATATATATATATATATATATATATATATATATATATAACATGTAAAGAAACCAGCCAAACAGAGACCGCAAGAACACTGCATGACGATAACACATAAAAATAACAATCTCCAAATTACACCATTAGAGAACTCCTGTTTGCGGACGACCAAGCAAAATCAGAAGCTGAATTACAAGACCACATGCATAGTTTAAACGAAATGTGTAGGTAACGTAACATTAAAATTAGCACACGTAAAACAGAGGTGGTGACTATATCTAAAGAAGAAAAACTACAACAATTCACCTAAACGAACATCTCTTGAAACAAGTAAAGGTGTCAAGTACCTAGGAAGTATAATATCATCAAATGATAAATCAGAAGACGAGATCGAAAATAGATGCAATAAGGCAAACCAACTCATTGGACAAATAACACCAGTACTAAAGAACAAATAGCTCTTTACAACACAATTTTCCTACCAACTCTGTGTTACTAATGCCGCATCTGTACAATGACAGAAAAAGAGAAGAAAAAAAAAAACAACAGAAATTAGATTCCTGAGAAGAATACTCAATGTATTAAGAAAAGATCAGATCGGAAATGAAGAAATTAGAACTAAAGTTGGGGTTATAGCTGCTCTAGATTTTATTAGAAGGCAGCAAGGCAAATTGTTTGGCCATGCAAGTAGGTTACCAACTATGAGTATACCACAACTAGCAATGATGTGCAAAACAGATGGACGCATAGAATGACAGAGTCCATGAGAATATCAATACATAAAGCCCATAAGCGGGTACTCTCCCGCTGTTTATACTTCACGTCAACACCGCAAGGTATAAGAGGAACATAATGAGAGAGAGAAAGAGAGAGAGAGGGGGGGGGGGTATATCCATTTTTGGTTTTAAAATGTCCTTTTTTTTGTTTTGAATATTGGTTTTTGGGGTTTGTCTTAAATATTGTTGTTTCAATATTGTCTTATCCTAGTGCGAGGGAGTATGATCTAAAGACTAACAACTGTCATGGCACACAGACCAGGCCCTAAGCCTTGGTCAGCAACTGGTTTAGGATCGAAATTCCATCAGGCGGTCGGTTAGAGCATTGTTTACTTCTACTTCTTCTTTCTTCTTCTTTCGTTCGCTTGAAATATGTCTATATCTGCAATGTCGTCTCTTGCATGAATTGAACTGTTTTTTTCAGTTCACACAGTGGTCCATAGAGTTTATCTTCCACCGTCGTCTCTCTAGGCCAGAAGGTTTGCCTAGATATGTTATATTTTGGGCAGTCTTGGAGTATGTGCTCTGCTGTCTGCGACGCCAATCCACATGTGCACATGGCTGTTTCACCAATCTTGAATTTTGTATACATGTGGTTGCGTAATCTATTGTGTCCTGTTCTGAGGCGCAGAATAATGACTTGTTCTGGTCTGTCCATAATGTGGTAGTCATCTTGAGCAGGTTTTGGTGGCTTTCTGACTGATTTGATCATTCTTTTCTTTTGGTGGTATGTAACGGGCACATCAGGCTGTTCCTCTTTGGCTCCTTCCTTAGCCAATTGATCAGCTCTGTCGTTTCCGGGTACTCCACAGTGGGATGGTATCCACTGTATGGTGACTTTATGCTGACTGCTAAGTTCAGAAAGTAGTGTCCTTAGTACTGGCAATTTCCCAGAGAGGAGCGCCTCGAGTACTGATTTTGCATCTGTTAGTAGCACCACAGGTTGTGTACCATTGCTGTTATTTAGTAATTTCTCTGTTGCTATCTTGATTGCCTCAATTTCGGCATCATAGTTATGGCAGTACTTTCCTGTCGGTACTCTGGCTGTGTCCCTAGTATTATTTGGGTATTCTATGTACACTCCCGCTCCTCCATTTCGAACAGCATTTTGTGCTGACCCATCTGTGTAGACTCGGATCCAGAGGTCCTGTGGGTATTCTTCATCAAGGAAGCTGAGAGTGGCTGTTCTGCGCTGCACACTGTTCTGTTCTTCCTTGTCAAATATTCCTCTCACTTTTGTCTGGATTTGTAATGATAGTCTATGCTCATCTTTCCATGGAGTTCGCTCTGGAATAGTTGTTAGGGGGATACAAACTGTGGGCAGATCAGTGGTTTCTCTGCAGAGTCGTTTGGCCTGGTGGATAAAACTACTTCTTTTCAACCGCCCCATAGCTAGGTTTTCAAATCTGTTCTTCATAGGGTGGCCTGGCAAGCTGAGGAACTTTTCTGCTTGTATTAGCGTTTTCGTATCTCTGCGCTCACTCAGTGCCTGTGTCCTCCCCATCTTCTCCATTTCCACTATAGGGGTTGATCTCATCCCTCCTGTGGTGACTCTAAGTGCTTGATTTTGCACCTTGTCCAGCTCTTGTAGTGTGGTATTTGATGCTGAACACCACGCAGTTGACCCATATTCCAGGTGTGGTCGTATGCTCTGTTGGTAAACTTTGCTAAGTATTTTCGTACTGGCTCCCCATGTGGTTCCACTTAGCTTTCTCAGGATGGCTATTTTCCTTCTGGCTTTTGCTACTGCTTTGTTGATGTGCTTTCTCCATGTCAGCTTGCCATCATATGTTACTCCAAGGTATGTTGGTTCTTTATCTTCTCTTAGGGGTGTTCCATTTATCTGGATGATCCCTGCCTTTTGTTTTGGAGAGAGGGTAAATAGGGTGGTGCTGCACTTGTCAGTGTTTATGCTGACACACCATCTATTTGCCCATGCAGCAAATGTATCTACAGCTCTTTGTAGCAATCTGGTGGCCACTGATGCATATTCATTTGTGCTCCATAGAACCAGGTCATCGGCGTACATTGCCGCTTTAATTCCATGCGGTAGGTGAGCAACAAGATCATTGATGAAGATTAGAAAAAGTGTGGGGTACAAGACTCCGCCCTGGGGGACACCGTGACGCAGTAGTACTTTCTTGCTCTTGAGTCCGTCTATCTGTACTCGGGCTCTTCTGTTGTGCAAGTATGCTTTCACCCATTTGTACATTCTTCCATTGACTTTGCAGTTTCTCAGTTTCTTCATCAGACCTTCTTTCCAGACTTTGTCAAAGGCTTTCTTCAGATCTATCCATGCCGCAAGCACCAGCTTCTTCTCTTGGAATGCATCCTCAATTTCTTGAGAGAGGTAGGTTGTCTGATCTTCCGTAGAGTAGCACTGCCTAAAGCCAGCCTGCTGTGGCACAAGGATGTTTTTACTTTCAATGTACCACTGCAGTCTGTGATTGATGATGCGCTCCAGTGTTTTGCAGAGACAGCTGGTGAGGCTAATTGGTCTGTAGCTAGAGGCAATGGAACCATCTTTCCCTGATTTTAGGAGGGGTATCATGATTATTTCTCTCCAGGCTTGTGGAACACTGCCTAAGGTCCAGCTGTTATTGAAGATCTGCAACAGCTTTGTTTTGGCCTCTGTTCCTAGGTTCCTGATCATTTCATTGGAGATACCATCAGCTCCTGGTGACTTTCTCATTTTCAGTTTTGATATGGCTAGCTCCAGTTCGCTGATTGTGATGGGTGCCTCCAGAACCTCATGTACTATTTCCTTCTGTCCTGTATGTTGTCGTTTCTCTCGAATCTCTTGTTGATTCTCTGGACTAATTTTGATATTGCTATCTTGTGCGAACGAGTCCGCAAAATGGTCAGCTGCTTGCTTTCTTGTTAAGATTTTTCCATCTTTATGTAGTGCAATTTTGGAGTTTCTCCCTGTGCCCTCGTCATTAAGCTGTTTTATTAGCTTCCACAATTTCCTTGTGTCTCTTTCAAAGTTCAGAGACTCCGTTTTCTCCTGCCAGCTTTTCCGTCTAGCCTGCAGCTTGGCCCTTTGAAATTTGGCTTTTGCATGCTGGAATTTATTGTGGTGCTCTTGGCTGGGTGTGGCCTCTGCTTGCTTTCTACACACTTCAACATCATTATGCAACTGTTCCAGTTCACTACTCCAGTAGGGTTTATATTGTTTACGGGCTCCTCTTGGTACTGTTTCTCGCGCTGCCTGTAGTATGCATTTCCCAAACTCTTCAACTGCTTTATTTATGTCTTTCTCAGTGTTCAGGTTTCTAACCAGTATGCTGGTGCGATGCTTGTACATTGCCCAGTCTGCTTTCTTGTAGTTCCACCTCGAGAGGGTGCTGCTTTCACTTACAAGCTCATTTTCTACGGTTAGAAAGACTGGCCGATGGTCACTGCCACCAAGTTGTTTCCCAACAGTTCGTGTAATGTTCCACTCCAGGTCTGGTGAATGAAAAGCCAGGTCAGGTGTAGTTGAAGAGTGCCATGATCTCGAGTAGAAAGTATGTGGGTCGGACGGCTTGTTAATCAACATGAATCTATTCTCATCTTGCCAGTCTTCCAGTCTCTCTCCTCTCTGGTCCATGTGATCGTAGCCCCAGCTCTGCGAGTGGCTGTTGAAATCGCCACACACAATCATTTTTTCTTTTAGTGGTAGAGTGTCCAGTGCCTGTGGGCGGTCACTTGGACAGTAGTAATTGATCAGATGTAGATCTGTATTACCTGTCTTAAGTTTAAGTGTCTGATACTCAGCCCCTTCCATGTAGACTTTGATTTGGGAAGCCATGATGTTATTTCTTACAAGGGTCAGTATCCCACCTTTTCGCCTGTTCTTTCGGTCAGATCGGTAACACTGGTAGCCTCTGATTTTAAAGGCTATATTTTCGTTGAGGTGAGTTTCTTGCAAGCAACATATGCTTACTTTCTCTTTGTCCAGGATGTTTTCTAATTCAACTTTTTTGTTGCTGACTCCCTCCGCATTCCAGTGCATTATTTTAAGTCTTAGTTTAGTATGGCCAGTCGTCCTATTCTCATGTCCCCTGGCTCCACAGGACATCTGAGAAGGACCTCCAGTAGTTGGGGTTGGACCCTTTCGAGACATAGGGCCCGGCACTGCACCTGCCTGGGGGTCCAAAGCAGGGCGAGCACCATAACGATTAGCAGTAGTCGACATATTCCATTTTGCGTGATTGCGTGGCATCCTGATTTCTGTGGTGCGCCTCTTGGCTGGTTGCCTCCGTCTTCAGCACCTTTCTTTGCTAGAGCAGACTGTGGTCTCACTCGAGTGTAGATGTGTACGCGCGCACACGCCTGTCTGCGCATGCATGTCCGTGCATACACATCTAGAGCATACTGGTTATTTTCCGGCGCCAGAGACTCGCCGTCGCCCCTTCTCCTGTTAGTTTAAACAGGCCCGCCACGTGAAGGCCAGGAGTTGGACTTTTGCTGCATAGGTTATGTATTCACGAGCCATTGAGGTATTTGAGCAATGTTGGGCGCTCACCCCAACACCGCGCCTCGGCTACATACAGCAACATTTGGAACCCAGCATTGTTTACATGTCCACAGCTTTGCCGCAGTCCCGGTAATTTTATTCATACTGTAACTTGTATTATGAATGAATAATCCGGCACTCGAGGCTGGTCAGTATCACACCGCCTTCCGGTACTTCCCAAGATATTTCTGGTATCCAGTTTAGCTTGGGTCGATCTGGAAGCCCGGACAAATGTTACACACCCGCCTCCATGCGAATTGGAACCCATGAGCCGGGAGGCAAGCATCCTGGTCACTGCACTTCCCCGGCACTTCTCCTCTGATGCCAGCCTCACAGTTCTATAGACTAATGGGCACTCGGTTGATGATGCGCTTAATATCACGCCGCTCGCCTTTATTCCCAGCATATTTCCTGGAACCCTGTTTAGGTTATCGACCCTAATGTTTTAACAATCCGTATTGAAAGGGATTCGAACAGGTATGCACCAAATCGGCAGGCAGGAAGGCTAGCCACTGCGCTACCGCGGCTTGGAAAATGTGATATGCTGAACAAGAAAACAGCGACTATTGAGGGCAGTATCCTGCCCCGGGCCCAGACATGTACCGTGGGCACACATCTGCATACTGCACACAGCATGCCTCCATATGCTTAGGACCACTTCACGTGCCTGCCGGAGTCGATGTTAGCTGTGCCAATTTATTTTAAGCTGTCGTGAATTACATGTTTTTGGAGAAATGCTGGCCGGCTTGGACAAATCGCGTTACCCACGCAAATCAAATTAAGTTTGGCGTTCCCTTCTCCAACTCTCCCCACATATCCCCTCCTACACATACACGCACACGCATTTCTCTTCTCCATGGCTTCTCTACTGGAAGTGCTATTGATGATTCTATCGCAGCATTTTCTTTAACTCACACGTCCCTTTTCATTTTTTCTCTTGGACTCCGCCTCTTTCCATGATGGCATTACAGGCTAGCAGCCAAGAGATGGATGAAGTGGTGCAGGCGTCAAGACCCTCCCAGAAGTACTGAAACATTCAACGCACTCTTTCCAATTTACTCCAAAAACCGTTTTCAGTTGAGCCATACTGACCCTGCTTGATCTACTGAACCATCACAACAGCTTTCGATTTCGATTTTTGTTTACCATCCGTATGGAAGTGTCTTGAATAAGGAGGCTCAAATATCACAGCTCTGCTTTAAAAGCAGTTACGTTCCAAAACAAAAATATGGGACGATAAAAGAAGATATTGTGATGTGTATTATTTCCCAATCTAGTTTGTCAGATGATTTGTTTGTTGATTCAAGAAGTTGATAGCCATATGATAAACATTTTAACGAAATGGATAGCAGTAGGTTTAGTATTTTTCAAGATGCTGGTAGTAATAGTATAATATTTTCAATAATTTGGTAACAGTGGGTTTCATATTTTTAAGAAGCTAGTCAAAACAGGTTAAATATTTCAAAAAGCTGGTAGCAATAGATTAAATGTTTTCAAGAGGATGGTAGTGTCGTGTCTTACTTTAAAGTGTCGTCCCTGGAGTGAGGGGAGTCAACACCCACATTATATTTTACCCCTTATCAATATCCTGGAGAATCCACTAGCGTTCGTCCAACACACTCCTTCGGTTCATGGACACCTTTTCCTCTCTCTCTCTATCACTGCCGTATCATGCCCCCTCTCATTCTTCCCCAACGCAACATATTCAACAACTCTTGCTTCTAAAAATTAATAAAGATTAATTTATTAAAAGAAAAGTGTAATGTACGTGAGACGTGTATGCGAAGACAATGTGTTGTGTATTCTAATGTAAAGGTAGAGGTCAGACCCCACACAGCTCAAGATCAGAGTCCACTCATCATGGCAAGGATTACACGACATCACAAGAATCAGCACAATGGACCTCACCAAATGCTGCGTCTCTCCCGCCAGACATGTCCACCTCCAGGAGCCTTGATAACCATGAGGTCTGATTCCCATTCAAATCTACAGTCTGGGAATGATACTATTTTTTGTTCCTAAAAAAAAAACTGTTCCTAATAGATTATAGAAACTGAGACCACACAATTCCTGCCCAGTGAAAAGTGGAACACTGTCCCATGAACATGACGTTCTTCCTCATTACGCAATGTTCTAAAGTTTTCACTTTAAAAAACAGTCATTGTATTTAGACTCAAATAGATCTCTTAATTTCCCCAGATAACGTCTTAATGTTCTGATTTCCTTGTTACGTTGAACAAACACTCTCTAATGTTTTGTTTTCATGTAGGGTGAAAATCAGTCCCTACTGTTCTAGTAATAAGTGGACTGCACATCCATCACCACTTATCTATTCACGAATGGTATGAACATCAAAACCCATTACTATGTTGCTGTCCACAGGTAGTGTGAAATATTCTTAGTAAGGTTCTCAGTATTTATCCTGTGGGATACTTATACTATTCAGCTCCACCGAGCAATGTTTATCAACTTCTTCTAGCATAGGCCCAGTGAGAAAGTTGCTGGCCAATCTTCCTGCACCAAAAAAAAAATATCCGGGATCTGAATTTTCCATGGTTCTGTGTTCTTCATCCCAACCAGAGGGAACCTGTAAAATATAGAACACATCTGGTGATAGCCACCCCGTCACTGATCCTTATTAGATGATCGTAAGCCACTGGCCTCGCTCAGAAAACTACAATGAACCAAACTCTGTCAGGGACAGATGAGCTCATCATATAGGTCTGCCTCAGACCAAGACTAGAAAAAACCCAACAACCAGAGTGCGGAACCCCCAGGGAGCACCCCATTGGAATATCCCACCATTGGACAATTTCCTCATCTCCCAATTAACCCCCATTACTCTAGTCTCAACTAGCAGAGCTAATCATCACTTCCCTACTCTATTCTCAGCTAACAGAGCTAATCATCACTTCACTACTCTATTCTCAACTAACAGAGCTAATGATCACTTCACTCTAGCTAGTTTCAACCATGCTACTTCCTAAATTAATTAGGCCTAATTATCCTATATGACTACCTTAGGCCACACCGCAGTTCTTCCAAATCACATCTACATTTGCCATGACAGGCACGTGTAAAATTAAATCCACTTAATTCCGCACACGGTAGAAGTTATTAAAAATCCATAACTGCAGTGACAAAGCACGTTTGCCTTAGTCAACTGTCTGAATTACACTAGCTGTTTGCGAATCATGTTTTTTTTCCTCAAACAGCCTTGATTTGGTCACGTGACGTTTTTGTGTGTCAAAGATCTGGGAGTGTTCCAGTGAAGTCTTTGATGTTACGCATGTGTCTCTCAAGTGCCCTAACTAATTCCAGAATCTTATCTCCTTTTTGTGTAATCAATGTAAGAGTTGTCTTTCTTTGTTATGACAACCAACAAAGCTCGCGTTTCTGCATTGTCTCAGTTCGGGTCTCAACAACAAGCCGCCAATTCGTTTTGATGTCGGAAACTTCTCAAGGTCTCCCGACTGTTCCTATCTCGCCGACTCGAAGTAAACAAGTTGCAGCTGCGAACACAGACTATTTTTCTGTACCGGTTAAAAACAATTGTGGCCTTGAATACATGCTGTGAAACAGACCGTCTGTATTATCATCATCTGGTTAATACACAGTGATTCCATGACAGGTAGCAGTAAGTTAATGATTTCATAGGTTACATGTAGCTGGTAGCTATAGTTAAAATGTTTTCAAGAAGTTGATAGTGATAGTAGACTATTTTCAAGAATTTGGTAGCAATAGAATAAATGTTGGTCTATAAGGTGTGGAATGCGCCTGGCCCTGCAGCCAGCAGGGTTAGGATCGGCTAGCCTCTCCCAGGAGGGGTGAAGAGCGAAAATTAGTAGCCTGCAGATGACCCGCAGACTACACAAGTCAACCCCCACCTCCACGTGGTGCAGACCGGGCAACCATGACCGCGAAGTCATGGGCTAACGGGGCTATGGCTCGCCATAGGGGATGGACTCCCTGTGGTCAGATTAGTGTCCTAAACCTGCGACTGGCCTAGCAAGCCGGCAGGGGATCTTCATACTGCTCGTAGAAAAACTAAGAAGTATAAACGGACTGACCCAAACGGCTATCGACCCGGCAATGTTGATGGACTACGAGATAGATCAGCGATTCAAAAAATAGGCACAATGAACGTCTGCGGTTTCAATAGTAAAGAAGAAGAGCTTATAGAAACAATGGAGAAGAGGAATATTGGTCTGATTGGAATAGCGGACACCAGAACAAAAGGGAAAGGATGCAAGGAGCTCCACCGCAGTTACACGTTTGTTTACTCTGGAGTAGAACAGCAAGAAAGGGTAAGACACAGTGTGGGAATAGTCATCGAACCACGGCTAGCAAGAGGAATACTAGAAATAAAATATATATCAGAAAGAATCATAACAGTGAGAATAAAAGAACAAACAATCACAACATATGTACAGATATACGCACCATGTAATGCAAACAATAATGAGCAAGAATGCGAGGACTTCTACGAAGACATACATGATGTGCTAAATAAAATAGATAAGCAGGACAACATCATAGTTATGGGAGACTTCAATGCAAGACTAGGACATAACAGATTGGGCATAGAAAAACACCTGGGAGCATTTGGAGATCAGCAAAATGAAAGGAATGATAACGGAAGTAGACTGATAGAGTTTTGCAGCCAACACGACCTCTATATAACAAACACATTCTATAAACATAAAGATTCGCAAGTATACACCTGGTATAAATGGAACAATCTAGATACTAAAAGCCAAATTGATTTTATATTGACAAGAAATAACAGAAAGAGAAATATATTAGATGCAAGAGCAGTGCCCAATTTCAGTATAAACACAGATCATAAAGCAGTCGTTGCCACAATAAGAACCATTAGAAGAAGAAAACAAAGAGCAGGAAAATACATGCCATGCGAATCAGTAAACCTAAAAAACCTTAAAGACGAGGCAGTAAGGGAAAATTATGAGAAAGAACTAACTGAACTCTTTGTAAAATTACCTACGGAAAGAAAAACAGTGGAAGAAGAATGGGAGATGTTCAAATCAAGCATTTTAAATACTGCAAAAATAACATGCGGAACCACGAAAAAACGCAAAACACAGATAAAGAAAATAACAAGTTGGTGGAACGCAGAAGTAAAGAAAGCGGTAAAAGAAAAAAAGGAAAAATATAAAAAGTGGTTGAAGAGCAAACAGGAATGTGATTACAGAGAATACAGAATAGCGAGAAGACATGTGAGTAGAATAGTAAAGAGGGAAAAACAAAAAGACTGGGAAGAGTATGGAGAAACCCTAAATAAAAACTACAAGGAGGCAACCAGAAACTTCTACAAAAAGATAAGTGCAATGCGAACCAGAGGAGAACCCTTTGACCCAACTGAAATAATTAACAGCGAAAATGGAGAACCAATAAGTGAACAAAAACAGATCCTAATAAGATGGAAGCAGTATTTCGAACAACTTCTCAACATCCCATCAGATGTCACAGGAATTCAAGAGACCTACACAGATGTCACCGAGGAACTAGAACCAGACATACTAAAAGAAGAAATTATAGAAGCCATCAGATTAGCCCCATTGAACAAATCACCAGGACAGGATGAAATACCAAATGAACTAATTAAAGCAGCAAGGGAAGTAGGAACAGCTTGGCTACATAGACTATTCAACCATGTTTGGGTAGAACAACAGACACCACGAGACTGGGGAAATGCCATAATTATCCCAATTTGGAAAAACAAAAGAGATTGCACACAATACAGAGGCATTTCACTGTTGAGAAAATACTGGGAAAATATTTTGCAAAATTCTTGAAAAAAGATTACGAACTACCTTAGAACCCCAGCTAAGCGAAACGCAGCTTGGATTTAGGAAAAACAAAGGATGCACTGACGCCATTTTTGCTCTTAGACAACTTATAGAAAAATCAATTGAATTCAATGAAACACTCTACTTAGCCTTTGTCGACCAAGAAAAGGCATTTGATAGGGTAGATAGAAACAAGCTGTGGGAAATCCTTAAACAATATGGAGTGAGTACACATCTAACAAACCTATGTAGAAGTTTATACAACAACAGTGAATGCATAGTGAGAGCAACTGGAGGACACTCAGAACCCTTCACCATAAGATCTGGAGTACGACAAGGTTGTGTCCTGTCCCCTCTCTTGTTCATAACATATATAGACAACATATGTAAAGAAACCAGCCAAGCAGAGACAGCAAGAATACCGCATGACGAGAACACAAAAGAAGAACCATCTGCAAATCTAACCATTAGAGAACTCCTGTTTGCGGACGACCAAGCACTAATAGCAAAATCAGAAGCTGAATTACAAGACCACATGAATAGTCTAAACGAAATGTGTAGGGAACATAACATGAAAATTAGCACAAGCAAAACAGAGGTAATGACTATAACTAAAGAAGAACAAACAGCAACAATTCACCTAAACGAACATCCCTTGAAACAAGTAAAGAGCTTCAAGTACTTAGGAAGTATAATATAATATCATCAAATGGCAGATCAGAAGACGAGATCGAAAATAGGTGCAACAAGGCAAATCAACTCATTGGACAAATGGCACCAATACTAAAAAACAAACATGTATCAATAACTACTAAGAAAGCACTTTACAACACAATCTTCCTACCAACTCTGTGCTACCAATGCCAAACCTGGACAATGACAGAAAAAGAGAAAAGAAAAATCACAACAACAGAAATGAGGTTCCTGAGAAGAATACTCAACGTATCAAGAAGAGATAAGATCAGAAATGAAGAAATCAGGACTAAAGTGGGGGTTAAAGCTGCTCTAGATTTTATTAGAAAGCAACAAGTCAAATGGTTTGGCCATGCAAGTAGGCTACCAGTCAACAGCATGCCACAACAAGCAATGATGTACAGACCAGATGGAAACAGAGGAAGAGGCCGACCACGTAAACGTTGGACGGAGGGAATAACAGAATCCATGGGAATGTCGATATACGAATCCCATAACCGGGCACTCTCACGAAGTTTATACTTCACCTCGACACCGCAAGGTACAAGAGGAACACGATGAGATGAGATGAGATTAAATGTTTTCAAAACTTTAACTGTTTTCAAGAAGCTGGCAGCAATAGGGTAAATGTTTTCAAGAAGTTGGTAGCAATTGGGTGAATGTCTTAATTAAGTTGATAACAATAGGGTAAAAGTCTTCAAGAAGTTAGTAGCAATATGATAAATGTCTTCAAGAAGTTGCTAGAAATAGTCTTCTAAAAGCTGGTAGCAATAAAGACTTCTAGAAGACGGTAGCAGTGCATAAAGTGTCTTCAAGACGCCGATAGCTATGGGTTAAATGTCTTCAAGACGCTGGTAGCTAAGGGTTAAATGTCTTCAAGAATCGGGTAGTTATGAGTTAAATGTCTTCAAGATGGTGGTAGCTATGGGTTAAATGTCTCCAAGAAGCTGGTAGCTATGAGTTAAATGTTTTCAAGAAGCTGCAAGCTATGAGTTAAATGTCTTTAATAAGGTGGCAGCTATGAGTTAAATGTCTTCAAGAAGCTGCTAGCTATAGTTTCAATGTCTTCAAGAAGCTGCTAGCTATGGATTACATGTCTTCAAGAAGCTGATAGCTATGGGGTACATGTCTTCTAGATGCTGCTAGCTATCTGTTACATCATCACGGAAGATCAATGACTGTTTGAGGTATATTTTTTTCCATTGTAAGGGATCAGTTTAATTGTGCACGGATATCTCTGCAAGGCCTTCTCACATAAGTCACACAAGGAGAATCGTAACACAGTTCACGAACTCCCAGGATCCAAATGTGTGTACCAAACTCACAGGTGTGGGTAGGTGTCACAGAATGATGATAGTTTAGTGATTCCCAGATAAAATTAAATGTAACACTAATGGCAATATAGGAGAAGGGTTAACACTCGTGTCGTTCAATATGAGAGAAGGATAAATGGAAGGTTATTGACCGATTATCAGGGACAGGTGCTCGCAGAGGTCAGTGGCTGCCGCTCGTATCGGCCGACGGGAGAGAGACACGAATACATCAGAACGGGGAACAGAAAGACGGTGTAATCTCTTTGAAGTGCGACGAGCAATGAACGGAGGAAACGAGCAAATAGTCACTACGTGATTTTACCGCCGTTTGATGGGCAGGATACGGCAAATTTGATTGTAGATCAAACAATCAACGGGGGATTGGACAATCAATATACATTGGTAGAAAAGCGGTTTTTATATTTAGTGTGCTACCAAACTGGACTGAAAGCTGGATTTATGTGTCCTGTAAATGAAAAGAAATATCCTCCCTTATAATGGGATAGAGTGCTTATGTGCGGATAAATTTCGATTCGGGGACTTACATTAATTCTATATATATATATATATATATATAAGGTAACACTAATATTAGAGTAATATTAGCATAGGGAAATATGTGTTTGTGCTTAGGGTTTACTATTGCTTTCTATTTAGTGAATAGTTTAGACTTTAGTGAATTCTGCTGTTTATGTCAGAGTATTCTTTCGGAAGCTGTTCATTACGGCTGGAGAAAGACAATCACATAAACAGTAATATGAAGCAGACTTAAATCATCTGATTTAATGTTTATTACCCAGGTTCCACTACACAGCCTGACATATCAAAGAAGATAAACCAGTACATCTCTTGTACAGAGAAAGCCGTGTTGATAATAAAGGAAAGAACTGTCACTTTAATCAGTCACTTCACAGGTGCAATGAAAATATGTCACTATAGCCAATTCAACCTAAACAGTCAATAAGAGGGGGCGACATAACGAATGGCAAGAAATATGTTTTGGTGAAGTTCAGTGAAAGACCGTTATTCAAGCAGAGCAAATAGGCTAAAATATAGTGCAATTAGGTAATCACCTAAAAGAAACATTGAAGAACACAAGAACATTTAACATAGAAATAGACATTTATATACAGTGATGATGTGTATTCAGTGGTGGACTATACTCCCTTCCAAAACAGGACATATCTGAACTTCAGTGACTTACCTTTATTGGATTATGTTTCTGATGATAAAACATTGACAATTGTTTTCCATAATTGGAGTAAGTCCAGACTCAAGCCGGAAAAGAGCATCCAGGGTGAGACCGTTTCAATTCTATGTGAATGTCTGATGTTTTGGCCGTTTGAATAGGCTAGAGAAACTACGAAGACTAACGTCTACAAGTCCTATCTTGCACTCACATTAGCAGACACTAACAACTACAGATACACATTCAATACATACAACTGACATAGTTTTCAACAATAAACAGGTTATTAATTGTTGGAGGAAACTGTTGTCAGGGTATGTTATGAAGGAGAGAGAGAGAGAGAAAGAGAGAGAGATATAGTGTATGAAAGACGGAAGGGAGGAGTGTAGACAAAAGTCATTCAATACTCCCAATAGTAGAAGGATATTAAAGATGTGCTTGTCGAGTCCACTTTCCTCCAGGGACGATTAGTCACATAAAATGGTGGAGCGAGCGGGGTAATACATAATACCCACATGAACTGGAGGCATAACAAGGCGTATGCATAGAGGGGTACCTGCATATTGGGACAGGCATAGCGGAGTACCTGCATGTTGGGACATACTGTTTGGAATAAATATAAGTATACATTGATGACTTTAAATGAAAGGACGTCCATTGGATATATGGTGCCATTTCATTTAGGTTAGTGACATTACATTAATGCTGGTGACTTTACAGTGAGAAAGTTCCAGACAGGGTGAATTTGGATAGGTGGTAAGACACATCACATACCTAGTCACACGGGCACACGTCTACATAAGTCTTTATCTTATATCTTCTCTATGGATGGAGAGATTGGTTGTATTGTATTGTGTGGTGTCATAGATAAAATATAAATTAAATAGACATAGATAATAGAGATTTATAATAGAATATATTTCTATAGTAAGTAATTCTTTACTGCCTTGAGGTGTCTTTACTCAACTTGTTGACTTACCTGCTTTAACTATGGCCACTCCCAAAATAACTACCGCCGAACTGAGGGCAAACGGAGAGGAAATTGGTTTGTCTGGTTCGGACTTAACTGATTACATACAGGAAAGGGATCGAGAATTTCGTCAAGCAGAACGGGAAGATCGAAAGGCCCAGTTGGAAGCAGAAAGGGAAGATCGAAAGGCCCAGTTGGATGCAGAAGAGGCCAACAAGATACGGGAACATGAATACCGCATGCGAGAACTAGAACTCAAGACACAAATTAAGGGTGAAATAGATGCAGCAGAAGGAAGTTCATCTTCACCTGGGGCAACCCACATGAGTGGACATGGGTACCATGCCATGAAGTTTCCCTTAGCTGTCTATGATCAGTCTAAGGAACGCTTTTACCAGTACGCGTCTCGCTTTGAAGCAATGTCAGTCGCTATGGGGCTGGATAGGAGCAGATGGGCTCTTAAATTATCCCAGGGATTAATAGGTTCGGGATTCGAGGTGTACACACGCTTACCACCAGGACAGGAAAATAATTACGAGGAATTAAAAGCCGCTTTGATGAAGCATTTTGACATCACAGCACAAACGTATAGGAAGAAGTTTAGATCGTCTAGACGAGAGCCGGGAGAGCTATTCGCCGCCTACAGTTTAAGGCTTAAATCCTATCTCCAGAAATGGATGGACTTGGCAGAATTCAAGAGGGATTATGAGAGTCTCGAAGAGATGATGGTGGTCGACCAGATGCGAAAGCAAATGTCGAAACCTCTCAGAACCTTCTTGGGAGAGCAAGGGGCGGAACGGATTGATGTTGTGAATAAGCTGGCGGAACGATTCGTAGAGGTACATGGGGAGACTCAGGAACTAAGTACACAAACCAAAGGTCAGGAGAAACAAGAGAAAAAGAAACCTAAAAACTGGGAAGGAGAAAAAGTGGAACCTTATATAAAGACGTCAACGGAGAGTTCTGAGAAGGTGAAGGAAGGAAACCATAACACCTCGAATTCTCCAGCTAAACGACCGTGGTCGGAGAAGTGGTGTTCGATTTGTCAGTCGCCCTCTCATAACACGAAGGACTGCAGATCGAAACCTAAAAGTTCTTACTTCGCAGCATGCAAAGTGACTCCTACGACGGTGATCACAGACAAGGCTGAGGTCGGCGAAGGAGCTAGGAACAAAAAGGACACACGGAAACCTTGGAAGGGAAAATGGTGCACACACTGCAGGGCGAAAACACATAATAATGTGGACTGCAGATGCAAGGCAGAAGACGCCAATTGCATAACCAACCTCGAGGAATCAAAAGAGGAAGGCAAGGAAACGGTCAAGGAGATGGAAGACACTCCGGACCAAGAGAGGCCACCTGTGGTCGAACTGATTGAAGTCAATGGCCAGCAGGTTGTTTGTCTCTACGATACCGGGTTGGATGGGGAAGCTGTGATAGACGCCAGCCTGGTAAGCCAAGACCAACTTACAGGGGAGACCATAGAAATACAGCTGGCAATGAGGAGTGCTGTTACCATGACGCTGCCTATCGCCAAGGTGGAGATTAAATCCAGGTACGTCACGGGCATTATTCCAGCGGCTGTATTATCTTACTCCTTATTTCCCATGATCATTGGCACGAAATATGTCTTTTTGGGGATGCCCAAACCGCCAGCCCACCAGGGAACAGTAGCCAGTGGATTTCAAGGGAAGGAAAAAGAGGCAGAGACACTATGCGACAACTCAGAGATAGGAGAATTGCATACTGCCCAGAGGAAGGATACTACGTTGCGTCCTTGCTACAGGAAGCTGCAAAGAGGTGCTGAGCCACCAGAACAGGGACAGTACTTTCTGAAGAATCGACTACTCTATCGGAGAGCTGGGAGGGGAGACAATCTGCACAAGCAGTGGGTGGTTCCAGAGACCCACCGTCCTCAGATTCTTCAGAGTGGACACATCCTAGCCGTGAATCGACATATGGGTGTCAGAGAAACATTGCAGCAGATTTCCGGCCATTATTGCTGGCCAGGAATGACCGGAGATGTGCGCCGGTTAGTGAAGTCTTGTTCAGAGTGCCAGAAAGCACCATCCAACAAGCGAATTAAGAGGAAACTAGCTCTTAAGGTGGAAGACAAAGTGGAAGTATGGGGTCCAGAAGAGACTAATATACTACAAGTAGGATGGAAAGGACCTTATCCTGTGGAAAAGGTTGTGTCCAAGAACATCTACAAAATCCGGATCGGGGAAGAGCAGAAAAATCTCCCTAGACATCTCATTAGGAAATATGAGGAGAGATCCGGGAGCAAAGCTTCGCACTGTATGGTGATGGCAGCCATTGGGACAAAGGTTACCAGTCCAGACGAAGACCAGAGATCGCCAGTACAACATAGGAGGGCCTATGGGACAGTACGTGATAGGTCAGATTTACCTAACGAAAGGAGGAGGGAAATCACACGTCAGGGAAAGGACAAGAGTGAAAGTTTCACCGGTAACCAAGTTCAGAAGGGGTGGGTAACGTCGGGAAAGGCGAGAAATACCCAGGACTCCAACCGAAGATTGGCTGACCAGATACAATATCGCCCAAGATGGTCCTGGAAGCAAAAGTCCAGGAGGTTTGGGAAAGACGACTCGGTCCAACGCAGACGAGGTGGAACATCCCCAGAGGCAAAGCCGGGGGAAACCAAGAGGACATGGAATCAGTGTTACAATCAGGATGGGACAATCCGTCTGTATTGTGAGCCGTCGCTGACGCAAGTCGAGAGAAAGTCGACCAGACGTACAGGAGCGATGAGCCAACACTTGTTTCAGTCATGAGTAGTATGGTAGGGTGCCTATGAGGTCGCCTACTGGATGAGGAGGTGAGCCATGTGAGGATCCAAACATATCATCAACACGTGATGTTCATAGCTACTTCACAGAAGCTCAACGCACGGTGGATGTGATGGACGTTGTTGCTGCAACAGGACTTCACAGTGGAATACATCCCGGGTAAGGAGAATGTAGGAGCGGATTTCTTATCTAGACATCCAACTTTAGAGGAAGAGGAATAGGATGGTGGATCATAGGAATCAAAACTACATTGAAGAAGAGTCGACGCGGTCAACTCTCTTAAGAGGGGGCCTATGTCACAGAATGATGATAGTTTAGTGATTCCCAGATAAAATTAAATGTAACACTAATGGCAATATAGGAGAAGGGTTAACACTCGTGTCGTTCAATATGAGAGATGGATAAATGGAAGGTTATTGACCGATTATCAGGGACAGGTGCTCGCAGAGGTCAGTGGCTGCCGCTCGTATCGGCCGACGGGAGAGAGACACGAATACATCAGAACGGGGAACAGAAAGACGGTGTAATCTCTTTGAAGTGCGACGAGCAATGAACGGAGGAAACGAGCAAATAGTCACTACGTGATTTTACCGCCGTTTGATGGGCAGGATACGGCAAATTTGATTGTAGATCAAACAATCAACGGAGGATTGGACACTCAATATAAATTGCTAGAAAAGTGGTTTTTATATTTAGTGTGCTACCAAACTGGACTGAAAGCTGGATTTATGTGTCCTGTAAATGAAAAGAAATATCCTCCCTTATAATGGGATAGAGTGCTTATGTGCGGATAAATTTCGATTCGGGGACTTACATTAATTCTATATATATATAAGGTAACACTAATATTAGAGTAATATTAGCATAGGGAAATGTGTGTTTGTGCTTAGGGTTTACTATTGCTTTCTATTTAGTGAATAGTTTAGACTTTAGTGAATTCTGCTGTTTATGTCAGAGTATTCTTTCGGAAGCTGTTCATTACGGCTGGAGAAAGACAATCACATAAACAGTAATATGAAGCAGACTTAAATCATCTGATTTAATGTTTATTACCCAGGTTCCACTACACAGCCTGACATATCAAAGAAGATAAACCAGTACATCTCTTGTACAGAGAAAGCCGTGTTGATAATAAAGGAAAGAACTGTCACTTTAATCAGTCACTTCACAGGTGCAGTGAAAATATGTCACTATAGCCAATTCAACCTAAACAGTCAATAAGAGGTGGTGACATAACGAATGGCAAGAAATATGTTTTGGTGAAGTTCAGTGAAAGACCTTTATTCAAGCAGAGCAAATAGGCTAAAATATAGTGCAATTAGGTAATCACCTAAAAGAAACATTGAAGAACACAAGAACATTTAACATAGAAATAGACATTTATATACAGTGATGATGTGTATTCAGTGGTGGACTATACTCCCTTCCAAAACAGGACATATCTGAACTTCAGTGACTTACCTTTATTGGATTATGTTTCTGATGATAAAACATTGACAATTGTTTTCCATAATTGGAGTAAGTCCAGACTCAAGCCGGAAAGGAGCATCCAGGGTGAGACCGTTTCAATTCTATGTGAATGTCTGATGTTTTGGCCGTTTGAATAGGCTAGAGAAACTACGAAGACTAACGTCTACAAGTCCTATCTTGCACTCACATTAGGAGACACTAACAACTACAGATACACATTCAATACATACAACTGACATAGTTTTCAACAATAAACAGGTTATTAATTGTTGGAGGAAACTGTTGTCAGGGTATGTTATGAAGGAGAGAGAGAGAGAGAGAGAAAGAGAGAGAGATATAGTGTATGAAAGACGGAAGGGAGGAGTGTAGACAAAAGTCATTCAATACTCCCAATAGTAGAAGGATATTAAAGATGTGCTTGTCGAGTCCACTTTCCTCCAGGGACGATTAGTCACAGTAGGTTTGCTGAATTTGAAATTTAACGTGGGCAGGGGCCTATTTGGTCTATTTTTTGTTTTTCGATTTCCGTCTGCAGAGAAATTGTTAGTGTGCGCAAGGTGCACACGACATGTTTTAGGTTTGTCGCCCTTGTGCGTTCTCATTACGTCCTGCCGGGAAGACTCTTGATAGCTCACCAGTTCCCCTGCCTCATGCATGTTCATGTCCAGCGTGTCTTTAGTGTCCTGATCCCTTCATTGTATTGGTCTAACCGTGTCTCTTCTTCCATGAATTTTTTTGTTTTAATTAAGGGCTCGTGGTACCCCAGGGGTCAGAGCCACCCCGTCAGGTCTCACTTCCTGTGTGTGTCATTCGGAGACTGTTTCTGCATGTGACCCTGGAAAGTTCAGTTGCAGATACTAACTATACTTCGATCTTAGCCGAGAAGCGATTTCTCCAGGAACTATTCATTCATTCATTCATTCATTCTATAGCATGTCTTTTAGAGAACTTCGCTCCCATAACAACCTTCCGGAAAACTTCTCAGTCAGAAGCAATATGTCCCGCGTCCGATACACTCATCTGGAGATCATCTGCCACATCCTGCACCCATCTTCTCTTTGGCCTTCCTCTTCTTCTTCTCTTCCCGGGCATATCCCCATCCATGATTGTTCTCTCCAAACTTCAAGACGTTTTAAGTGACCATTCTTGATGTTTGTAAGCCACTGCGAGGTTTAAAATGGTCAGAATATTTCAGTTCCCAAAACGTGATATTGTTTATGCGCCAGTGTCCTTCGATGTTCAGATCGTGTACACGGAGAGTATTTTTCTCCTTTGTGTATATACACAAATAAACATCATCAAAGTAAAACTGTTGTCATTCTAAATTTATAGACAGTATTTTCACGGAGAGCGGAAGATAGGACACAGAGATAGAAACATGATGTGAGCAGACAAACACTGTGACATATCGGCCTTTACACCAAAACCCAGAGATGCGGTGGTAGTTAATTCCCCTGATTAGATAATCCGGTCTTTTGGGATTTATTTCTATCCCCACCCTATCCTATTTTCCATTACATTTACAGGTTACAATATATTCTTGTTTTGTCTTCTTCTTCTTCTTCTTCTTCTTCTTCTTCTTCTTCTTCTTCTCTCTCTCTCTCTCTCTCTCTCTCTCTCTCTCTCTCTCTCTCTCTCTCTCTCTGTGAGGAAGCGTGTATGATTGAGTGGATGTACGACTGTGTGAGTATATGTGTATGTGCGTGTGTGAAAGTGTGTATGTCGATTATGTGCATATGGGAAGGAGTGTATGAGTGTGCTTTGCTTTATGTATGAATGAGGATATATGCGCTCGCGCGCGCGTGTGTGTGTGTGTGTGTGAGAGAGAGAGAGAGAGAGAGAGATTTGCGATTGGGAGTGAGTATGTGTGTATTCGAGAGAGTGTGTATTTGTGTGTTACTGGATTGGTGCATAACTGTAAGAGCTTGTGTAAATGATGTATGCATGTATGCAGGTATGCATGTATGTGTGTATGCATGTATGTGTGTATGCATGTATGCAGGTATGCATGTATGTGTGTATGCATGTATGTGTGTATGCATGTATGCAGGTATGCATGTATGTGTGTATGCATGTCTTTGTGTTTGTGTATGTGTATCTGCCTGTCTACCTGTCTCATAACATGGTAGTATGCATTATATTCACAACATACATTTGGCAATGTTTATTTTTCTATGTGAATGCAACATGTACAGTAGATAATTGATGTACGGAAGATGAGTGATTGGAAGGGCCAAATCGGGCCTGCGTGCCCAATTTGTGAGCCTTTAAAAATAAATTTCGTTCGTTTTTGTGAGTAACATGGCCCAAAGTGTTGACTGTGCCTCATGTCTTCTGTGCCTTGGTGACTTATAGAGCATGGGGATGACCACATTTGGCTGTCGTGGTCTGCATACATGCTTCCGTGAAGACAGGTTACACTTGGGCGGTAGTGACCCGTCTTCATACTATCACAGCAAGTTCATTATGGCTGCACATGATTGTTTCCTTCCTGTAATGGCCCCATTCCGTTGAAATAAATACACACCTCATTGTCTGCCTGTCCGTCAATCCGTCAGTCTGTTTGCCTGTCTAACTGCCCGTCTGTCTGTCTAGCTTGTTAGATAGCCATCTGTCTATCCAGCCTTCCATCCATCCATTCACCCATCTGTCCATCAATCTTTCCTTCCTTCCATCCACTTATTCACATCGACATCAATCCATGTCTGTCTGTTTGTAAGAAAGAACTTCTTTGTGTTTCCCTCTCCACCTGCCCATCTCCGTGTGTGCGTTACATTGTCTCTGTACCCCTCTTTCCCCCTCATCATTCCTCCATTTCCTCTTGTATATTATTTAAAAGATTACATCATTCAGAAATATTCTGACTCGGTTCAAACGGATGCAAATTGTGTTTCCGGAACTTCCTGCCTTTCATCACTGTTATCATCAGCGCGCATTCATTCTCTATCACTCCTTATCTTCGCCAATATCCACTGATTTGATTACAGCACCGATATGCGCGTGTCAGCCCCGGGCTAGCCAGAAAGCACTCAACTCCAGGAATCTTGTACCATTTATGGAAACGTGCAGATATGAACTCGGAGACGTCACGTTCGTCAGGTCATTGGATGGCGGCCAGATTCCAGCATGTGCCTCCAGTTAATTACTGCCCAGACTCAGATTGGCATCTCCGCCGCCCGCGGAAATGGCATCAAGTTCTTTTGCTCAAATGGGTCCTCTCATCCGATGATTGTTTTCGTGGCAGATGACCTGGAGTATGCACAAAAACCAGGGCTGCTGTGAACACAATCTCTCTTGTTATTCCCTCCAGCTGCTCTAGAAAATTGTCTTAGGCACCTTTTTTTGTGTTTGCTTTATCTCCGCAATTCCTCAATCTTTTTTATATATTTAATTTGAGAGATAGAGGGACTGTAGGAGAGTAGAAAGGCGTTGTCAGAGATTGGACTGGACTGTCGCTGTTGTGTTGTGTTTTATAACGAAAATGCGACCATATTAAGTAGTTAAAAGTTAGGTGCATATCCTTTACAGGACGTTACAGTCAACCCTAGCATTGTTGGGCTGTTTTTTTTTATCTCTAGGCAAGTTGACGGTCAGTAGTTTGGCGTTGCTTTCTGAACCACCGGCACCCATACAATTTCATAAAACACCAACGCAATGTGGTCTGCTGCCAAATCGCCCGCAGCTGTGTTTCAAACGCGGCATGCGAGATTACGAACTGCGTCCGTAACCCGTTATCACTTGCATTTTGAAAGTATATATATATCTGAACCAACGTGCCAAACAGGTTGCACACACACACACACACTCACACACACTTTGTTTATGGCCCAATATGCCACAGAGTGTTACATCCACACCTTTGACATCTGAAACAGTGCGGCATGAAAACTATAGCACATCTACACTGAAACTAACGCGCACACGCGCATACACACACACGCACACCTGTTGGCATGCCTCTATGGATGTGGCCGAAACAAGCCGCTTGTGGTATAATAAAACGTCCTTACCCTTTCCTATTTATGGACTCCCTTAAAAATAAACAAACCCTTACAATTACTGTTTAAGTAACTTACTTAATGTAGGAGAAAATAAAACAGCGATAGACTGACCGTGGCACAGCTAAATTTATTTTGGCTTGTTTTCTCTCCCTTATCTGGCCAATCCTGGCGAGGGGGAAAACAAAGACTGAAGCGGCCATTTCTAGTCAAGACACCACGCAGGAAAGTCGACCTTTCCCTTCGGGGAGAAGGTATTTTGCCTTAAAAACATGATTCTCTTCAAGCTATTGGTATGTTATCTACATTATTAAGATATATTTATGTATTACATTGACCAGTATGTTTAATTAAGAATTAGTTACAATTCTCTTAAACCAGGCTGGATGATGTTTACTAAGGAAACACAGGTGGGCGCCACGCTGTAATTTTTCCTATGTCTTACAATTTCAAATCCCTATGTTAATATCTTTTTATAGGCATTATGAACTTATATCTAACTAAATGGTGTTTATAACCTATGAATAGTATGTGTACTGTAGTACATAGAGTATCAACTCTCATGTCAGAAACTCTTTTCAATTTTGGAAAGACTCCTGATTCATACTTCAGAGAAGAAAACTCGTTTCTGCCAATTTCATAGTCCTATGAAAAATAACTTCTATGCAATGGAACTATATATCCCTATCGATGCTTAGAAATCTGCAAATAATTTATGTACTGTAGAGATTGGACTTTAAAGAAACATTTTCTCAATGTAGGAGCAGACTCTTGATTTCATACTGCACAAGTAGAGAACTGGTGTCTGCCACCTTCAAATATCCTATGTAGTGTAAATGCACTGGTAAGGATGTCTCTGAACTTGTTTTATCCATGCGGGGACATACAAATGATTACGCATATTCCTGACTCTTACTTAGTCAGGGGATAAAATATTTTGCCACATTATAATCTGTAACTTGGAAATATAGTGCTAAATTTTAGTACCATTCTTTTGTTAACAGATTAGTAACCACTCCATATGAGGGTGAACATATAATCATTTCATAAAATAGTGTTAGGGACAGGCCATGGTTGAATATAAATTCATGAACAATTAAACGCGTAATGTAAATGCATGTTCGGATAGGATTCACTCCGCATCGCCTCACCGTAGTAGAAACAGAAGCGAAGATTGATGTGAATAAATTGCTTGCAATATTCAGAAGACTGGACCATGCGGCATAAGTTATTCTTATAAATACCCTCCGAATAATAGCAGTCATTGGCAAAACATATCACAGCGATTACTATCCTCATGTGCTGTACGCAGTGGGGGAAAACAATGGATGTTTTAGTTCATGAAGATAATTCAAAAACCTAGGCTCCCTGCATCACCATTATGATTATTATGTATGATTATCATGTACTTAATATCAGAGAAATGTACATGTATGTTTTTTTTGGTATGAGAATTTTCTGTTCTGATTGTTACTTTTTACTGTGGGAAGATACATTTTAATGTTGCACCTTGGGATTAGAGGATGTTGATGTAAGAATCCATGTGTTTGTCAGTACTTTAAGAAGCCAAGGTTGAATAGTCTTGACCTAATGATGATTATAGTGCCGAAAGGAAGACGCGGCATTAGAAACCACAGGGATTCTGTATAGGCTATTCTCTTCAAGTAATGAGAGAGACAATATCAACATGTTGGATGGACAGAATGACTTCACCCATCTAATAGTCCCAGTAACCACAGAACAAAATATAAGTGAGAAAATATCTTACTCACTATGAAGAGTCAGAATGGCTCAACTCAGCAATGAGGGACAGTGGAACATGGACACCCACTCCTTTCCCCTTCTCCCCTTGTTGTTTTGTATTTGTGTTTGTAATTGTGTTGTAAACCTTTTATCATAACACAGTAGGTTAATGCTAGTGTTGTATTCTTTGTCATCCCTTTTCTATAGAAGAGAAGCAGGTGGTGGTTGAATTTGGTGGGACTATATCACTAACACTGGATCCTGGGTCAACAGCCATAAAGTGAATGTCCAAAACCATAGTCTGGATCTAGCAATACCTCAATGTTTACTGCGGCGCTCAATAGCTCCATAGCGAGCAACAGAAAAATTGAAGATAACTGATTGGGTGAGTGATTAAGTCCTATTTTAGGAGGAAGATCCAGGATGGACTTCAAGATCTAATAATCTACAAAGATGAAGATCAACAGAGTAACTGACAACAGTGTATCGTCTGCTTTACGTCTGAGAAGTATCACCTATAAGCCTTATCACTCAGCAAAATCAGTGAAACTATGGGACAATCCTACAAGTTATTAAAACTAACAACAGTGAGTAACCTTCAACTGTTGGTTGGATTACCAAGTTAATATCCACAATGGATAAGTCTTCGAAAGAACATCTCACAGCTGCAAAAGTCAAACATAAGGTTCCAGCCATGCAACACCAAGTTCTAGCTATGAACACCAACTCAAACAAATGGGAAGAAGACATTGAACCAATACAACCAAGGTGCCAACTGAAAAACCATACCTACACCAGATTACCTCAAGGTTCCCAAACCTGAACACATAAAAAAAAAGACCATATGAAAGCAGCTAGCGGAGTAAATGCCTCTACGCCTGCAACCACAGGAATCACCTGATGGCCTGCAACCCTGGATATGTGTTGGAGCAATATTCTTGTTCCATGCCTGCAGCAGAATTCTGGAATTAATTCCAGATGAACCAAATAAATAACAAGCAGAATTGTATGTCTACACTGAAAGTAAATACTGAATCAGAACTCTGTGCTGGTCCCATGTCAGCCTAAATGCCAATAACGGTGGAATAGGTTATAGACTGATGACTAGGTGGGTGAAAAATCTGTGGGAACAAAATTGAGATTCGGATATTATAAGCCGAGACGCTGAAAGGTAGGCATCCTTTTCATCAGATATGGTGATATAGGGAAGAACCTTAGTCCAAGACCAAAGATGCATCTCCTGAAGGTATGACCAACCCAGGCCTCAATTTCACACTGACACCGAGCCGTTCGCAAAGAAGATTCTTGAATTCAGCTCCACGGAGGAGATATGTGGTGAATTTATTTCATAATATGGATTATAAGTTGTTCCGCAACAAACTTCAGTGGACATTAAACATGACTGTGAGTATTTATTGGTGTCAAGGATAAATATGGACATTAACTGCTTTGCACTGGAGAAGAATACCCATCCGCAATGCCTAAATGAACACTATAATTAATTAATTTAATTATTAGTATCAACTGTTTTCATGTGTGTGTTTTTTTCTTCTATGACATATAAAGAGTGTTATTGAGGTATAACCAATGATGGTTAAGGTAAATAGTATTTTGACACCAACTCATTATTTTTAACAATGAGAGAATGGTAAAAGGTGTCAGAAACATGTTATTTTGGGTTCTATTTAATATCTTTATTTGCCTTAATTATGAGGGAAAATGAAAGTAGACCCAATTTGTGGTTGTTATGTTGTTTGTGATAACATTGTTGTTGTTTTTTTGGGGTCACTGGGTACTATATTGTAATAATGCAATGAATCCCATGCCTGTCTGAAAATGCATAGTGGTTATTACACATATATATATGTAAATGCAGATCTTGAGTTAATACCTGAACTGTTTGTCCAAAAGTGTTGTGTACATCAAGTAAATGTGGTGTCACATAAGTGGTTGTTTATATGTTGTGAGCAATCAATATCCTTCTAGCATCTATAGTTAATTTAAAGGGTGATGAAGTGGGAAGGGAAACCTACACACAGATGCCATTGTTTCAAGGATTGAACTCTTTCTTCCTGGGATTTGTTGTAAATATCCCTGATCACCCTGCATTCTTACCAGTGACCAGAGAATCAATAATACCCCCTAGACATTTTAACGAATTATTCTCAGGAATTAAAATCCACATCCCACACCGCTTCTCGCTGGTAATAAAATCACTTACAAATGATGTATCCCCTGACAGATACGACTTTACTTGTATTGTCAGCCTTCTTGTGTGAATAACACCAACAATGTTAGATTGCTCCTGCGACGCCCAAGAAAACGTGTTTACGTGTTCACACCTTGCGGCACCCTAACCGGTGGTCTTGCCATTACTGTGTTTACGTACACCATTCAGATAAGTTTGTTATTTAAAGTCACGCAGGTCTGATAATTCGTTTGTTCGAGGGAACCTTCGTTGACCTCAGCATATATCAAGGAATGTGCAGGCTAATTGTTTCCTCTTCCTTTTTTACTTCTACAGTTGCTTCTTATTCTTACTTCTTCTAACGCGCCATGGACCAGACTGACATTCTGAATGCTCTACAACAGTAGTTCTCAACCGGTGGGTTAGGGGGGATTTAGGATTATTTCAAGATCGCATTAATACAAGAACCAGTTACTTGATATGTTTTTCCCCTCTAAATTTTACGGTTCTGTACTTCTCGCCCTAATTAAATTCGTTTTATAACGTAAGTAGAACCGCAAATCACGTTTTATGTAGATGTCTAGACTTGTTCTAGTATGTATTATTAAATTTAGCTTCCATTTTTATGTATACTGTGTAAGGGTGGGGTGGGGGGATTTATAGGGAGGAAATTCGAAAAAGGGGGGGGGGGACGTTCTGAACATATGGTAAAGGGGGGGGGGGGGTGGGCATGGGCCAAAAAAGTTTGAGAACCACTGCTTTACGAGAAGTAAGACTTTTGCGAGAACCAAGCGATGACTGCAAATCTACAACCTTGGTCAGATTGCGAGAACAAGCAAATTAAAAGAGTTGTGGCCAAACAAGAACACTACGTGTGTTTATGCTTGCAGCTACGGTTTGCAATCGCATTTTCCTCATGTTGGACTGGTAGTACATGGTTCCGTCGCCCTGCTACTGAGTGAGTGCGTGGGCGACACTGTGAGCTGTGAAATTCGCGGGGAATGCTTTTACATCTGTCCTGTACAGTGACCTGCATGTTCGGAACAATGGCTACCGGCTGTTGCTGAATTGACTGATTTGCCTTTTCGCATCACGAGTGCATTTTTCAGGAGACTCCCGGGAGTCGGCGCTGAAGTTGCGGAGTTCGTGCTTTATGCGACACTTTCGGCGTGTCGCCCTGCGGTAAAAGACCGAGCCATGTGAGAAAACCCGGGTTAATGAGGTCTTTCTAGTGACTGCCGAGTCCATCGACGATGAACTGTGGTTTTCGTGGATTAATTTTGTGTTGGCATTCTGGCGGCGGCATTATGCACAGTGTACATGTGCGGGCTGTTGGATTGCCGAGACTCCTGCCTATTCCACTTTTCACATTGGACAGTGGGGAGCATTTTGTGTGATATTCACTGGCACAGGAACGGGGCATAGTGGGGACGACCCGTTGCCGTGAAGTTGGAACCTCGACTAATTAACTAACTAACTACGCAGGAAGCCAAAAAAGATTGATGAACCAACACAGAACTGGTGTCGTGAGCCGCTCCATGCTGCGGGATTTGCTGAGGAGGGGATCCGAGAACTTATGGATTGAATGGTTCAATGTGCAATGAGGATGATCTGTCGACTAACTAACTCTAACGTTTCTTCTTCTAATTATTTTATTTCCACGTCGCCGTCGTCAAGGCAAATGTCGTCCATGATATCAGCAACTGGTCTTCTTACCAATGGGTAATTTTTTCCTACTATTCTCCCCACCCCTTTTTTCTATTTTTATTGTCTTTTTCATGAAAACACCTATTCTGTGTAAGTGTTAACTGCCGTGAGACTTAGCACACGTAATACACAGAACAAGTAATTGTACACTAGACCTAATGTGTTGCCCTTATTTGAGAAGGCTAGGCCTTGGACCTTCCTATCTAAGAGATCCAGTTATGGCGTTATATCATAACAAACCCATAGATCTTATAACATTACGCGACCCTTTTTTGGGTGCGAACCAAGTAACTTTCAAGCCACAGGCGGACATCAGAATCCCCCTATCATGATGCAACCATGGGATGTCTCCGTTTCGCAGTGGTTAGCACGCTGGCCTGTCGGGTCGACAGTTATGGATATTCTGTTATGATAATTTGACTGTGTCCAACGTGTGCCGCGTGGTTACACACCCGCTTCACACGCCAGTGATCCGGGGCTTGTTTCCGGATCCGGTCAGGGATATGCACTACTGACGAGCTCAAACGAGGGCGAAACTCGAGTATAGTGCTTCCATATTGACGTGGATAGGCCTTAGGTTCATACCGGAATACGATCAGCGTTGCCAGTAGTGGGTTGTGCTCAATATTTAAATCTCAAATCCCGAAATAACAAAATTAATCAGTTATGGATATGACCTCGTCGAGGGTCCCAGGTCGACCGTGAATAAAACTGAGCACCAGGAATGTTCTGGGAAGTAGATTTGACTCATGTGATAGAGACAGAGGACCCATCCAGTGCCAGCTCGTCTATATGAGGCCACGCGTCCATTATGCCTCAATTTGTGGGAAGGAGTAGTTTACTTTCTCCGTGTTACATTGTTTGTGTTCACACATATTCTACCGCGAAAGTTTCATACCGTCCACTACCAAATTCGTCAACTACATTTTACATTGATTGCTCTGTTATCTTTCCTTCCATGTCCGCGTGTAATATCCAACTCTTTCACTACATTTTACATTAATTGCTCGGTTATCTTTCACTACATTTTACATTAATTGCTCTGTTACCTTTCCTGCCATTCTCGCATGTAATACCCAAATCTTTTACTACATTTTACATTAATTGCTCGGTTATCTTTCACTACATTTTACATTAATTGCTCGGTTATCTTTCACTACATTTTACATTAATTGCTAGGTTATCTTTCACTACATTTTACATTAATTGCTCGGTTATCTTTCACTACATTTTACATTAATTGCTCGGTTATCTTTCACTACATTTTACATTAATTGCTTGGTTATCTTTCACTACATTTTACATTAATTGCTAGGTTATCTTTCACTACATTTTACATTAATTGCTTGGTTATCTTTCACTACATTTTACATTAGTTGCTAGGTTATCTTTCACTACATTTTACATTAATTGCTTGGTTATCTTTCACTACATTTTACATTAGTTGCTCGGTTATCGTTCACTACATTTTACATTAGTTGCTCGGTTATCTTTCACTACATTTTACATTAATTGCTTGGTTATCTTATAAAAATCGGCATCATGCAGCATGTCCCCCACAGAAGGTGGCTATTATCACGGCGCGCCAAAAGGCCTCTCTCCACATCCTGTCATTTCTTCCACCTGTCATATCCTGTCATCAGGAGGTGGCTATTATCACGGCGCGCCAAAAGGCCTCTCTCCACATCCTGTCATTTCTTCCGCCTGTCATATCCTGTCATCAGAAGGTGGCTATTATCGCGGCGCGCCAAAAGGCCTCTCTCCACATCCTGTCATTTCTCCTGCCTCACGCACTCTCATGTCCTGTGTCCTCTGGTGGACTTCTGCCTTGTCTATCGGGAACCATACCCTCCATCAGTGCTCTCGTCCAGTCACTGTGTCTGCCATGTCCCTAGTTGGGGTGTTGATATAATAATGGTGTCTAGAGTAGTAGCTGAATATTCTCTCGTTCGGGCGTCTCGCTCACAACGCCGCCTGATAGTTGCTCTCGGAGTATTTGACGCAACACACGGCAGCAGCCTAAATACAGTTTATTTCACAATGATGCACAATCAAACCAAACCTCCACAGCCAGCCGAGACACACTCGCACTTTCTAGCCGGTCGTTTACTGACCACTGTGGACAGTAAGCTTGGTGGTCATCTCTCTCTCTCTCTCTCTCTCTCTCTCTCTCTCTCTCTTGTACGGTTACTATAACTCGTGTTATGCTGTCCTCACTATAACATCGGCCTCTCTTGTACAGTCACTATAACTCGTGTTATGCTGTCCTCACTATAACATCGGTCTCTCTTGTACGGTTACTATAACTCGTGTTATGCTGTCCTCACTACAACATCGGCCTCTCTTGTACAGTCACTATAACTCGTGTTATGCTGTCCTCATTACAACATCGGTCTCTCGTGTACGGTTACTATAACTCGTGTTATGCTGTCCTCATTACAACATCGGCCTCTCTTGTACAGTCACTATAACTCGTGTTATGCTGTCCTCATTACAACATCGGCCTCTCGTGTACGGTTACTATAACTCGTGTTATGCTGTCCTCATTACAACATCGGCCTCTCTTGTACAGTCACTATAACTCGTGTTATGCTGTCCTCATTACAACATCGGTCTCTCGTGTACGGTTACTATAACCCGTGTTATGCTGTCCTCATTACAACATCGGCCTCTCTTGTACAGTCACTATAACTCGTGTTATGCTGTCCTCATTACAACATCGGCCTCTCTTGTACAGTCACTATAACTCGTGTTATGCTGTCCTCACTACAACATCGGCCTCTCTTGTACAGTCACTATAACTCGTGTTATGCTGTCCTCACTATAACATCGGTCTCTCTTGTACGGTTACTATAACTCGTGTTATGCTGTCCTCATTACAACATCGGCCTCTCTTGTACAGTCACTATAACTCGTGTTATGCTGTCCTCACTACAACATCGGCCTCTCTTGTACAGTCACTATAACTCGTGTTATGCTGTCCTCACTATAACATCGGTCTCTCTTGTACGGTTACTATAACTCGTGTTATGCTGTCCTCATTACAACATCGGCCTCTCTTGTACGGTCACTATAACTCGTGTTATGCTGTCCTCACTACAACATCGGCCTCTCTTGTACAGTCACTATAACTCGTGTTATGCTGTCCTCACTACAACATCGGCCTCTCTTGTACGGTCACTATAACTCGTGTTATGCTGTCCTCACTACAACATCGGCCTCTCTTGTACAGTCACTCTAACTCGTGTTATGCTGTCCTCACTACAACATCGGCCTCTCTTGTACGGTCACTATAACTCGTGTTATGCTGTCCTCACTACAACATCGGCCTCTCTTGTACGGTCACTATAACTCGTGTTATGCTGTCCTCTCTACAACATCGGCCTCTCTTGTACGGTCACTATAACTCGTGTTATGCTGTCCTCACTACAACATCGGTTTCTCTTGTACGGTCACTATAACTCGTGTTATGCTGTCCTCATTACAACATCGGCCTCTCTTGTACAGTCACTATAACTCGTGTTATGCTGTCCTCTCTACAACATCGGTCTCTCTTGTACGGTCACTATAACTCGTGTTATGCTGTCCTCACTACAACATCGGTCTCTCTTGTACGGTCACTATAACTCGTGTTATGCTGTCCTCTCTACAACATCGGTCTCTCTTGTACAGTCACTATAACTCGTGTTATGCTGTCCTCACTACAACATCGGTCTCTCGTGTACGGTCACTATAACTCGTGTTATGCTGTCCTCATTACAACATCGGCCTCTCTTGTACGGTCACTATAACTCGTGTTATGCTGTCCTCATTACAACATCGGCCTCTCTTGTACAGTCACTATAACTCGTGTTATGCTGTCCTCACTACAACATCGGCCTCTCTTGTACGGTCACTATAACTCGTGTTATGCTGTCCTCTCTACAACATCGGTCTCTCTTGTACGGTCACTATAACTCGTGTTATGCTGTCCTCACTACAACATCGGTTTCTCTTGTACGGTCACTATAACTCGTGTTATGCTGTCCTCACTACAACATCGGTCTCTCTTGTACAGTCACTATAACTCGTGTTATGCTGTCCTCTCTACAACATCGGTCTCTCTTGTACGGTCACTATAACTCGTGTTATGCTGTCCTCTCTACAACATCGGTCTCTCTTGTACGGTCACTATAACTCGTGTTATGCTGTCCTCTCTACAACATCGGTCTCTCTTGTACGGTCACTATAACTCGTGTTATGCTGTCCTCTCTACAACATCGGTCTCTCTTGTACAGTCACTATAACTCGTGTTATGCTGTCCTCATTACAACATCGGTCTCTCGTGTACGGTTACTATAACTCGTGTTATGCTGTCCTCATTACAACATCGGCCTCTCTTGTACAGTCACTATAACTCGTGTTATGCTGTCCTCATTACAACATCGGCCTCTCGTGTACGGTTACTATAACTCGTGTTATGCTGTCCTCATTACAACATCGGTCTCTCGTGTACGGTTACTATAACTCGTGTTATGCTGTCCTCATTACAACATCGGCCTCTCGTGTACGGTTACTATAACTCGTGTTATGCTGTCCTCATTACAACATCGGCCTCTCTTGTACAGTCACTATAACTCGTGTTATGCTGTCCTCACTACAACATCGGCCTCTCTTGTACAGTCACTATAACTCGTGTTATGCTGTCCTCACTATAACATCGGTCTCTCTTGTACGGTTACTATAACTCGTGTTATGCTGTCCTCATTACAACATCGGTCTCTCTTGTACAGTCACTATAACTCGTGTTATGCTGTCCTCACTACAACATCGGCCTCTCTTGTACGGTCACTATAACTCGTGTTATGCTGTCCTCACTACAACATCGGCCTCTCTTGTACAGTCACTATAACTCGTGTTATGCTGTCCTCACTACAACATCGGCCTCTCTTGTACGGTCACTATAACTCGTGTTATGCTGTCCTCAATACAACATCGGCCTCTCTTGTACAGTCACTCTAACTCGTGTTATGCTGTCCTCACTACAACATCGGCCTCTCTTGTACGGTCACTATAACTCGTGTTATGCTGTCCTCACTACAACATCGGCCTCTCTTGTACAGTCACTATAACTCGTGTTATGCTGTCCTCACTACAACATCGGCCTCTCTTGTACGGTCACTATAACTCGTGTTATGCTGTCCTCACTACAACATCGGCCTCTCTTGTACGGTCACTATAACTCGTGTTATGCTGTCCTCTCTACAACATCGGTCTCTCTTGTACGGTCACTATAACTCGTGTTATGCTGTCCTCACTACAACATCGGTCTCTCTTGTACGGTCACTATAACTCGTGTTATGCTGTCCTCACTACAACATCGGTCTCTCTTGTACAGTCACTATAACTCGTGTTATGCTGTCCTCTCTACAACATCGGTCTCTCTTGTACAGTCACTATAACTCGTGTTATGCTGTCCTCTCTACAACATCGGTCTCTCTTGTACGGTCACTATAACTCGTGTTATGCTGTCCTCTCTACAACATCGGTCTCTCTTGTACGGTCACTATAACTCGTGTTATGCTGTCCTCACTACAACATCGGTCTCTCTTGTACGGTCACTATAACTCGTGTTATGCTGTCCTCACTACAACATCGGTCTCTCTTGTACGGTCACTATAACTCGTGTTATGCTGTCCTCTCTACAACATCGGTCTCTCTTGTACGGTCACTATAACTCGTGTTATGCTGTCCTCACTACAACATCGGTCTCTCTTGTACGGTCACTATAACTCGTGTTATGCTGTCCTCACTACAACATCGGCCTCTCTTGTACGGTCACTATAACTCGTGTTATGCTGTCCTCACTACAACATCGGCCTCTCTTGTACGGTCACTATAACTCGTGTTATGCTGTCCTCACTACAACATCGGTCTCTCTTGTACGGTCACTATAACTCGTGTTATGCTGTCCTCACTACAACATCGGTCTCTCTTGTACGGTCACTATAACTCGTGTTATGCTGTCCTCACTACAACATCGGTCTCTCTTGTACGGTCACTATAACTCGTGTTATGCTGTCCTCTCTACAACATCGGTCTCTCTTGTACGGTCACTATAACTCGTGTTATGCTGTCCTCTCTACAACATCGGTCTCTCTTGTACGGTCACTATAACTCGTGTTATGCTGTCCTCTCTACAACATCGGTCTCTCTTGTACGGTCACTATAACTCGTGTTATGCTGTCCTCTCTACAACATCGGTCTCTCTTGTACAGTCACTATAACTCGTGTTATGCTGTCCTCTCTACAAAATCGGTCTCTCTTGTACAGTCACTATAACTCGTGTTATGCTGTCCTCATTACAACATCGGTCTCTCTTGTACGGTCACTATAACTCGTGTTATGCTGTCCTCATTACAACATCGGTCTCTCTTGTACGGTCAGTATAACTCGTGTTATGCTGTCCTCTCTACAACATCGGTCTCTCTTGTACAGTCACTATAACTCGTGTTATGCTGTCCTCTCTACAACATCGGTCTCTCTTGTACAGTCACTATAACTCGTGTTATGCTGTCCTCTCTACAACATCGGTCTCTCTTGTACAGTCACTATAACTCGTGTTATGCTGTCCTCTCTACAACATCGGTCTCTCTTGTACAGTCACTATAACTCGTGTTATGCTGTCCTCTCTACAACATCGGTCTCTTTTGTACAGTCACTATAACTCGTGTTATGCTGTCCTCTCTACAACATCGGTCTCTCTTGTACAGTCACTATAACTCGTGTTATGCTGTCCTCTCTACAACATCGGTCTCTCTTGTACGGTCACTATAACTCGTGTTATGCTGTCCTCACTACAACATCGGTCGCTATCTGTCACAGTCCAGTGCGATGCCAACCGCTAGCTCACAACTGTCACTCTCAAATCTGTCTATGCGGATAATAACTGTAACAGTGATATGAACTCAGATTGTCTGGCGAAATTACTTCAAAGTACAATGCTTGGTTACAGTTATTTGCATGTCCTTTACAGGACGTCACATTAACGCCATAAATTTGTTTGCTGTGATCACTTGGCAAGTTTACGTTCAGTAGTTTGCCATTGTTTCTGAACGACCGGCGCCCATACCACTTCGTAAAAAACCAACACAAGACAGTCTGCTGTCAAATCGCCCGCAGCTGTGTTTCGAACGCGGATATGCCAGATTTCGAACTGCGCCCGTAACCTCTTCGCCACGGAGCAGACTTAATGCTCGGTACTGAAAAGAAAAGATTCATCATCAATATGTGCTATGCCAATAAGCGTGGGCGGTCATGTTTCGCTATCTCACGCAATCACCAGAGTCGTGGATCAGTTCAGTGTTCTTGTTTCAACTATACTACGTGGCCTTCCTTTGCATTTACCTCAGAAACCACATTTTCTCCGTCATTAGATGTTTTTCAGCTTGTCTGTTCATTTTCCACGCTTCACATCCATATACAAGTGCAGGTTCTGTGTAGCACTTCAACACTCTTTTTCTCGTTGCAAATGATATCTAACAACCAATCTCGTTGTGGATAGTCAATGTATACTGCGTGGTCGCTAAGCTGTCTCGTGCGTGAATGACTCGAGTCCAGCTAGTTCCCCTTCAAAGTCGCTTGTGACCCCTACTTTTCTCGTGGAACGTTGAGTTCACTGACTACAATTAACAGTTTCTTTATTCCACTACTAGCTGACCCGGCCCGGCTTCGCCCAGTCCTTGGTGGGGAGCATCTCATTTAATTCATATAATTAGTCATATAAGCTCCCGTTCCCGTTACCGACTATCTGTCTGTCTGTCTGTCTGTCTGTCTGTCTGTCTGACCCGGCATCGCCCAGTCCTTGGTGGGGAGCATCTCATTTAATTCATATAAGTAGTCATATAAGTTCCCGTTCCCGTTACCGACTATCTGTCTGTCTGTCTGTCTGTCTGTCTGTCTGTCTGTCCGTCCCTCCCTCTCTGTCTGTCTGTCTGCCTGTCTGTCTAATCATTTATTGGTTGCAGTTAGAACAACCTTAGATAAACGAAGACCAACTTACAAAAAGCATTTGAAAGAGCACTTGAACGATCTTTACATCTTCCCCCAACAATTAACTTGGGTAAATGGAGCGGCGGCAGCAGCATCAGCAGAAGAAGGAAAAGGAGGAGTAGACAACTGCAGCGAAAAGGTGGGTCTGTCTATCTATCTGACCCGGCGTGACTTCGCCCAGTTCCTGGAGTGTAGCGTCTCATTAAATTCATACAACAAAAAAAGTAACTTAAAAAAATGCCCTTCTACACACCATCCATTATTTTTAGTGAAAACGATTTCTAATCACCTGCATGACTACAGTAACTTCTTAAGCAAAAAAAGATGAGTTACAATGTTATGCATTGTGCATTATTTTTATGAAAACTTTGAAAATGCCTTACAGATTGTATCATTATTTATTATAACTCATATGCCGGTACATAACTATGGACAAAGAGTTTATAAATCTTTGAAAACGATGCCACAATATGACTATAAGTTATACAGAAAAGTTATGCCCCTTGAAATAACTTTTATAGAGTTAGGTCCCCTGAGATATATTAAATTATGATGAAAAGTGAAAAATGAAATAATACTGGGTAAGCATGCGATTTCACACTAAAAAAAATATGACAGTGGGCTGCACTGGAATGAAAGAAAGGCGTGTAGAAAATTTCATCTCAATCGGATGGGCCGTTCGCGAGCGCACAAAGGACAGACAGACAGACAGACAGACGGAGATCCTAATTTATATATAAGACTAGCTGACACGGCCCGGCTTCGCCCAGTCCCTGGTGGGAAGCATCTCATTTAATTCATATAAGTAGTCATATAAGTTCCCGTTCCCGTTACCGATTATCTGTCTGTCTGTCTGTCTGACCTGGCCCGGCATCGCACAGCTCCTGGTGTGAAGCATCTCATTTAATTTATATAAGTAGTCATATAAGTTCCTGTTCCCGACTGTCTATCTGTCTGTCTGTCTGTCTATCTGTCTGCCTGACCCTGTCCGGCTTCATTAAATTCATAAAGAACGTTCTTCCACACACCATCCATTATTTTTAATGAAAACTCTTTCTAATCACCTGCATGACTACAGTAACTTCTTAAGCAAAAAAAGATGAGTTACAATGTTATGCATTGTGCATTATTTTTATGAAAACTTTGAAAATGCCTTACAGATTGTATCATTATTTATTATAACTCATATGCCGGTACATAACTATGGACAAAGAGTTTATAAATCTTTGAAAACGATGCCACAATATGACTATAAGTTATACAGAAAAGTTATGCCCCTTGAAATAACTTTTACAGAGTTAGGTCCCCTGAGATATATGAAATTATGATGAAAAATGAAAAATGAAATAATACTGAGTAAGCAGGCGATTTCACACTAACAAAATATGACAGTGGGCAGCTCTGGAATGAAAGAAAGGCGTGTAGAAAATTTCATCTCAATCGGATGGGCCGTTCGCGAGCGCACAAAGGACAGACGGACATACAGACATACGGACAGACAGACAGACAGACGGAGATCCTAATTTATATATAAGATTATTGACTATACAAAGGCTTTTGATAGAGTTAGACATGTCAACATGGTGGATATGCTTGCAGATCTACAAATTGATGGGAAAGACATTAGACTTATGAAGAACATATATTGGAAACAGCAAGCTGCAATAAGGATTGATAATGAAGTGGGACAGTTATCAGCCAATTAAGAGAGGTGTTAGGCAGTGATGTGTGATGTCTCCAGATCTTTTTTCCCTATACAGTGAAAATATTTTCAGAAATGTAGAGGATATAAATGGAATCAGCATTGGAGGACGAAACATCAATAACATTAGATATGCAGATTATACAGTATTAATTGCAGACAATGCGCAGGACCTGCAACAATTAGTAGATGCGGTTGTTGTACACAGTGAGCAGCTGGGGTTAGAATTAAATTGTAAAAAGACTCAGGTTATGGTCGTCACTAGGAAGGAAGAAGTGCCACAATGTAATATACAAGTAAATGGGAATATTCTTCAACAAGTGAATCGGTACAATTATCTTGGAACAGTCATAACATCTGATGGGAGATGCCTTGAAGAGATTAGAACAAGAATCGCCATGGCGAAAGTAGCCTTTAGCAAGATGAAAAACATTCTGACCAATAAAAGATGTCAATTGAAACGAGAAAAAGAGTGTTGAGGGGATACATAGATCCTGTTCTTTTGTATGGATGTGAAACTTGGACAATGTGCAGTCAAGCTGAAAAGCATCTGATGGCTGCAGAAATGTGGTTTCTAAGGAAATGCAAAAAATACCATGGATAGACAGAAAAACCAATGACCAAGTACTACAGGAGGCAAATGAACATCGTAAACTGATTAGAGAAATTAGACGTAGGCAGTCAAAATTTTGTGGACATGTTATGAGAAGAAATGGATTGGAGAACTTAGTGACAACTGGCAAGATCAAAGGGAACAGACCAAGAGGCAGACCGAGAGGAAAATACCTGGATGGCTTGGCCACATGGCATGGACGAGACAGGAACACTGAGCTGATCCACGACACTGGTGATCGAGTGAAATGGCGAGTCATGACCGCCCACTCATGGCACATGATTGATTGATTGATTGATTATTCCACTGTTTTCCCCATACTGACAACTGTTATCCCTTCCTATACACTAGTGGGCTAATCCCGATTAACTCTTGCTGTGTTTAGAGTTTCGAGGCGTGATACATTTTGTGGGCCAGTCCTCTTCAGTGTACAGCTCTAGTAGCATTTCTGTATTTTTCTTCTTCATTCTTTACGATATTCTAATATTTTGTCTGTTAACATTTGGGCTCACAAGCCATACTTTTCTTGTTCATTGATTGCGAAACTATCCATGACTGACATCCATGTATAGCCACAGGAAAGATGCATGTCCGGACAAGTGTTGACTTGTGTGCTGGTGTTGTGCCGTGGCCAGCCTGTGTCTGCATTCTTTTGGACATTTCCCAGTGTTGCTAATTGTGGAGCCAAGATATTGACTGTGACGTCATTTTCTTCGTTGTTCATCACGGCCACCTGGACACCGCTGAAACGGTGGCTTATTGGCAACGTCTATCATCTACGGGTGTCCACAGCTGTGGACTGTGACTAGAACCCGTACCCGGTCTCTCTCTCTCTCTCTCTCTCTCTCTCTCTCTCTCTCTCTCTCTCTCTCTTTCTCTCTCACCTCTCTCTCTCTCTCACCTCTCTCTCTCTCTCGCGCGCACACACACACACACAATCATATGTCTCATGTACATGGTATGTTTTCCCAGAACTCACATCTCTGCTGCCATCAGGTGTGACTTATTTTGCCTGCATATTGTTCACGTCTCGCATATATATATATATATAAGGGGCGTTCATTTGAAATCCGTTCGTGCCGCACCGCGCGTAATTGCGTACGTTGAACATGATCATGTCATAGTCAAGTGATAAGTACTGACCAATGAATAAAAGAGCACGTGCTTATCGTCCCATGATGCATAGGTTCTGTTTCTGACTGTTAAGAAAATGGCCGGGTTGACCCAAAATCGGTCTAAAGAAGCTTAAAGAGCGGTGATTCAGTTTCTTTCATTTGAAGAATGTCGACCAGTGGACATTCATCGAAGAATGCAGGCAGCGTACGGTAACAAATATGTGTCAAAGACAACAGTGACAGACTGGGCACGAATGTTTCGGAAAGGACGTCAGTTCACGACAGATCTTCGACGGCCGGGTCAAGCGCATATTGTTGCAACAGAGCAAACCATCGCCAAAATTGATGCAGCAGCACAGATGAACCGTTATCGAAGCATACGTTCGCTATCGAAAGAATTTGATGTGTCAATTGGGACAATTCAAAAGGCCGTCCGTAAGAAACTGCAATATCGGAAGGTGCGTTCACAGTGGGTACCACGGATGTTGACCGACCACCAAAAAGAGGAACGCAAGGGATGGTGTTTGAACCACTTGCTGCGTTACAGAGTGGAGGGTGATGCATTTCTCTTCCGCATAGTGGCAGGCGATGAATCATGGTGTCACCACTTTAAGCCGAGCAGCAAAAGAGAGAGCATGCAATGGAAGCATGCTGGATCAGCAAAAGCCAAAAAATTAAAGTTACAGGTTTCCGCTGGTAAGGTTATGCTGAGCGCACTTTTTGATCATGAAAAGCTATTGTTGGCCGACTTTACTGAACCTGGTGTCAACAACAACTGTACGCACTACTTGCAAACAATAGACAAGTTGCAACAAGCAATCAAGAATAAACGACCCGGCATGCTTTCTTGTGGTGTAATTTTTTTGCACGATAATGCTTGTCCGCATGTCGCAAAGATTGTGCAGGAAGTATTAGCAAGGAAGAAGTGGGAAATTCTGCAACATCCAGCCTATAGTCCTGATTTGTCACCATGTGATTGTCGTGTCCTCCTTTACAGTGTCGTCCCTGGAGTGAAGAGAGCCGACACCCACATTATAATATTTTTTTCCCTCTCAATATTCTGGAGAATCCACCAGCTTCCGTCCAACACACTCCATCAGCCTATGGACACCTTTTCCTATCACTCTCTCACTGTCGTACTATGCCCCCTTCTCATACTTCCCCAACCCAACATACTCAACAACTCTTGCTTCTAAAGATTAATAAAGATTAATTTATTAAAAGAAAAGTGTAACGTATATGAGACGTGTATGTGAAGAAAATGTGTGACGTGTTCTATAAAGTGTGTAGAATCGGACTCTCAGACAACAACCCAGTCAGCTGATCCCAGCAAGGATAGACCACAGCACGTTACGTCAGAACATGTACATCTCACCCCGTGCCGAAACCATCTTGCCGGATACTGCTTTGCCTCTGTAGACCTCTGGTAATCCAATTTCATGATCATCCGAAATAGACACCGGTGGTATTAACAGTTAATCATGGACCGGTTGCACTCTACACAATGTCCGTTCCTATCGTTCATTTAAAAAAAAATGCACCAGTCCTTTGTAGTGTGTACACAGTTATTAATGTTAATTGTTAATGTGATTGATCCTCACTCGTGTCTATCTAGCCTCACTTATAATGTCTTGTGTTCTATTACACGAGATTATATAACACTAGGTAACTATTAGACTTAATGTTTTCAGTTCGTTACTACTGTCTGATGCTGTGTGGTGCATCAGTACGCATCACTCTCTTTGGTGAATCAACTTCCTTCTAGCTTTAGTTACGTTCTGTATGCAACTTTATTGATTGTTGAACTGGTGTTCTTCCGAATGGGATGTGATTCTTTCCCAAAAACTTGTTGAGTTTCCTTGGATCTGGTAGGGAACCTAGGATAGAAACAACACATCTGGTGATAGTACTAGTCACTGATCCTTTCGGCTGAGTGTAAGCCTATCACCTTGCCTAATGATCTTTAGCTAACTAAACTATGTCCTAGAGCAGATTAGCTACCCACCTAGGGCCGAATCAGGCTATGACAAAGAAAAAATCAGCAAACAGAATGCGGAACCCCGCCCACCAGGGACACCTACGGGAAGATCCCAATTATCCCTCATTACTCAATTCTCAACTAGTAAAGCTTATCAACACTTCACTAATCTATTCTTAACTAGCAGAGTTAATATCACGATTCTTACTCTAACTAGTTTCCACTAACAGTGCTAATCATCACACTATAGTTTAACAAGGCCACAGTCTATATTAATTAGAACTAATATTATAATAGGTTATACCTTAAATGGCACTACTGCAGTCCTATCAATCATATCTACATCTGCCATTATAGGCACGTGTAAAATTAAGTCACTAATTAACACACGGTAGATATTATTTCCACTAAGCACTGCAGTGCCCTGGCACTCCGACTAGAGCATTTTCAAGTCCCCCTAGTTGGTCCCAACTCGGGTTTATATGGCAAACTACCAAAGTTGGCCACGTGACGTTATCCTTTATGCCCCACACAGGTGGCACATTGGCAGATCATCCCCTGTCAGGGATTCATCCCCCCTCTGGCTCCCTCAATATTAGATTTGTCATCACTGGTTCTGACATCCAAAACAATCTAGAGAGTTACTGTAGAGTTCCAACAAAGAGTTTCGATACCAAGCTGCCAATCATGGTTTTCCAAACACGCTTACATTGTGCACGTGACGTTGTTCATGTCCGGCAGGTGTTCCACTGTTTTCAATAACACCCTCAACTTTCTATCATGTGCTGACAGTCAAACCTCCATTCCGTCTGATGTCCGGAACTATAGATGACAAAAGGAACCATTCCATATCCTGCGCGGCCAATTATATGTGATTCTAAATGTTTATAAACTGCCAACGCGGTGTATCCATTCATTCTCACTCACCACCAAATGTGTATATGGGCTGACCTGATGTATCCCGTGCAGCTGTGTTTACTCTGGTAGTACGACTGTTGTGGCCTAGAAAATATACGCCAAGCAAACGTCGGTATTATTATCTGGTTAACTCATGCCGAGCTCGTGACATAGGCCCCCTCTTAAGAGAGTAGTCCATCTCACTCTTCTCCACCATGAGTTAAATCCAGATGATTCATTCCTCTTCTTCAGGAGCTGGGTGTCTTGACAAGAAGTCCGCTCCAACATTTTCCTTCCCAGGAATGTACTCTACTGTGAAATTATACGGTTGAAGTAACAACGACCACCGCATCAAACGTGCGTTGAGCTTCTGAGAAGTAGCCAGGAACATCAGGGGCTGATGATCCGACTGGACCCGAAACTTAACTCCGTACAAATATGGCTGAAATTTTTGCACTGCCCATACGAGGGACAAGCACTCTCTCTCGACGGTTGAATAATTCCTCTCCGCCTGTAGTAATTTCTTGCTTGCGTATGCCACAGGTTTCAAAACCGAAGCATCGTCTTTTCCTTCCTGTAACAAAGCGGCTCCAATTCCAATCGCACTCGCATCTGTTCTCAACACAAATTGTTTGGAAAGGTCAGGGAGCTGTAATACAGGTTTACTGACCAAGGCCTCCTTTAACTGACTATAGGCATTCTCACATTCTGGTGTCCAAATGATTTGGTCCGGGAATCCCTTTTTCAAGGTTTCCGTCAACGGAGCTCCCAGTTCAGTGAAATGTGGGATAAATTTGTGGTAGAACCCACACAACGAGAGAAAAGATCGCACATCCTTCTTCGTTTTTGGCCTTGGTGCATTTCTGATTTTCTCCAGGTTCTTCTCTTCTGGAACAATGTGTCCTGGAGTGATGGTGTGACCTAGAAATTCCAGAGTCTGGTAACCAATCGTGCACTTGGTTGGACGAGCAGTAAGCCCTGCTTCCTTGAGCCTATTAAACACTCTCTCCAAGGATTGTAAGTGGTCATCCAAGCTGTCACTGGAAATCAGAATATCATCCATGAATGAGATGACAGACGGATCCTGTAACGGATCTAGTAAAGTCCTCATCATGCGTGTAAACACACTGGGTGCATTGCTGAGTCCAAAGGGCATGACCTTGAATTCGTAGTGTCCACTGGGTGTACTGAAAGCTAACAGTGGTCGAATCTCCGGTTTGACTGGTATCTGATAGTACCCCCGACTTAGATCCACCTTTGAAAAGTACCGAGCCTTATGGAGCCTAGCGAATAACTGAGTTGGATTCGGCAAAGGTTCCACCTGAAATTGTGTGTGACTGTTCAGAAGTCGGTAGTCTATACACAACCGGTGTTCTCCACTTGGTTTGCGTAACAAAACTACCCCCGCATTGTATGGGGATGTGGATGGTGCAATCACGTCATCCTCCAGCAGTTTTTGTATTTCCTCCTCCAGGGCCTTTTCTTTAGAGATTGGCACTGGGTAAACCTTTTGGCGAACCGGCTCCTGTGTGGTCAAAGTCATCTCGAACTCAACCAACCTCGTTCGTCCTGGTTTATCAGTCAGTATCTCCTTATGAGACTTCAGAACCTGGGTTATCCTTTCCCTCTCCTGGGAGGTCAGATCAGGGTTCACTTGCACATCCCTATAGGTTTCCTGGTGTTCCAAGGGATATTCCCTGCCCTCGCTGGTTCCCACTTCTGTCTCCACTGCAACTGCCATTGCCATGAGGTGAGCTGCCTTGTCTCCGGGTCTCTCTTCGTATTTCCGCAAGAGATTGATATGGAAAATCTTCGACTTTCCCCGGATCCGGATCTGATAGTTGGTTCTGGATATCACCCTTTCCACGGGAAATGGTCCTTGCCAACCTATCTCCAGTTTGTTGTTTCCCGTTGGGAGTAGCAACAAGACTTTATCTCCCACCTCTAGAGATCTTTCTTTAGACCTATGGTTGTAGTAAGCCGCATGTCTTTTCCTGGCCTTTTTCAAGTTTTGATTTGCCAGAGTCCATCCCTTGTGGAGTTTTTCTTTCAGTTCCTCCACGTATTGATAGGATGAGATCACTTCTTCTGACGTCCCCTCTTCAGTCCAACTCCTCAACATGGCTTCCAACGGTCCTTTGATTGGACGACCAAACAGCAACGTAGCGGGTGGTAGTCCTGTTGAGCCATGAGGAACTTCCCGATAGGCAAAGAGTGCTGCTGGGATATATTCATCCCACCTATCCGGTTTTTCCTGCGCTAATTTCCTGAGCATTGTCATCAACGTGCCGTTGAAACGCTCTACTTGTCCATTGGCTTGAGGGTGGTAAGGGCTGGTATGTATGTGGTTAGAGTGAAACACCCTAAATACCTCCTCCATGAGTTTTCCACAAAACTGAGATCCATTGTCCGTCAGAATTTGATCCGGAAAGCCTAATCTGGTAAAGGCCTCCATCAGTGCGTCCGGCACTCTTTTCGAGTCAATCGTGGTCAACGGTATAGCCTCACCCCACATTGTACAGCAATCCATTATTGTGAGTATATACATGTTCCTCTTCCTAGTCCTGGGAAGTGGACCCACGATATCGATGGCTACCCTCTCGAAAGGAGAGTTCATGATGGGCATCTCACCCAACACCACCGGTGCTGTCCAGTGTTTTGGTGCCACCCTCTGGCACTCAGGGCATGACTTCACATACCGACGCACATCATCTGTCATTCCCGGCCAATAGTAGTGGCAGGAAATCCGCTGCAGGTGGCGGCAATACCCATGTGTCCACTAAAGGAGATGGTATGCCCCATATGAAGAATCTGGGACCTGTGAGCTTTCGGGATGACCAACTGACCGTATAGGTTGTCTCCCCTTCCTGCTCTCCTGTAGAGTATCCTATTCTTCATGTAGTACTGCCCCCGTCCTGGTGGATCAGCACTTTTCTGCAGCTTTCTGTAGCAAGGACGTAAAGTATCATCCTCACTCTGGGCAGTTCGTGGCTCCCCCGGCATTGGGTTAGTCACAATTGCGTCTGCATCTTCCGTTTTCGTCTGAGAGCGAGTCTGCATTGCTCCCATATGGATTGGCTCCCTGGGCATTCCCAGAAAGACATACCGGCAACCTAGGATGACTGGAAAAATGGGATCGGTCAATACAGCGGCCTTGATGGTGCCGGTGACGTACCTTGACCGAATCTCCACATTAGCAATGGGCAACTTCATGACTACAGCACTCTTCTGTGCAGGCTGTATATCCAAGGTTTCACCTGTGAATTGTTCTGGATGTACCAGATCCGCAGAAATCACGGCCTCCCCGTCCAGTCCTTTGTCGTATAAACACTCCACTTGACGACCGTTAACCTCTACCAATTCCACTACAGGTGGTTTTTCCTGGTCTGGAGTCTCTTCCTCGGCCTCGACCTGTTCGGTGGGCTCCACCTTAGGTTTTCCTGAGCACACGACGAATTGAGTGTCTCCTGACATTCCCTTGCAGTCAATAGCATTGTGCGTATTCGACTGGCATTGGTTGCACCATTTCCCTGTCCTAGATTTTCTATTGCCAGACTTGAGTGAGCTCTCCTGGTGGCGAGCTTCCTTGTTGACCTTGGCATTTCCTGTGACAACCTCCTTGGAAGTCACTTGACATGCTGCGAAGTGAGGGTTCTTAGCCTTCGATTTGCAGTCCCTCGTATTGTGAGAGGGTGACTTACAAATTGAACACCACTTCTCCGACCACGGTCGTTTAGGTGTAGAGCTTGAAGTGCTCTTGCTTCCCTCCTTCTTCTTCTCTGAACTATCCTCTGATTTTTGCACATAAGGTTCCCACTTTTTTGTTCCTGAGTTTTTGGTTTTCTTCTTGTCATGTTTCTCTTGACTTTTGGAGTTGGTGGAAAGGTTCTCCCCTGCCTCCCCATGTACCTCGACGAACCGTTCTGCTAATTTAGTCACGAGGTCAATACGTTCCGCTCCTTGTTCTCCCAGGAACGTCCTGAGAGGTTTAGACATTTGCTTCTTCAGCTGGTCGACCACCATGAGCTCTTCCAGACTCTCATAGTCATGTGCGAACCCAGCCAAATCCATCCACTTGTAGAGATAAGATTTTAGACGCAAACTGTAGGCGGCAAACAACTCCCCTGGTTCTCGTTTCGCTGCTCGAAATTTTTTCCGGTAGGTATGTGACGTAACCTCGAATCGTTTCAGCAGAGCCGTCTTTAACTCGTCATAATTGTTCTCATGTCCTGGTGGCAGGCGAGAATAAACCTCGTATCCGGTCCCGCGTAAACCCTGGGATAGCTTAAGATTCCATTTGTTACGCTCCAGACCCATAGCAACTGACATAGCCTCGAAGCGTTGAAGGTACTGGTCAATCTTCTCTTTGTCCTCCTCGTAGACCGCCAAAGGAAACTTCATAGCATGGTACCCATGTCCACCTACTGGTGTTGATCCTGGGATGGAGGAACCTCCAACTGCTCCCTCAGTTTCTCCATTAGATTGACTCTTCAACTCGAGTTCCCTCATCCGGTACTCGTGCTCCCTTTTCTGTGCTTCCTGTTCAGCTTCTAATTTCCTAGCTGCTTGCTCAGCTTCAAATTTCCTAGCAGCTTGCTCAGCTTCCAATTTCCTAGCTGCTTGCTCAGCTTCCAATTTCCTAGCTGCTTGCTCAGCTTCCAATTTCTTAGCTGCTTGCTCAGCTTCCAATTTCTTAGCTGCTTGCTCAGCTTCCAATTTCTTAGCTGCTTGTTCCAACTCCATCCTTCTCAATTCCAGCTCGGCTTTTCGATCTTCCCTTTCTGCTTGACGATACTCTCTCTCCACTTCCTGTATGTAATCCGTTAGAGCAGAACCCCCCAATCCCATTTCTTCCCCCTTTGCCTTTAATTCTAACGTGGTTAGTTTAGGGGTGGCCATTATACAGAGAGGTAAGCTATCAGGTCTAGTACAATATAACTGCAAATTACTATACAGATATATGAACAAGTACTATAAATCTAGATATTACTACACACAGCACATTCACTCAGTGACAAGAGTAGAATCAGGACCACAGACCTATGCAGACGTGTGAAGTGTGAACAGGTAAGATATATGTCCTAACCCCTATCCACATTCACTCTAGCTGGATTCTCCAAAATGATATCTCCCTCTTATAACTAGGGATCCCGTGTCAAAAGACCCCGTTGTCAGAAGATCCCACTGTCAAAGGTTCCTGTTTGCAGGAGATCTCGCTGTCAAAGGATTCCGTTTACGGGAGATCCCGCTGTCTAAAGATTCCGTTTACAAGAGATCCCGCTGTCCAAAGATCCAGTTATCGAGCCCCCAATAATGTCGTGTCCTCCTTTACAGTGTCGTCCTTGGAGTGAAGAGAGCCGACACCCACATTATAATATTTTTTTCCCTCTCAATATTCTGGAGAATCCACCAGCTTCCGTCCAACACACTCCATCAGCCTATGGACACCTTTTCCTATCACTCTCTCACTGTCGTACTATGCCCCCTTCTCATACTTCCCCAACGCAACATACTCAACAACTCTTGCTTCTAAAGATTAATAAAGATTAATTTATTAAAAGAAAAGTGTAACGTATATGAGACGTGTATGTGAAGAAAATGTGTGACGTGTTCTATAAAGTGTGTAGAATCGGACTCTCAGACAACAACCCAGTCAGCTGATCCCAGCAAGGATAGACCACAGCACGTTACGTCAGAACATGTACATCTCACCCCGTGCCGAAACCATCTTGCCGGATACTGCTTTGCCTCTGTAGACCTCTGGTAATCCAATTTCATGATCATCCGAAATAGACACCGGTGGTATTAACAGTTAATCATGGACCGGTTGCACTCTACACAATGTCCGTTCCTATCGTTCATTTAAAAAAAATGCACCAGTCCTTTGTAGTGTGTACACAGTTATTAATGTTAATTGTTAATGTGATTGATCCTCACTCGTGTCTATCTAGCCTCACTTATAATGTCTTGTGTTCTATTACACGAGATTATATAACACTAGGTAACTATTAGACTTAATGTTTTCAGTTCGTTACTACTGTCTGATGCTGTGTGGTGCATCAGTACGCATCACTCTCTTTGGTGAATCAACTTCCTTCTAGCTTTAGTTACGTTCTGTATGCAACTTTATTGATTGTTGAACTGGTGTTCTTCCGAATGGGATGTGATTCTTTCCCAAAAACTTGTTGAGTTTCCTTGGATCTGGTAGGGAACCTAGGATAGAAACAACACATCTGGTGATAGTACTAGTCACTGATCCTTTCGGCTGAGTGTAAGCCTATCACCTTGCCTAATGATCTTTAGCTAACTAAACTATGTCCTAGAGCAGATTAGCTACCCACCTAGGGCCGAATCAGGCTATGACAAAGAAAAAATCAGCAAACAGAATGCGGAACCCCGCCCACCAGGGACACCTACGGGAAGATCCCAATTATCCCTCATTACTCAATTCTCAACTAGTAAAGCTTATCAACACTTCACTAATCTATTCTTAACTAGCAGAGTTAATATCACGATTCTTACTCTAACTAGTTTCCACTAACAGTGCTAATCATCACTCTATAGTTTAACAAGGCCACAGTCTATATTAATTAGAACTAATATTATAATAGGTTATACCTTAAATGGCACTACTGCAGTCCTATCAATCATATCTACATCTGCCATTATAGGCACGTGTAAAATTAAGTCACTAATTAACACACGGTAGATATTATTTCCACTAAGCACTGCAGTGCCCTGGCACTCCGACTAGAGCATTTTCAAGTCCCCCTAGTTGGTCCCAACTCGGGTTTATATGGCAAACTACCAAAGTTGGCCACGTGACGTTATCCTTTATGCCCCACACAGGTGGCACATTGGCAGATCATCCCCTGTCAGGGATCCATCCCCCCTCTGGCTCCCTCAATGTTAGATTTGTCATCACTGGTTCTGACATCCAAAACAATCTAGAGAGTTACTGTCGAGTTCCAACAAAGAGTTTCGATACCAAGCTGCCAATCATGGTTTTCCAAACACGCTTACATTGTGCACGTGACGTTGTTCATGTCCGGCAGGTGTTCCACTGTTTTCAATAACACCCTCAACTTTCTGTCATGTGCTGACAGTCAAACCTCCATTCCGTCTGATGTCCGGAACTATAGATGACAAACGGAACCATTCCATATCCTGCGCGGCCAATTATATGTGATTCTAAATGTTTATAAACTGCCAACGCGGTGTATCCATTCATTCTCACTCACCACCAAATGTGTATATGGGCTGACCTGATGTATCCCGTGCAGCTGTGTTTACTCTGGTAGTACGACTGTTGTGGCCTAGAAAATATACGCCAAGCAAACGTCGGTATTATTATCTGGTTAACTCATGGCGAGCTCGTGACAGTGATTTTCATTTGTTCGGACCTATAAAAAAAAAAACTCTCAAGGGGCAAAAATTTCACACATGCAGACGTAATGAACGCGGTAAACACTTGGTTCAGTGAGCAACCACAATCCTTTTTTGCGGACGGCATTCGCTGCCTACCTAAGCAATGAGATGCTTGCCTGAATGCCTACGGCGACTTCTTCTGACCAACCCACGGTGCATAATTCATTCAAAATGAATGCTTTGTTTAATTCTACAACACCTGTTAATGTTTCTGTCATGCTTTTGTAATAAAGCCATTGGAACGGGTTTCAAATGAACGCCCCTAATATATATATATATATATATATACTAGCTGACCCGGCCCGGCTTCGCCCAGTCCTTGGTGGGGAGCATCTCATTTAATTCATATAATTAGTCATATAAGCTCCCGTTCCCGTTACCGACTATCTGTCTGTCTGTCTGTCTGTCTGTCTGACCCGGCATCGCCCAGTCCTTGGTGGGGAGCATCTCATTTAATTCATATAAGTAGTCATATAAGTTCCCGTTCCCGTTACCGACTATCTGTCTGTCTGTCTGTCTGTCTGTCTGTCTGTCTGTCTGTCTGTCCGTCCCTCCCTCTCTGTCTGTCTGTCTGCCTGTCTGTCTAATCATTTATTGGTTGCAGTTAGAACAACCTTAGATAAACGAAGACCAACTTACAAAAAGCATTTGAAAGAGCACTTGAAAGATCTTTACATCTTCCCCCAACAATTAACTTGGGTAAATGGAGCGGCGGCAGCAGCATCAGCAGAAGAAGGAAAAGGAGGAGTAGACAACTGCAGCGAAAAGGTGGGTCTGTCTATCTATCTGACCCGGCGTGACTTCGCCCAGCTCCTGGAGTGTAGCGTCTCATTAAATTCATACAACAAAAAAAGTAACTTAAAAAAATGCCCTTCTACACACCATCCATTATTTTTAATGAAAACGCTTTCTAATCACCTGCATGACTACAGTAACTTCTTAAGAAAAAAAAGATGAGTTACAATGTTATGCATTGTGCATTATTTTTATGAAAACTTTGAAAATGCCTTACAGATTGTATCATTATTTATTATAACTCATATGCCGGTACATAACTATGGACAAAGAGTTTATAAATCTTTGAAAACGATGCCACAATATGACTATAAGTTATACAGAAAAGTTATGCCCCTTGAAATAACTTTTATAGAGTTAGGTCCCCTGAGATATATTAAATTATGATGAAAAGTGAAAAATGAAATAATACTGGGTAAGCATGCGATTTCACACTAAAAAAATATGACAGTGGGCTGCACTGGAATGAAAGAAAGGCGTGTAGAAAATTTCATCTCAATCGGATGGGCCGTTCGCGAGCGCACAAAGGACAGACGGACATACAGACATACAGACGGAGATCCTAATTTATATATAAGATGTGTGTGTGTGTGTGTGTGTATATATATATATATATATATATATATATATATATATATATATATATATATATATATAAACAGTCCGTGTTCTCAGTATAAGTGAAATCATTTTGTTGCTGGATATGTTTATCTTGCGAAGCCCAACTTTATACGCGATTTAATGTCGGTGTTGTCCAAACGTTCATCTCTCCTCATACTCCCTGGTGAGAAGGAACGATGAGGGATCCCAGAGTTTGTGACTTGTCACGCTGTCAGAGCAGGAGGAAGTTTGCCCTCCTCTTGACCAGATTATGTAGATTGTTCGTGCCAAACTCCCATCTGCAGCCACTGTTGATCACATTATGACGCGCGCAGGCGATCCACGCCATCTTTGGCTTCCCAGTAGAGGGAATGAGAGAGAGAAGGAGAGAGAGAGGGCAAGAGTGGAGTGGGTAAGGGAACGGGAGGGAGAGAGAGTGGTGGATGGAAAGGGAGTGAAAGAGAGCGGGAGGGAAAGGCAGACAGAGAAAGAGAGAGAGAGAGAGAGAGGGGGGGGGGGGGGGTAAAGAATTGGTCACGCAAGCCCTTGTAACATTCTCTCTTTCAGCAATCATATTAAACATGAAAAATAAGTGCTACCAAGATAATTGCTACATTAACACGTATTATAGTAGCCATGCATGCAGCTCTCTCTCTCTCTCTCTCTCTCTCTCTCTCTCTCTCTCTCTCTCTCTCTCTCGTGCGTCACTGTTTTATTCCCAATGTTCTCGAGGAGCGGCTGGCCGAGTGGCTAGAACGCCGGACTCTCATTCGGGAGACCCGGGTTCGATCCCTCGGTAAGGTGTGTGATTTTTTTCTGTCGGGGGCAAAAAGAAAATCCTAACCTGCACAGTTCGCGGCGACTGCACTAGCCAGGCGGCCTTAATTCCTCAGGCTCAAAGACCCCTCTGCCATACACCGCAAGGTACTATATTGGCAGTAAATGACAGTTTTTATGACAGTCCGGGGGTTCCTTGAAGACGTTCCAGTTGCCACTGACTATATTTTCTATGCCTTATATTGCTTTTAGAGTCATAAGAATCGCCCCCCCCCCCCTTACTAATGCATTTGTTTCTTTCCTATATATATATATATATATATATATATATATATATATATATATATATATATATATATATATATATATATAATGTATATTTATTAATTTGTTCTTTATGTATCTGTCACTTTTAGTTTTTGTTCTTCTATCTTGAAAGATAGTAAAATAGTTCACGTGGATTGATCGGCACTTTTAGTATACAAGGGAGAAAAATAGAGTGGGCATGCTTGATGACAGAAGGAAGAAACACGTGTGTCTCGTCTTGTTCCTCTTGTACCTCGCGGAGAGTGCCCGCTTATGAGCTTCATGTATTGAGATTCCCATGGACTCTGTTATTCCCTCTGACGTTACAGTCACAGCTCCAAATAACGACCGCGCCGTACTAAAGGAATAAGTGTTAGTTGGTACAGGCTCAGACTTTCATCAGTCAGGTGCCATCTTTGCAATGAAGGTTGGCTGCTGTGGATCTCCAGCACTCTATGTTTCTCGCCCTGATTGTACGCTGCACGCGTAAGAGACCACTAGATACCCTAAACAGATCTGTCATCCACCAGAGTCGACAGCTATAGGAAATGGCCAGAAGTTGTACGCATCCATCTCTATTGCACTATTTGTCGAATATTTCTACTGTGGCATAGACACATTGCTTGCTCTTGCAGGGCTGAGACCAGCATACGGGCATTGATGCTCAGCCCCATGACAGCTGTACCACCAAGACGCCTGTCTTAAAATATAATGCATACAAAACGTGACAGGAAAAGACAGCAAAAACCAGAAAGTGGTGCTTCGTGCGACAGGTTTCCAATCATAAACCGGATTTACGTTTTCATTTCCCGCCCGTTCTCCGAACGCTCCCCAGTGACAAATGTCCTTTTGTCTGACGGCAGCGCCATATTACAGATCTGGAATCAAATAGAATCCCTGATAGGCCGTTTCATGTGTTGTGAAAAATGATAGCTCGTAGCACGCAGATTGTAAACTTGATTGTTGTATATATCAACAAATGTTGATTTTAATACAATATCTACAGATCTTTCTTTCCGTCTGAACTATTTCTCTCCCTCTCTCGCTCTTTGTCTCCTTAAATATCTGTATCTGCCTCCTTCTGTTTCTTTAAATCTCTCTCTCTCTCTCTCTCTCTCTCTCTCTCTCTCTCTCTCTTTCTCTCTCTCTCTCTCTCTCTTGTTTTCTCTTTAAATGTTCTTCCTTTAATATGTCTTTATGTTTAATATTTCTTTATGTTTATTATTAGGGCTGCGACGGATTAATTTAAATTTAATAGTTAACTTTTGAAAAATTAACGATTAATTCATCGTTAATTTCGATTAAATCAAAACAGTTATAGTCACATAACTCACATTATAGTCGTTTTTGTCAAAAAATCGAAATAACACTGGATTGTCTTGTTCATATGTCATCTTCTTCTTCTTCTTCTTCGTTCATCCGGAGTTTTTTTTCGGACGTGATTGCGTTGTGCCTGTTTACAGCAGAGCTGCGTTCTTGCGCCGTTAGGCCGACACATCCGACTTCTGCGGGCATTTGTTGACCGGGTTAACCTTCCCGGGGATATGTCATCTAATAACCAACTATGCAAACAGATGAGTATGTTGACAGTATTTGGTTCAAGTGACGAGTGCGTCTTATTAACAATATAACCAGCAGAGCTGAACAATCGTTCACATAGAACTGAGGTAGCCGGTATGCACAGAATGGTCTTGGCAAGAAATGCCAATTTTGGATATCGATGCCATTATGTTTCCACCAATGTAAAGGGTCAACCAATTCAGCAACTTTCTTCTCCATTTCAGACTCAATTAGCTTAATACTCTCTTCATTTGGTTCACATATAGTTTCATTGTCAATGTCAGTATCATTCGTTGCAGCAGTCTCCATCTGCTCATCATGCACATTAACTGCTATTTGTTGTTCAATACGTGACCAAATACGTTCTCTTTCATCTTTTGACAAACACTTGGATCAAGTGCTGTTGCAATCTGAAGTATTTCAATACTTGTCATATTAGCTACACATTCACTGAAGTCATTAATAGATGCTGCCTTAAATTTAGCTATGTAGCCCGGATCATCATCGTGTACAGTCATATGCTTTGTCAACGATGATAGCAGTGGCAATACACGGCTACATGAAACAAAATCTTGACCGCCAAGTAGGACTGTGGTCTGACAAAATAAGTCCAAAACTTTTACATATTTCGAAATCTTCTCCCAATCTGAATATGACAGTTTTGAACATGTGTATTGCTTCTTTTCATCTGACATGTAGACAGTTAATGCTTCTCTGGCCTGTAGAAGACCCTGTAGCATAATAAACATACTGTTCCATCTTGTTGGTACATCTTGCTGCAGCTTACACAATGGTGACTCAGTACAATTTTGCAACTCGGTTGTGTTTGCAGCACTATGTTTAAAATGTCTGACAATTTTTCGACATTCGGTTCATTTGTATAAGTTATTAGAGAAAAGTTTTCGATTAATCGTTTAAAAAAAATTAATCGAACAAAATTATTAACGATTAATCGATTAATTAATCGTTAACTTCCGCAGCCCTATTTATTTTGTTTTATTCTGAATTTTTCTTTATATTTCTATTTTTCTTCTTTCTTTGTGTTAATATTCTTCTACATGCCCTATTCTGTTCTATTCCAGATTTATGAATGAAATAATGTTTTAAAGGAGAGTGTGATGCAAATAGAGCTCTCTCTCTCTCTCTCTCTCTCTCTCTCTCTCTCTCTCTCTCTCTCTCTCTCTCTCTCTCTCTCTCTCTCTCTCTCTCTCTCTCTCTCCCCCATCTCTCTCTCTCTCACTCTCACTCTCTCTCTCTCTCTCTCTCTCTCTCTCTCTGTGTGTGTGTTTTTGTTTTTTGTTTTGTTTCCCTCTCTCTCATACTTGTAGCTAGCTAATGCAGTATATGTACATTGTTTTCTCTTTCTATTATGTATGTACATTGTCTGTCTGCCTGTCTCTCTTTTTCTCTCTCTCCTTTCTCTCCCCCATCTCGCTCTCTGTCTCTGTCTGTCTGTCTGTCTGTCTGTCTCTCTCTCTCTCTCTCTCTCTCTCTCTCTCTCACTATCTCTATCTCTCTCTCCCCCATCTCTCTCTCTCTCTCTCTCACTCTCTCTCTCTCTCTCTCTCTCTCTCTCTCTCTCTCTCTCTCTGTGTGTGTGTTTTTGTTTTTTGTTTTGTTTCCCTCTCTCTCATACTTGTAGCTAGCTAATGCAGTATATGTACATTGTTTTCTCTTTCTATTATGTATGTACATTGTCTGTCTGCCTGTCTCTCTTTTTCTCTCTCTCCTTTCTCTCCCCCATCTCGCTCTCTGTCTCTGTCTGTCTGTCTGTCTGTCTGTCTCTCTCTCTCTCTCTCTCTCTCTCACTATCTCTATCTCTCTCTCCCCCATCTCTCTCTCTCTCTCTCTCTCTCTCTCTCTCTCTCTCTCTCTCTCTCTCTCTTCTCTGTCCCCTCATTCTTTGAGGTAGCTAATACAGTATGTATATCTTGTTGTCCTTCTTACAGTTGGAGACTATACAAAAACAGCTGGACAGTCTGAGCTGAGTCCATCCAGTTCCAGGATGATCACACTGGCAGCGTGACCATCTGATGTTACCCGTGAGAGTCGGTATGTTTCAGACACTTGACGTTGCAGTTGGCTTCAGTTTGATCGTCTGGTGATCTGGACTTCTGACACTTGGAAGTATGCGAGGATAGAGTGAATGTCTGAATGTAGAGTTGACATAGGCTTGATGGAGTAGATGGAATATAAGTTTCAGTTTGATTTACTCTGATAGCCTTGTGTAGTAACAGTTGTTTTGTTTAGATTGTCATAGGCTTTATGATGTAGATCTAAGTGATATTTTACTTTCACTTCTTATATAGACTGAGTAGAATAGATAAAAGTGACATATTTACTTTCACGTGGTATACAGACTTTATAAAGTAAATGAAAATGATATGTTTATTGTAACTTGATATGTAGACTTGATGGAGCAGATACAAGTTTCATTTTTTAACATATATATAGGTTTGATGGAGTAGATCATAGTGAAGGTTTAAGGTTAACTTTAGAGTGTAGCAGAAAGGGAGGTCTGGTGTGTAGAGGTTTGCTTGATGTGAAAGTAGTTTATCAGAGAGAGAGTATGTGTCTGGTGCAATTTGTCTTACAGTGGATTGCTTGGTGTATATGTGGTTGTAGCGAAGAGACCAGCGACTGTTGTCGTGTTTATAAAATATGCTAATGTATTCTAGGAATGAAGTTGATAATTAACTAAGTTGTCCTGATCCAGGAGCCATGTTTATACACTGTAACTTCTCGGCCATGATAGCCTGCCAGTTTCAGGTAAATGTAAACAGAAAGGGACTCTTTTCAGGCTGTATTTGGGTACATGGTGCTAGACCCATAGTTGTTAGACCAGCTGGCATTTGATGGTTGATGTGGTTACTACCAGGCCAGCCGCCTTGCCTTGCCAGGAAGCTTTCTGGTACCGCTTTATATGCTGTCTCAACCTGGCAATTCTGGCATCGCCTTTATATGCAGGCTCAACCTGGCAATTCTGGTACCGCTTTATATGCTGTCTCAACCTGGCAATTCTGGCATCGCCTTTATATGCAGGCTCAACCTGGCAATTCTGGTACCGCTTTATATGCTGTCTCAACCTGGCAATTCTGGCATCGCCTTTATATGCAGGCTCAACCTGGCAATTCTGGTACCGCTTTATATGCTGTCTCAACCTGGCAGTTCTGGTACCGCTTTATATGTGGGCTCAACCTGGCAGTTCAGGTACATCTTTATATGCTGGCTCAACCTGGCAGTTCTGGACAGTGGGCAAATAATGCCCTACCTAATGTTTTAATCACACCATGTCAGAACTGTTTCGCCTGCTGACAGCTGCAGGAGTGTCCCAGACAGAACTGTTTCTCCTGCCAACTTTTACAGGAGTGTCCCAGACAGAACTGTTTCTCCTGCCAACTTTTACAGGAGTGTCCCAGACAGAACTGTTTCTCCTGCCAACTTTTACAGGAGTGTCCCAGACAGAACTGTTTCTCCTGCCAACTTTTACAGGAGTGTCCCAGACAGAACTGTTTCTCCTGCCAACTTTTACAGGAGTGTCCCAGACAGACTTGTTTCGCTTGCCAACATCGGTAGGAGAATTCCAATAGTTGCCTCAAGATTTATATGTGATTTATGCTTCCAATTGACAACCAAATAAACTAGCTTTTTCATGGGATTGTCGTGTTTTGTTGCAGAAATGTGTGCGATGTAAGTGTATAAACAATGTGTTGTTGTATAAACCATATATTCTTGTATCAACCATGTGCTGTCGTATAAACCATGTGTTGTTGTGCACACCATGCATTGTTATATCAGAGTTGCGCCTGTCACCAACCACACACTCAGCTCGCCTGAGTCCACTGAATCCAGTGACAAGTCAAGAGACTGGAGACGAATACAGGTGCAATGGATGACCAGGGCGCTCTACGTGCCTTGCCGTGCTCATTACGTTCCACAACGCTTTACATGTAAACACCGTCGTGCCCGTTGAATCAACAATGATTTCTTCTACGCAGTCTGCCGAATCCTGTCTTCACATGCTTTTTAGGCATACCCTAGTTCACCGATTGGTTTGACGCCGAATCGGTTACCCTCTTCTTCACTGTAATCCAATTCATCGTGCAATGCATTCATCATTGTTGTATAAACCATGTGTGGTTAAGTAAACTATGTGATGTTGTATAAATGATGAGTTGTTGTATAAACCGTGTGGTGGTTGTGTTAGGACGATGAGGACAAGAACGAAGGAGAGCAAGGCAAACAGAAAATGTGAATGAGAACATGCGAAACCCCATGTATAATACAGTCATCACTGGGAGAATGCGGTAAACAAAAAGGGGCACAGCAGGAAAGAGAATGAGTGTTCATAAAATACAGAAACAGCATAAATATCTCAGTTATACTGAACAGGATGTCTGAAGGAAGCAAAGTAAAGTAAAAGTAAAGTAAAGGTCCCTCTTACATACCACATGTATTGGACATATGGAGCCAGAACCATATTTGTATAGACCAATCTGCACTCAATGGCTGATGTGGTCTGTATCAGGACGGCCGCCTTTTCTTCCCAGAACATTTCCTGGCACTCATTTTAGGCTAGGCTTCCTAGTACTTTTAAAAATTCGAAATTACCCTGATACGGACGGAACCCAAGAGCACCGCCACGCTAGCTCTGCTCTTTCAAGCAAGGAAGGTCCTGGCCTGGCAACTATACTGAACAAGAAGGGGGTGGAGGTTCACCCGAACTTATTGAAGAACCACGGTCGTCAAAGGAAGTAACATGATAACAATATATGAGAGTGCAATGGCTGGAAGGCTAGCCTGCCATCCGATGGTTATGCGTTCGATTCCCCACCAAACCGGGTTTTGAACAATTATAGTGGACTCCCAGGTCAACTCAGCATACCAGAGAAAGCCTTGAGGAAGTAAAGGCGTCCGGTGTGAGACTGATCACGGTGCCCACGAGTGCCGATTGTTTTATACAATTATAGATCTAGTAACTCGCGTTTACTTTGTACTGTATACCAAACACGCCTCAAGGCGTCGTCAATGGCCCTTTATTGTTGCTATGTTACCGCTGCCCTAATTGTCATGGGTACTAATTAAAGAAACCTCAGTGGATATGTTTGGATTAGAGCTCAACCAGCACTTGGCATAGAATGATTGAGACGAAGAAAACACCAATAATCGCCCGCTATTGTCGGGACAGGATGTGAAGAATGAATCCCACTTCAAGACATGTTCCGTAGAAAATAAGACAAATGAGGGATCTACTGGCAGTAAAGGGGCGGGGGGTGCATAGTAGAGGACACCATGGCCAGTGTTATTGCAGGAGGAAATTGGGATAAAATGAGAAGCGGATGAATACAGATATCCCCCAGCGGGCCGGAGCTAATGAGATTTGGCTCACAATGATTTTCTTGTCCAGATTTCGTTAGGTGGAGATTAGGGGCAACTCCTGGACGTCCATGGGGTTTTGGTTGGCTCTCTGGAAATGGAGTCAACGGGGATAGTTGAGCGGGGTCAACGAGAATAGTTGAGCGCGGACTGCGGTCGTGGGGTGTTGAGTGTTGTAAAGCGTTTATGCTTTGCGGTAGGAGTTGGGTACTGCGATATGGGTTTGTGGGTGCTAAAAAATGGTCTCGGCTTAGCAGACTAGTTAATCTGTAGACCGTGTGTGGAAATGTATCTGCAAATAACGGTTGAATTGGGGTTCTGTTACTGCTTTAACACGGAGAGGGGAGTCAGACAGACAGTGAACGAACAGATGAACGAACGAGATATATAGATAGACACACACAGGGAATGAAGAGACTTAAAAAAAGTCGCTTAAAAGTCGACAGGGTCGACTTCATTGCACCGGGTTTTATCCCATATGGCTCGGTCTCTTTCCGCAGCGCGGAAAGCGTCGCACAAAGCACGAACTCCGTAGCTTTAAAAAAAATTTCACTCAACGTGGGGCTCGAACCAACGACCCTGAGATTAAGAGTCTCATGCTCTACCGACTGAGCTAGCCAACTAGGTAGATTGACAGACAAGCAGATAGATATATGAATTGACGGATAATAGATTGATGGATCATTGCATGGGTAGATGGATATGTAAGTAGATAGGAAGATGGCTGGATGGAGAGAGAGAGAGAGAACGAACGAACTTTATTTTCAAAGAGTAAAGCGTTAAGAATTGTTCCCGTCTAACAATCTCCATTCTTCTCTCTCTCTCTCTCTCTCTCTCTCTCTCTCTCTCTCTCTCTCTCTCTCTCTCTCTCTCTCTCTCTCTCACACACACACACACACATTATGTCATCCATACATCACTTATGAGGCTAGCCGGGAGAACAACAACAATATCAATGGTACCTATTTCTACCTGGAGCCAAGTCAATGTTATTAAATCGACCTCAATGCGAATTCGAACACTGACCACCAGATGACAGAAGAGCCTGTAGTCACCGCGCTACCGACGTTCGCCTGATATGTCAAGGCCATCTTGTTCTGCTGTTTGGTCGTGAAACTTGGAATGTGAACGACCGAGCCAGGAAGAGGTCAGTAGTAGGGAAGATGTGATTCTGTAGACGAATAGTGCTAATAGAGGAGTGGCTGGCTGGGTTGCTAATAATGCCGGGTTCTCCTTCGGGAGACCCGAGTTCGAATCCTCTGTAAGGTGTAGACTGGTTTCTGTCGGGGGCAAAAAGAAAACCCTAACCTGCATAGTTCGCGGCGACTGCATCAGCCAGGAACCTTAATTCCTCAGGCTCAAGACCCACCTGCCCTACGCCGCAAGGTACTATAGGCAGCAGATGACAGTAGACAGCGCGACTACCATGGACTGCTATAGTAACTAAAACGATTGCCTGGGAGAGACTAATGACTCTAGAACATTATACACACTGTTTATTGCTCAATGAGAAGAGAGGCACGGAACAACGTCGCGACGACTGGAAATATGAGTGGTAAAAGAGGCAGCCGAGAAACATGTTGCTGTGTGGTCATAAACAGTGACCGCGGGATACCATCCAAGAATTTACCCACAATATCAAGGACCGCGCTCTGTAGAGAGATCTGATCTACTGTAAGCTCTATCACTCGATGGGCGATGTAATCAATGTGGTATTTCCTGTCACCAGTTTTAGGCTGAGCCCACCTGTTCTCTGGTGTTCCTCTTATCTCTGTTTCACCAACAAACAGCAGAACAAGTACACTGCGCCTTTTGGAAAGCACACAGTAATGATGTAAAACAAGTCACCACAATCACGCGGTTTTTAACGCTAAGCCAAATTTCCTAGCAATACTTGAAAACGTTTGAGCCTGTTCTATCTTGCTCCTTTTCTGGGCGAAGGTTTTTGCAGTGCGCTGTGTAATGGGAGAATGGATGCCGTGGCATGCACTTGATTTGGATAAAAAGATATCGTGAAATTGACATTAGCAATTCACAGTTAGATTACCCCGTGTTTCTCCTCTCCCCTCTTCCGTTATTTAACCATTCTAATGCTGTTAAATGCACAATTCTGGCATGATCGTACAATGCAAGCGTTTGTGGACACGTAACCATGAATAGTATAACGTTCATTGTTTGATGATTGGCATCAGTTGACTCATTGTTTCCGTCTATAATTCTCTGCTCCGTTGCAGAGTCACAAAGGGAGCTGCCGCATAATTCCCTGTGACCACTAAGCCTGGTGACAGGGCTACTTTCACACGCCTGTCGCAATGACTGATCTCGGAGTTATGCAGTTTTAATTTGAAACGATCTTTTGGTTTAGAAGAGTTGAAAGACTGGCTGTTGGTTTGGGTCAAAGGAAATGCAACTTATGCGTTGTTAGTTTGGGTAACAGGAAAGACAACTCAGACATTTATTTGATATGTACGATGGGAAAGACAACTCTTACCGTAGTTTATTTGTGTGACAGGAAAGACAACTCTTACAATATCTGATTTGTGTAAGAACTCTTACAGCAGTTTATTTGTGTGACAGGAAAGACAGCTCTTACAGTAGTTTATTTGTGTGACAGAAAAGACAACCCATGCAGTAGATGATTTAGGTGACAAGAAAGATCAAGCATACGACGGTTGATTTGTGTGATAGGAGACACAACTATTACAGTAGTTGATCTGTGTGATAGAAAAGACAACTCTTACAGTAGTTGATCTGTGTGACAGGAAAGACAACTCTTACAATAGTTGATTTGTGTGACAGGAAAGACAGCTCATGCAGTAATAAATGTGTTTGACAGGAAAGAAAACCCATGCAGAAATCTATATGTGTGACAGGAAATAAAACCAATACAGTAGTAAATTTGTGTGACAGTAAAGACAACTCATAGACTAGTTGATCTATGTGACAGGAAAGATAAAGCACGCATATGTTAGTTGCAAAAAAAGATACGATATGCAGTTATTTTCTTATAGATCTAAAGATAGTTGAGAAGACACAACTTTGTATTATATTCATATGCCTATTGAATATATTTTAACATAGCAAAAACAAAAAATAATGCAAACAGATACAACTAATATGGAAAAATAAAAATATGTTAGTGAGGAAAACTTGGAGGTAGTTGAAAATTTCGAATATCTTGGGTAATTAATTACCAACAATAGCGACACAATGTCAGAAATTAAAAGACGAATATCCCTTGCTCTTCACCAACTAAAACAACTGAATAAATTATGGCGTGGGACACCTAAAAAATTTGATTTCTATGAGCATGCATCTTTCCCATTGCAATATATATATGCCTGTGAGACCTGGACACTTAGCCAGGCGGCCTTAATTCCTCAGGCTCAAAGACCCCTCTGCCATACACCGCAAGGTACTATATTGGCAGTAAATGACCGTTGACAGAGTCCTGGTCACTTACTAAACAAGCTTAACAGCGCATAAATGCCTTTAAATATAATAGGGGCTTTCATTTGAAATCCGTTCCAATGGCTTTATTCCAAATCATGAAAGAAACATTAACAGGTGTTGTAGAATTAAACAAGTATTCATTTTGAATGAATTATGCACCATGGGTTGGTCAGAAGAAGTCGCCGTAGGCATTTAGGCAAGCATCCCATTGCTTAGGTAGGCGGCGAATGCCGTCCGTAAAAAAGGATTGTGGTTGCTCACTGAACCAAGTGTTTACCGCGTTCATTACGTCTGCATCTGTGTGAAATCTTTGCCCCTTGAGAGCTTTTTTTATAGGTCCTAATAAATGAAAATCACATGGTGACAAATCAGGACTATAGGCTGGATGTTGCAGAATTTCCAACTTCTTCCTTGTTAATGCTTCCTGCTCAATCTTTGCGACATGCGGACGAGCATTATCATGCAACAAAATCACACCGCGAGAAAGCATGCCGGGTCGTTTATTCTTGATGGCTTTTTGCAGCTTGTCTAGTGTTTGCAAGTAGTGGGTACAGTTGATGTTGACACCAGGTTCTTTAAAGTCGACCAACAATAGCCCTTCATGGTCAAAAAATGCACTCAGCATAACCTTACCAGCGGAAACCTGTACCTTAAATTTTTTTTATCTTTTGGTGATCCAGCATGCTTCCATGGCATGCTCTCTCTTTTGCTGCTTGGCTCAAAGTGGTGATACCATGATTCATCGCCTGCCACTATGCGGAAGAGAAATGCATCACCCTCCACTCTGTAACGCAGCAAGTGGTTCAAACATCATCCCATGCGTTCCTGTTTTTGGTGGTCTGTCAACATCCGTGGTACCCACTGTGAACACACCTTTCGATATTGTAGTGTCTTACGAACGACCTTTTGAATTGTCCCAATTGACACATCAAATTCTATAGCTAGCAAACGTATGCTTCGACAAAGGTTCATCTGTACTGCTGCATCAATTTTGGCGATGGTTTATTCTGTTGCAACAATATGCGCTTGACCCGGCCGTCGAAGATCTGTCGTGAACTGACGTTCTTTCCAAAACATTCGTGCCCAGTCTGTCACTGTTGTCTTCGGCACACATTAGTTACGGTACGCTGCCTGCATTTTTCGATGAATGTCCACCAGTCGATATCCTTCAAATGAAAGAAACTGAATCACTGCTCTTTGAGCTTCTTTGGGCGGATTTTGGATCAACCCGTCCATTTTCTCAACGGTCAGAAACAAAACCTATACACCATGGGACGATAAGCACTTGTTCATTTATTCATTGGTCAGTACTTATCACATGACTATGACATGATCATGTTCAATGTAAGTAATTACGCGCGGTGCGACACGAACGGATTTCATATGAACGCCCCTTATATTATAGATGTTATAGACGGGTTCTAAGAATATCTTGGATCAATCAATCAATCATGTGCCATGGCATAAAGCGTGGGCGGTCATGACTCGCCGTTTCACTCGATCAACAGAGTCGTAGATCAGCTCAGTGTTCCTGTTTCGACCATGCCATGTAGCCAAGCCATCCATGTATTTACTTCTCGGTCTTCCCCTTGGTCTGTTCCTTTCGATCTTGCCAGTTGTCACCAAGTTCTCGAATTCATTTCTTCTCATAACATATCCAAACCATTTTGACTGTCTACGTCTAATTTCTTTAATCAATTTACGATTTTCATTTGTCTCCTGTAGTACTTGGTCATTGGTTTTTCTGTCTTTCCATTGTATTCTTTGCATTCTCATCAGAAACAACATTTCTGTAGCCATCAGATGTTTTTCAGCTTGACTGCTCATTGTCAAGGTTTCACATCCATACAAAAGAACAGACTCTATGTATCCTCTCAACACTCCTTTTGTCGTTGCAATTGACATCTTTTTATTCGTCAGAATGTTTTTCATCTTGCTAAAGGCTACTTTCGCCATGGCGATTCTTGTTCTAATCTCTTCAAGGCATCTCCCATCAGATGTTATGACTGTTCCGAGATAATTGTACCGATTCACTTGTTGAAGAATATTCCCATTTACTTGTATATTACATTGTGGTATTTCGTTCTTCCTAGTGACCACCATAATATGTGTCTTTTTTTCAAGTTAATTCTAACCCCCGTTGTTCACTGTGTGCAACAACCGCATCTACTAATTGTTGCAGATCCTGCTCACTGTCTGCAATCAATACTGTATCATCTGCATATCTAATGTTACTGATGTTTCGTCCTCCAATGCTGATTCCATTTATATCTTCTACATTTCTGTAAATATTTCACTGTATAAGGAATCAAGATCTGGAGACATTACACATCCCTGTCTAACACCTCTCTTAATAGGCTGATATTGTCCCACTTCATTATCAATCCTTATGGCAGCTTGTTGTTTTCAATATATGTTTTTTATAAGTCTAATGTCTTTCCCATCAATTTATAGATCTGCAAGCATATCTACCATGTTGACATGTCTTACTCTATCGAAAGTCTTTGTGTAGTCAATAAAGCAAAGATGTACATTTGTATATCTTTGTTTACTTCTAAAAAACGTTCAATAATTGATAGCAGCATATACACAGCATTTACTGTACCCTTTCCTTCTACAAACCCACATTGTTCTTCCCCTATTTCAGGTTGTATTTTCTTCCTCAGTCTTTGCATGATAATTCGTAGCAAAATCTTCGTAATGTGACTCATTATACTAATTGCTCTATGTTGATCACATTCCAAGGCTCCTGATTTCTTTGGGATTTGAATAAATACAGAATTACATAATTCAGAAGGTATATCTCCGGTATCATATAATGTGTTCAGCGGTCTGATGACTTGATCTATTCCATATTCTTCTAAAGTTTTAATCATTTCTGTTGTGATGTTATCTGAAACGGGGCCCTTGCCATCTTTCATATGTTTAAGAACATTTCGAACCTCCATCTTCAAAATTAGCGGTCCTTCATTATTAAATCGAATGTCATACTGTTCATCTCTGATATCATCATAAGGTTTTTCACACAATCTGACCATACATGTAGAACCTGATCTTTTTCTATTATGATTTTGCTTTCATTAGTTTTCAGACAGCCTGCTGATGTACTTGTTATTTTATTATAAATTCCTGAATCCTTTTGTGCACTAATTTGGTACTGTTGTGTTGTTTTTCAATTTCTAAGCAATTTTTTTTGGACTGTTGTGTTGTTTTCCAATTTCTAAGCAATTTTTCTCACACCGTGCATCTTTTGCCTCCTTACATAATATTCTGACACGTCTGTGAATTTCTTAATATTTTGTAGGATTATTTTTGTTGAGTCTTCTTGTTTCCATTAGTTGTAAAATTTCTTCAATCATCCGTTTCTTACGATCCACCTTTAATTTTGGAATAGTTGTTTCTGCAGCTAAACTGATGGAATTCCTCAACATTTCCCCTTGATCATCCGCATCTTGGAATATGATCTCTAGATCAGACAATATATCAAATCTATTCTGTACTTCTATGTTGAATTTGTGTTGTTATTTCCTTGTCATTACCCAGTGTACACAAATCATATTTATTGTTTCCTGTTATATACTTGACTTTCTTTAACTTTATCCTCAATGTACCTGTAAGTAATCTGTGGTGACTATAACAATCAGCACTGGGAACTGTTTTTGCTATTGTTAACGCATTTCTAAATCTTCTGCTAGTCAGAATGTAATCATTCTGGTTTCTTCTTCTTCTTCTTCTGCGATCATCCGGAGTTTTTTTTTCCGGATGTGATTGCGTTGTGCCTGTTTACAGCAGAGCTGCGTTCTTGCGCCGTTAGGCCGACACATCCGACTTCTGCGGGCATTTGTTGACCGGGTTAACCTTCCCGGGGGTTTCTTAGGACGTTTGACTCTCACTGTTGTGGTGTTATCCCCCATCTCAGCTGGCCCATATAGAACAGCCAAAGATCCTGGTCAGCCCTCAAGGGAAGGCAGGGGCAGACCATGGGCATTCCCCGCCATCCAAGGAGGCTTCCATACTTGCAGAGCCGATACATAGCGCTCTGGTACTGGGCTCACCCAAGGAATCGTCACGTCCTGCACATGGCTGCTTAGCCTCACTTCCGTATATTGCGCCTTCCGTTCACCATAGGCTGTTCTTCCGGAAACCAGAAGTCTGCAGTCTGCAGATGACATCCACACAGTGAGCTTTCGATTCGGACTTTCCATGTAATGGATTTGCTATCCAAGCAATATTCCATTTCGTGCCACTAGGACACTTTTCCACCTTTTATGAAGCCCACACAGCGAGCTTTCGATTTGGACTTTCCACATAATGGATTTGCTATCCAAGCAATATTCCATTTCATGCCTCTGGGTCTTCATGCACCTTTAAATGTCAACCTGTATGTAGTTAAAGTAAGCTGCGGTCAACTTGAGCTTGTTGATATCTCCATAGAGCTTGTCCTCAAATGAAGCAGGTGTGGGCCAAAATATCTTTCTCTGTTCTGCATACGTTGGGCAATCCTGCAGCAAATGTTTTGCTGTCATTTTTCCAGTTCTACAATTACATTCATCGGTATCTCCTATCTTTAGTTTATTGAACAAGTGGTATTTCAGCCTGTTATGTCCTGTGCGGAGTCTGAAGATTGCTACTTGTTCTCTTCGGTCGAGTTTGTAATATGCATCATCCTTCTGATCGCCTGGATGCTCTGATTCCCATTTGGTTCTATAAGTGCTTTTTATCAACCTCTTTGCCTCATTATAGGTTATGTCTATGTCAGGCTGTGGTAGTCGTCCGCCCTCTTTTGCCAGTCTGTCAGCCTCTTCGTTTCCAGGTATACTGCAATGTGATGGGATCCACTGTATTACAACTTTTTTGGATTTCTGGCATAGACCATGGAGTGTTGCTCGTAGGTCAGCTAGTTCTGTGCTGTTATTGCTCTTCAGTATTGAGACAGCTGACTTTGCATCTGTGAAGATAGCTATTTGCTTCTCTTTATTTTCCTCCATCAAGAGCATTTCTGCTGCAGTTTTCAGAGCCTCTACCTCCGCTTTGAAGTTACTTGAAAATTTTCCAGTTGCCATTGAATGTGTTTTTTTCACTCCATTTTGTAAATTTAGGAGAATTCCTCCTCCTCCATTCTCTATTGAATTTTTGGCTGATCCATCTGTATATGCATGGGTCCAATTCCTGCTTGGGTAATGTTCTTTTACGTAGTTTAGAATTATTTCTCTTCTTTCGGTTTCATGCTGAGTGTTCTTTTTCTCAATACCAGGAATGTTTTCTATCATCTCAGGCAGTTGCTGCTGTCTCCAAGCCGGGAACTTGTGTGCATTGTAAATGGGCTTGACTGTTGATATGTTAAGTATAGGATCTGCCCTAATCCTTCGTTTTGCAGTTTCTACAAAGTTGCTACGCTTCAGTCTTCCCTTTCCAAAACCATTAAATCTGTTGTACATAGGGTGGTCTGTCAATCTTCTGAATTTTTCTGCTTGTTGCTGGGCTCTGCTATCTCTTCTATCCTGCATTGGTTGTAAACAAGTGATCTTTTCTAGTTCATTAATAGGTGTTGTCTTCAGGCTTCCAGTTATGATTCGCATTCCTTGGTTTTGGACTCTACTTATTTTGTTAAAGTTTGACTTAGCTGCTGTTGCCCAAGCTGCAATGCCATATTCCAGTACTGGCCTCACCCGTCCAGTATATAACTTCTTGAGAACTCTCTCATCTGCTCCCCATGTTGTACCAGCAAGCTTTTTCATGATTGCCATTCTCTGCCTTGCTCTTGTTCGATTTTTCTCAACCTGTGTCTTCCATGTCAGGCGACGATCAAAGGTGACTCCTAGATAGTTTGGATTTTCTTCATGGCGCAATATTTTTCCATTCAATACCAGCTTAAGTTGCTGAGTTTTATTTGAGAGGGAGAACACTGTGCATGTTGTTTTCTCCTCACTTTTCTTCACTAGCCATAATTTTGACCAGTCCTCTAGCGCTAATAAGGCTTGCTGTATTCTGCTGTTAGCTGTACTAATATATTCTTCAGATGTCCATATGGCTAGGTCATCAGCAAAGGAGGATGTGTGTACTCTGGCTGGAAAATTTTCTGTGCTGTCATTTATATATGCTAGGAATAATGTTGGTGAAAGAACTCCTCCTTGGGGGACACCTTGCTCCAACAGCATCATTTTGCTTGTTTGTCCTTGTACTTTTGTCCTGGCAGTTCTGTTCTCAAGGTAGTGGCTGATCCATTTATACATTTTTCCACAAACATGCATTTTTTGCAGTTTTACTTTCAGTCCTTCCTTCCATACTTTATCAAATGCTTTTTCTAAATCTATCCAGACTGCTAGTGTGTGCTTTTTCTCTTGGAAGGCATCCTCTATTTCCTGAGCTATATAGGTTACTAGCTGACCCGGCCCGGCTTCGCCCAGTCCTTGGTGGGGAGCATCTCATTTAATTCATATAATTAGTCATATAAGCTCCCGTTCCCGTTACCGACTATATGTCTGTCTGTCTGTCTGTCTGTCTGTCTGTCTGTCTGTCTGTCTGTCTGTCTGTCTGTCTGTCTGTCTGTCTGTCTGTCTGTCTGTCTGTCTGTCTGACCCGGCATCGCCCAGTCCTTGGTGGGGAGCATCTCATTTAATTCATATAAGTAGTCATATAAGTTCCCGTTCCCGTTACCGACTATCTGTCTGTCTGTCTGTCTGTCTGTCTGTCTGTCTGTCTGTCTGTCTGTCCGTCCGTCCCTCCCTCTCTGTCTGTCTGTCTGCCTGTCTGTCTAATCATTTATTGGTTGCAGTTAGAACAACCTTAGATAAACGAAGACCAACTTACAAAAAGCATTTGAAAGAGCACTTGAAAGATCTTTACATCTTCCCCCAACAATTAACTTGGGTAAATGGAGCGGCGGCAGCAGCATCAGCAGAAGAAGGAAAAGGAGGAGTAGACAACTGCAGCGAAAAGGTGGGTCTGTCTATCTATCTGACCCGGCGTGACTTCGCCCAGCTCCTGGAGTGTAGCGTCTCATTAAATTCATACAACAAAAAAAGTAACTTAAAAAAATGCTCTTCTACACACCATCCATTATTTTTAATGAAAACGCTTTCTAATCACCTGCATGACTACAGTAACTTCTTAAGCAAAAAAAGATGAGTTACAATGTTATGCATTGTGCATTATTTTTATGAAAACTTTGAAAATGCCTTACAGATTGTATCATTATTTATTATAACTCATATGCCGGTACATAACTATGGACAAAGAGTTTATAAATCTTTGAAAACGATGCCACAATATGACTATAAGTTATGCCCCTTGAAATAACTTTTATAGAGTTAGGTCCCCTGAGATATATTAAATTATGATGAAAAGTGAAAAATGAAATAATACTGGGTAAGCATGCGATTTCACACTAAAAAAATATGACAGTGGGCTGCACTGGAATGAAAGAAAGGCGTGTAGAAAATTTCATCTCAATCGGATGGGCCGTTCGCGAGCGCACAAAGGACAGACGGACATACAGACAGACAGACAGACAGACGGAGATCCTAATTTATATATAAGACTAGCTGACCCTGCCCGGCTTCGCCCAGACCCTGGTGGGGAGCATCTCATTTAATTCATATAAGTAGTCATATAAGTTCTCGTTCCCGTTACCGACTATCTGTCTGTCTGTCTGTCTGTCTGTCTGTCTGTCTGTCTGTCTGTCTGTCTGTCTGTCTGTCTGTCTGTCTGTCTGTCCCGACCCGGCATTGCCCAGCTCCTGGTGTGGAGCATCTCATTTAATTCATATAAGTAGTCATATAAGTTCCCGTCTGTCTATCTGTCTGTCTATCTGTCTGTCTATCTGTCTGCCTGACCCTGCCCGGCTTCGCCCAGTCCCTGGTGGGAAGCATCTCATTTAATTCATATAAGTAGTCATATAAGTTCCCGTTCCCGTTACCGACTATCTGTCTGTCTGTCTGTCTGTCTGTCTGTCTGGCCTGGCCCGGCATCGCCCAGCTCCTGGTGTGAAGCATCTCATTTAATTTATATAAGTAGTCATATAAGTTCCTGTTCCCGACTGTCTATCTGTCTGTCTGTCTGTCTATCTGTCTGCCTGACCCTGTCCGGCTTCATTAAATTCATAAAGAACGTTCTTCCACACACCATCCATTATTTTTAATGAAAACTCTTTCTAATCACCTGCATGACTACAGTAACTTCTTAAGCAAAAAAAGATGAGTTACAATGTTATGCATTGTGCATTATTTTTATGAAAACTTTGAAAATGCCTTACAGATTGTATCATTATTTATTATAACTCATATGCCGGTACATAACTATGGACAAAGAGTTTATAAATCTTTGAAAACGATGCCACAATATGACTATAAGTTATACAGAAAAGTTATGCCCCTTGAAATAACTTTTACAGAGTTAGGTCCCCTTAAATATATGAAATTATGATGAAAAATGAAAAATGAAATAATACTGAGTAAGCAGGCGATTTCACACTAACAAAATATCACAGTTGGCAGCTCTGGAATGAAAGGAAGGCGTGTAGAAAATTTCATCTCAATCGGATGGGCCGTTCGCGAGCGCACAAAGGACAGACGGACATACAGACAGACATACAGACAGACAGACGGACGGAGATCCTAATTTATATATAAGATTTGATCTTCAGTGGATCTGTACTTTCTGAATCCTGCTTGGTGTGGTGTTAAGAGTGTGTTTTCTTCCAGATGCCATGTTAGCCTGCCATTGATAATGCGTTCCATTAATTTTCCTACACAGCTAAGTAGACTGATAGGTCGATAGCCATTTGGTTCTTCCAGGTCTTTTCCTTTCTTTGGGACTGGTATTAGTATAGCTTCCTTCCATGCCTGTGGGACTATTCCTCTCTTCCAGCTGTTATTTAGGACTGCTAGTAGTTTCTTCTTTGCCTTGGTGCCTAGTCCTATTAGCATTTCATTTGTGATTCCATCCTTTCCTGGTGATTTCTTCTTTTTTAGGGTATTCATTGCCTGTTCCATTTCTTCCATTGTTAGATTTGCCATCATATATTCTGCTGCTGTCTCTGTATTTCTATGATGTATCTGTTTGTCTTTGATTGCTTTCTTCTGTTCGGTTGTAATATCAATGTGGTTTGCATTTGCATAGTGTTCCATTAGTGCATTTGCAGCCTTTTTTCCTGTAAGCAAGGCATTTCCTTGTTTAATTGTTATTTGTTTGTTTCTAGGTCCTTCATTGTTCATGGCTTTCACTAGTTTCCATAGTTTGTTTCCATCCCTGTCAAAATTCAGGTTTTCTGTTTTTTCCCTCCAACAATCTCTTGTTGTTTGATTTACTGTTCTTTTATATTTTGCTGAGATGGCTTTGAGAGAGATGTTCGCTTCAATTGTTTGTTCTCTCTCTGCTGTCTTCCTGGCATCTTCAACTTTGTCCTCCAAACTTTGTAGTTCTTCAGTCCAGTATGGTTTGTAATTTTTCCTCGCTCCTCTAGGAATGGACTCAGTGGCTGCCTGTATTATCGCTCTGTTTAGACTTTCCACCATTTGCTTTATGTTGCCATATCGTGTATTTATGTTTTCACAATATTTGTCTGTTAGTATGGCAAATCTGTCCCAATCTGCTCGTTTGTAATTCCAGCGGGGCAAGGGCTTTTGCTCCTGTGGAACATACTCCATATTCATTTCAAGCTTGATTGGTCTGTGGTCACTACCTGCTAATTGGTGCAGCACATGGCGATCGATTTTGTGGAGGATGTCTCCTGTGCAGAAAGCTAAGTCTGGAGTAGAAGTGGTAAGCCATCTTCTGGAGTAGAAGCTCGGTGTGTCATCCGCTTTGTTGAGTAGATGGAGATTTGAGTCTATTTCCCAGTCCTCCAATTCATCTCCTCTTTTGTCAGTATCTGGGTATCCCCATCTTTCTGAACGGCTATTAAAGTCTCCGACAATAATGCAGTTTGTGTCAGTTATTTTCATGTTTGAGAGTGTACGGTCCTTATCTGCTGGGCTATACAGATTGTAGATTCTTATTTTCACGTCCTTTATCATTATATCAACACCTATAATTTCCGTTTGGTTGTCAGAGATCACAGATACTTCGCTGCAAGGTATTGTATTTCGTGTAAGTATTAGAACTCCTCCTTTGTGTCCTTCGCGGTCGAAACGTGTGGCCTGATATCCTCTGACTGAGAATTTGTGATTGGCGTTGAGGTGTGTCTCTTGAATGCATGCCACATCTATTCTATCTTTATGAAGACGCTGTGTTAGGGAGTCTTTCTTCTTGTAAACTCCTTCGGCATTCCACTGTAGTATGTTGAGTGTCCGGGGTATTTGGTCAATAGCTCTTAACCTACTCCTCTGTGCCTTGACTCCACAGCACAGGGGAAGGTGACCACCAGTAGTCATGGGTGGACCCCCTCGAGGCAGGGGGCCCGGCACTATCGCCGCCTGATGGGACTTCACGGGATTAGCACCATATCGATTAATTTTGATTTGTGACATCATGAATTAAGTTACGTTGCACTGCTTTGTCAAGCCTGTGGCTCAGTACATCCGATTTCGACAAGCATTTATTCGGGATGCTTTCCCTAGCCTTTGACTGTCCCCAGTCTACCTACAAGGCAGCAGGTTTGTGTGTCTCTTCGTCTGGTCCCTCTCCCTTGACCTGTCCGACATGGGTGGCCCTACCAGTAGCTGTGCTACCGTCGGCATAGCTCTTGGGGTCATTGGGACGCACAAGCCCCTCTACCTCGTCACGGTGGACACAGCAGAGGGGATTCTGGTTTCTAATCATGCTATCGGGACTCCTCCATGTCCAGAATCTTAAACCAGGTGTTTCCTACAATAATTTCCTTCTCTTTTGCCCACTCTACAAGTCTGTATCCTCTTTCATTTCTCTCTGCTAAACCATAGTTTCCTACTGTGTATCTATCACTTTGATAGTTGATGATACTTTTGCATTGAAGTCCTCTATTATGATGTTTATTTCTGAATTTTTACATTTCTTTAAAGCAGACTCTATGTCATTGCATACATCTTGGAAACAGAAAGAATAAATGCATCCATACGACAAGATCTTAATATTGAAGAAGATTGGTTACTAAAGACGATAAAACAAAAAAATTATATATTTTGGTCACTTGAAACGTCATGACATTGTGGAGAGAACAATAATAGAGGGGTATATGCTCGGGAAGAGAGGAAGAGGATAGCCAAAGAAAAGATGGGTGCAGGATGTCACAGATGATCTCTAGATGGGTGTATCGGACATGGGACATCTTGCTTATGACCGAGAAGTTATGGAAGGTTGTTATGGGAGCGAGTTTCTGCAAAGGACATACTACTGAATGAATGAATGAATAAATGAATCGAATGAATGAATTGAATTGAATATTTACGCAGTGAACAGGTAGGCCCAGCCTACCACTGGTAAAATAAAATTATATTGGTCACAACACCCGCCGAGTGATGAAACTTGCGGTGGTATGGTTTGTACAAATATGTGTTAGCACCATATGCAAATAAGACACAAAACACGTAAAGAGGTCATTTACTTACTTTCTCAACGTATCAAGAAGAGGGAACATCATAAATTATTAAATCAGGAATAAATTGGTGGGAATAGCAGTGTTAGATTTCATTAGACAATAGCAAGTGAAATGCTTCGGCCACATAACTAGGCTACAAATTAACATTATACCACAACAAGCAATGGTGTACAGACCAAATGGAACTAGAAGAAGAGGCCGACCATGTAAATGATGCACAGAGGAAATAGCAGAGTCTATGGAAATCTCGATACATGAAGCCCATAAACAGGCACTCTCCCGCTGTTTATGCTTCACCTCGACACCACAAGGTACAAGAGGAACCAGATGAGATGTTGATGCATATAAAGATATACAGTCTTGTTAATGTGTTTGATGGAAGTGTGGCGGGGAAACTTACTAGAGAAAGACAACGTTACATGTGGGTGAACAATAAATGTCGCTCACCTTATCAGCTCATCATACGCACTAAATGATGACGACGATAATATTAATAAAGGTAATATGTGAAACAGTTTCACCTCATCATCTTGTCCCGTGCCGATAAACGTGGGCGTTCATGTTTCGTCATGTCACTCGATCACCAGAGTCGTGGATCAGCTCTGTGTTTTTGTCTCGACTATTCCATGTGGTCAAGCCATTTAGAAAGTTACTTCTCTGCCTTCCCCGTGTTCTTTTCTCTCTCAATCCTGCTAGTTATCACAAGGTTCTCCAGTTTACCTCTTCTTATAACGTGCCCAAAAATCTTGACTGTCAAAGTCCAATTTATGAAATCAGTTTACGGTTTTCATTTGTTTCTTGTAGGACTTGGTCATTTTCCCTCCAACCACTTACGGGAAGGCCGTTGTGTGATTACCGCGAGTATTTCCGAGTTCTAAAACGGTAGTCAGCGTTCGTCAGGGCCCGTTTATGTTGGTCATTTCGGTACTTCCTCCCGCGTTTCATTCACTAACTAGAAGTGAACTGTGATAAATTGACGCCAAATTGGTGTTTATTAGGTCTGGTATTTTATACTTGTAGAACTATCGACAAAACATTGTCCTGAGTGAAGTTTTTTGGCAATAACAAAAAACAAAAAGGCGTTTATATTCTCCGAATGGAATCATATTCTACTAATCTCTCTCTCTCTCTCTCTCTCTCTCTCTCTCTCTCTCTCTCTCTCTCTCTCTCTCTCTCTCTCTCTCTCTCTCTCTCTCTCTCTCTCTCTGCCCCCTCGTCTCTTTTATACTCTCTCTCTCTGCCCCCTCCTCTCTTTTATACTCTCTCTCTCTCTCTCTCTCTCTCGCTCTCTCTTATACTTTATCTCTTTCTCTCATACTTTCTGTATATATAGTTTAGTATATATGTGTGTGTGTGTATGTGTGTGTTTCTTTGAGAGAGAGAGAGAGAAAGAGAGAGAGAGAGAGAGAGAGAGAGAGAGAGAGAGAGAGAGAGAGAGAGAGATTGTATATGCAGGTAAAAGCAATTCCATGTCAGACACTGCTGTAGACATGTGAAGTGTGAAGCCTGGACATATACTAGTTCATGGTATATTAAGTTGGACAAATCAGCCGTGTCGCCTTTCTGTGCCAGTGGCAGACATGTGTCGAAACTATCAGTCGCTTGGTATTTGTCTCCTGGCGATGTGCTACAAATGTCAGACCAGGTCCCTATCAACATCCAGCCATAGAAAACTAGCGTGAGATTAAATGCTTGAGATAAGCTAATAAACACATTCACGAGGATTGATTAACGCTCATACAAGTTTAAGAAAGAAGTCCAGACAACAAGAACATTGGAAACTATAGGTGTTATATCAGGATTCGAACCCCTTCACATCCAAGTGACTATAGCGCCTTGCTGGTGTGTCCTCTAATCTCTACTTCATACATCTATTTATGTGAACGCTAATCAATATTTCTTAATTTGTTTTTGTGCCATTTTAGTGGCCTTGAGGTTTTCGCAACAAAGATGAAAGCTAAGAACTTCCGGTCCACCATAGAGGGTATACGGTAGAGCTGTTGAGGCCTCTGGAGTGGTTATGCTTGTTGCTACAATTTACCTGATGGACTTGTGGTGCATGGTTCCGTCGCTCTGCTACTGAGTTAAGTGCACGAAGTGACACTGCGAGCTGTGGAATTCGTGTGGAGTGCTTTTAAATATGTCTGCGATTGTTTGTATCGTTAACTGCATGATCAGAAAAATGGCGACCGACCGTTGCTAAACTTGCCTGATGCGGTAATGTGTGGCTGGTTATTTTCTAGTGACTGCCGCTTTCATTAACAATGAACTGTATTTTTCATGGCGGACTTTTGTGTTGACATTTTGGCAGCGGCATTATCCGTAGTATACCTGTGCGGGCTGTTATTTTATCGAGACTCCTGTGTGTGTACCACTTTTCACATTGGGCATTGAGGGGAATTTTGTGTGATATTCACTGGCACAGAAACAGAGCATTATGGGGATGGCCCTTTGCCAAAGTTGGAACCGTGACTAACTAACTAATTAACCAACAAACCAACCAACCACTCACCCCACTAACTAACTAATGTGTTTGCAGTAGAGACATAATGCGTAACGACGACACCAGAAACATGGTAGTCGTAGCGCCATACATGGATTTAACCGAGAGGACAAATAAAATAGTTTCTTCAGAACAGAGATAGGGCCTTGAAAACTGCAAGCAGAAATGCTAGTACAGGGAACAAGCAAGAGAAATGCATAACTATTTTCACAGGTGCCAATTCTGTTGTCTCAATACTGAAGAGCAAAAGCTGTGCAGAACTAGCGGACCTAAGAGCAGCGCTATCTGGACGACATCAGAAAAACAATACAATAAATTGGATCACGTTTCATTGCTGCACACGTGGATATAAAGATGCTGACAGAGAATGAAAGACTACCTCACCCTGATATAGATGTAAGCTATGATGAAGCCAGGAGGTTTAACATAAGTATCTCCCAGGAATGCTAACCTGATTAAAACACGCCCGCTAAAGTCGGATGTGTTGGGGTAAGCGTTTTGGCCCAAGGGTGCATAATGAGACACACCGCAATTATGTCTGGGGAAAAACACTCCGGGTGAACGCAGAAGAAGAAGAAATGAGTATCTATAGACTAAAGTGGGGATCAGAGCATACAGACTACCAAATAAGTAATGCAAATTGCCAACTTTACTGAAGTGAATAATTAGCAATCCTCAGAAACACAGGATATAAGACAGCCCTGACTTCGCCGAACAGAGGGGAGAAATCTGGCCGATTGGAACAACCCTGCCAGACAAACTCTGGGAAACCGGTGATGACCTCAAGCGGACCTCCCTGTTTATGACTCGTGCTGGAATATACACATAGCAAGTTTTATTCAACACCCTGTTTTGAAATGCAAGTGTAATGTCTTCTTTGAGACAGCACGACAAACATTGGAGTGTACATTTGTGCACCCTGGCAAAAGTCTATGCTTGATAGGACAAAATAAGGGAGCAAACAAAATAAGTTGACGAAGCTCATAAACCCTGGAAGGAAATCCATCTAAGTGAAGGACACATCGAATGCCAAACACCAACTGCCTTGTGGAAGTTCTTGTAAGAATAAAGGCTAGGCAACAAAGCCCTACAGAAAATGTGGGCATGCAACGCTCACAAACCAGGGAAGGCAATCTGTCAATGGGAAAAGGAATCCAGAAAAGAAAGCTCAACCATTGAAGTCGGAAGATGTTGGCCTAAGTGGCACGGGATTAGAAATCACTACAATGCACTACAGATGTTGCATCAGAAACATGCTAGTTGAGCTTCCAATGTTCTTGTTGTCTGTGCACAACTTTTAGCAAGCATCAATCTCAGAAGTAGAAGAGGGGGGGGGGGGGATAACATGCTGAAATACCGCTTGTTCAACAAACTATAGATAGGAGATACTAATGGTTGTAACTGATAAAACGACAGCCAAACATTTACCGCAGGAGCGTCCAACATATCCAGAACAGAGAAGACTGTTTCGGCCTACATCCGCACCATTTGAAGACAGACTATGGAGATGTGGACAAGCTCAGCTTGAGTGTTGCTGTCCTTACATATAATCAGGGTGACGTCTGAAGGTGTCCCAGGAAGATAAACTTAGTATTGCAAGTTGTAGACGCTGGTCGTCCCGTGATAAGCTGATCTTGAGTGATGCTTTCCTTAAATATAATCAAGGTGACGTCTGAAGGTGTCCCAGGAAGATAAACTTAGTATTGCAAGTTGTACAAGCTAATCGTCCCGTGATGAGCTGATGGAGAGTTTACAAAGGCTGTTTTGGCATAGTCACAATGTGACGCATGGAGGTCGAGTGCTGAAAATACTAGATGACAAAATCCTATGGAAAGTAAGAGGTTCTTCCAGGACAGGTTCGAACCCCGGTCGGTAACTACAGCTTCCGATGTTTACGTTGTCTAGTGTGTCCTCTATTCCCTACTTCTTTCCTCTACTTCAATGAGCGCAAGACCCTAAAAGTATGTTTATTTATGAACAGACTTAGTGGCCTCACAGGGTTCCCTAATTGATATTCATGTCTGACCTACTGACGGCTGTCTGCTATTATTATCTTATTCAGTGCCAAAGAATAACATCGCCAAATGTGACCTTCCATTTGGAAAGAAGGACGATATATCGCTCAACTATGGTCAGTGTGTTATCTGTTTTGTTTCGTGGTATCTTCCGCAATTTCAGTTCTCAGTGAACGGAAATTTACATTACAATACTTGTTCATTTGATTCTGTAGCATGTTTGGTCCTAACTGACGTTTTGTTCGGCACTGAATCAGTTAAATTTGTTTATTGACACCTTGCAAGCTCCACATCGCGTTCCTAGAGATGTATTGTATTGTCGTTTCTATTTCACATTTCACGCAACAATATCTGGCAAAGAGCGAAATCAGACAACCTGTTCACCCCATTCATAACAGAGAGGATACAATCCCGCAGGAATAGGGAAATGTGACCTTTGACACTCCAAAATAATGCAGGCTCTCTTAGGAATTCACACAGATCCTATTACCAGAAATAAGCGATATCATTCACAACTTTTTCCTTCATTCGATATACATTTTAGATATTACCAGCCTCTCAGACTTAGAATAAATAGATGTTTTTGTGTCGCCTTTGTTGAGTTGCCACATGGGACAATGAATTTATGTGTTTAAGACACACCAAGCTACTTTGGCATATCGTTTTTACAAAACATAGCTGGCTGTATTATATTCTCCCTCCTTGGACGATCATGTAGGCTTATATGGGTGCGGTATTATATTGCAGGCTGGTTTTTGTCAAGGTGTTAAGTAACAAACTCAAAGCGTTTGAAATAGTAACATTTTCACAGTTTACATTTCACGCAGATGGAATGTCAGGAGAAACGAATTATTCGGGCTCTCATATTTGGTGAAACCACAGGTTCTCAACTTGCGTAACTTAATGTGTGTGTGTGTGTGTGTGTGTGTGTCTTTGTGTGTGTGTGTGTGTGTGTGTGTGTGTGTGTGTTGTGTGTGTTTTATTTAAATACATTTTATGTTAATGTCCTTTAAAGGACATCATCATCATCATCATCATCATCAACATCATCATCATCATCATCACGTGAAATTCTGATAAGAAAGGGGGGGGGGTCATGTTTTGTGATCTCACGCGATCACTAGAGTCGTGGATCAGCTCTATATTTCTGCCTCGATTATGCCCTATGGCTAAACCATCTATATATTTACCTCTAACCTCTCTGCCTTTTCTTTGTTCTTTTCCCCTCAATCTTGCCAGTTGTCCCTAAGTTTTCTAGTTCATTTCTTCTCATAACGTGCCCGAAAAAATAAAAGGATGGAAGATCAAAGACAGACCAAGGATACGAGTTAGATGTTATCCACTAAATAATCTACGCTATGCACGTCTCATCTCATCTCATCATGTTCCTCTTGTACCTTGCGGTGTCGAGGTGAAGTATAAACTTCGTGAGAGTGCCCGGTTATGGGCTTCGTATATCGACATTCCCATGGATTCTGTTATTCCCTCCGTCCAGCGTTTACGTGGTCGGCCTCTTCCTCTGTTTCCATCTGGTCTGTACGTCATTGCCTGTTGTGGCATGCTGTTGACTGGTAGCCTACTTGCATGGCCAAACCATTTGACTTGCTGCTTTCTAATAAAATCTAGAGCAGCTTTAACCCCCACTTTAGTCCTGATTTCTTCATTTCTGATCTTATCTCTTCTTGATACGTTGAGTATTCTTCTCAGGAACCTCATTTCTGTTGTTGTGATTTTTCTTTTCTCTTTTTCTGTCATTGTCCAGGTTTGGCATTGGTAGCACAGAGTTGGTAGGAAGATTGTGTTGTAAAGTGCTTTCTTAGTAGTTATTGATACATGTTTGTTCTTTAGTATTGGTGCCATTTGTCCAATGAGTTGATTTGCCTTATTGCACCTATTTTCGATCTCGTCTTCTGATCTGCCATTTGATGATATTATACTTCCTAGGTACTTGAAGCTCTTTACTTGTTTCAAGGGATGTTCGTTTAGGTGAATTGTTGCTGTTTGTTCTTCTTTAGTTATAGTCATTACCTCTGTTTTGCTTGTGCTAATTTTCATGTTATGTTCCCTACACATTTCGTTTAGACTATTCATGTGGTCTTGTAATTCAGCTTCTGATTTTGCTATTAGTGCTTGGTCGTCCGCAAACAGGAGTTCTCTAATGGTTAGATTTGCAGATGGTTCTTCTTCTGTGTTCTCGTCATGCGGTATTCTTGCTGTCTCTGCTTGGCTGGTTTCTTTACATATGTTGTCTATATATGTTATGAACAAGAGAGGGGACAGGACACAACCTTGTCGTACTCCAGATCTTATGGTGAAGGGTTCTGAGTGTCCTCCAGTTGCTCTCACTATGCATTCACTGTTGTCGTATAAACTTCTACATAGGTTTGTTAGATGTGTGCTCACTCCATATTGTTTAAGGATTTCCCACAGCTTGTTTCTATCTACCCTATCAAATGCCTTTTCTTGGTCAACAAAGGCTAAGTAGAGTGTTTCATTGAATTCAATTGATTTTTCTATAAGTTGTCTAAGAGCAAAAATGGCGTCTGTGCATCCTTTGTTTTTCCTAAATCCAAGCTGCGTTTCGCTTAGCTGGGGTTCTAAAGTAGTTCGTAATCTTTTTTCAAGAATTTTGCAAAATATTTTCCCAGTATGACTCAACAGTGAAATGCACGTGCACGTGACACAGAAAATTGAAAGTTGAAAACGCAAAAGAGCTGCATTACGTGATTGACATGACAGTAATAGAGTGCCAAACAATAACCTTCTTTGAATATCAAGAAACCAGAAACAATGGTTACATCAAAGAAAAGAGATTAGACCAAAATGTGACAACAATAGAAGAGAGTTTGCTTGAAATCAAGTTGATAAATGTAAATGTCTAGTTAAATCAATACATCCACCTGAAAGAAGCGTCACAGAGATTAAGAGCAATGTAGGAAAAGCAACAGCGACATTTCAGAAGTCTGTATGTGTGTGTTGTTGTTGTTGTTGTTGTTTTGTATTATTTTGCATATGCTTGCTTTGAACTCAAACTTAGTCCACACATGTGTTACTGTGCGGGAGACTCCGTGGCGAAGTGGCCAAGCCGTCTGCCTCGAGCTCCGAAGGTTGTGGGTTCGATTCCGGGCAGTCTTCTTCTGTTCACGAGTGCATGTTTTCGGAGACTCCTGAGGGTCATCGCTGGAGCTACGGAGTTCGTGCTTTGTGTGACGCTTTCCACGCTGCGGAAAGAGACTGAGCCATATGGCATAAAACCCGGTGCAATGAAGTCGACCCTGTCGACTTTTAAGCGACTTTTATTTACTACTAGTAGTAGTTGCCACTACTGGGGCGTGCACTGGACTGATTTTGCATGTGGATTAGCTTTCCTTATTACCAGTGCCCATTGCCATCAGTAGAATCCACTCTGACTTCTGAGGTACTTGTTATCCCCCCCCCCCCCCCAAGTCAAGGACGAGAAGTCAACATTTTAGTCCAACTGACCGGTGTAAGGGGTGAACTCGCTATCTCGCCATCAGCGCACCAGAAGTTTAATAGCGAGGGCTCTGATCCATTCTGCCGTGCTGACGTCCGATTCCGAAGACGGTAAGCAACTTATGTAACAAGTCCCTCACATTCAACATCAGGCAGAGAGTACCCACGTGTTATATAGAACTTGTTTTGCTGTATGGCAGTGAATCTTGGAATGTGAACAAACTAATAGCCAAACATGCCAGGGATGACTGCGACGTCCTGTAAATAATATGCAACTACCATTAAACTGTTAAAGAATATAAAAATTGGGAAGAGCTAGGGAAACTGAGATGTGGTTTATGGGACAACTATTGCGAATATCTTGACTGCCAGCGTAACTAACAACGATTGTCTTGAAGAGACAATGACAGTAGCATATTATATACAGCTAGAAGAAAGACACCATGTTGTTAGGTCACGTGATGGGAAGAGAGACAACGGAGAACATCGCGACGATTGGAAAGATCAGTTGTAGAAGAGACCAAATGAGAGACATAACGATGATGACTTAAGATGGTGGCATGGAGGAATGAATATCAGTAGAAGAGACCAAACGAAAAACACAATGCTGGATGACTTAAGATGGAGGAATATCAATAGAAGAGACCAAACGAAAAACACAATGCTGGATGACTTAAGATGGAGGAATATCAATAGAAAAGATACAAAAGACCTAGAACCGAGATCTGTGGAGACACATCGACGCCTACGCCATCTGGCAGGGCACACGATGGTGATAATTAAGAATACATTATTATATTATAATAGAGGCGCAGGAGATGTGGATATACAGAAGACCATGTCGTATTTTACAGAAACAAAAACAATTAAATACTGACGTTCTAAATAAAAAAAGAGGCAAGTGACATATTTTGGCTATGTTAAAAGACATTACACTCTTATAAAAACCATACTGGAGGGTAAAGTTAAAGGCAAGAGAGCAATACGCAGGCAACTATGCAAGCGGAAGGATAACATCAAGAGATCGACGAACAGCGGTCTGACAAAATGTACAATTAAAGCGAGAGTCAGTGTTGGAAATCTGTTTCAGCCAATCTTCACTGTGGAGGCGGTACCTTATTGATATTAAAAGTCAACATTTTTTGGTCACGTTATGAGAAGAAATTCATTGAAGAACTTGGTGACAACTAGCAAGATTTAGGGGAAAAGAATAAGAGGAGGGCAGATTAGTAAATATCTGGATGACTTGACCACGTGGCATGGTCGAGACAAGAACAATGAGCTGATCTACGTCTCTGGTGATCGAGTGAGATGGTGAAACATGACCGCCCACGCTTATCGTCATGTCACATGATGATGATGATGATGATGATGATGATGATGATGATGATGATGATGATTCTGCTATAATAAAATCAAGACAGCAAGAATAGTTGATATACAATATATAATGAAGTACAACGCGCAGCAACGGTTATATTTATGTACGACCAGATTACACTGACTGCACTGTAGCCTGCAGATATACCATCTGATGGGAGATGCCTTGAAGAGATTAGAACAAGAATCGTCATGCCGAAGGTAGACTTTTGCAAGATGAAAAACATACTGACCAATAAAAAGATGTCATTTGCAGCGAGAAAAAGAGTGTTGAGGTGCTACATAGAACCTCTGCCCCACCTGATTAAAAACGGCCGCTAAAGTCGGATGTGTTGGCCTAAGGGTTTTGGCCTAAGGGTGCATACATAACGAGACACACTGAATTTATGTCTTTAAAAAAACACAACGGATGAACGAAGAAGAAGAAGAAGAAGAAGAAGAAGAAGAAGAAGAAGAAGAAGAAGAAGAAGAAGAAGAAGAAGACGAACCTGTACCTTTGTATGAATGTGAAGCGTGGACAGTGAACAGTTAAGCTGAAAAACATCTTACGGCCGTGGAAATGCGGTTTCTGAAGAGAATGCAAAGAATACCACGGACAGACAAAAACACCAATGACCAAGTCGTACAATAAACAAATGAACACCGTAGACTGATTAGAGATATTAGACGTAGACAGTCACGATGTTTTGATTTTGGTCACATTATGAGAAGAAATAAATTGGAGAACTTTGTGACAACTGGCAAGATCGAGGGGAAGAGAATAAGGGGAGGGCAGAGATGTAAATACATGGATGGCTTGGCTACGTTGTATGGTCAAGACAATAACATGAGCTGATCCACGACTCTGGTGATCGAGTGAGATAGCAAAACATAACCGCCCACACTTACCAGCATGGCACATGATGATGGTATCACCTGAAAGTGTACACATCTTCCCTCTGGATCATACGAGATCCGAATAACATCCTAACGTCACCTTACATACACCCCCACCACCGCCATGTCATTCTTTCAGTCCCTACAGACAGTTATCTATTGAATAAAGGGCCTGGGTGCTTCCCTAATTACTTTCTGAAAACAAGAGGGCGAGGTCAACACGTGACGTCGAACCTAATGTGGAACCCCAGCAGCGCGAATTACAAGCCAGACAACTTGCCGGCTGGCCTTATAAAAACAAACACTGTAAGCCATGGTTGTTGTTAGCTACAATCTGGTTGTCGCACATTTGGTTCCGCTTGGCTATAGATCGGGCCTGTTTTCTTGATAAATTGACATTTCAGTGTGAATACTCGTTTGCTGGCGCCATTGTGTTATCAGTCATAACAAAGCGTTAACTGAGTTTTTGTTGTTTTGTCCTCTAGTACCGTCCCTAAACATTCATTTCGGTCTCACCTTGTGAAGAAATTGCCTGTTTGTCTGCTGTGTCTGCCTGTCTGCGCTCTGTCTGTATGTTTTAGGTGTCTCTTCTGTCTGTATGTCTGTCTTTCTGTAGTCTACCAGTGTATTTCTTTGTTCTTTGTTTGATAACCTGCATCTTTCTTTCTTTCTTTCTTTCTTTCTTTCTTCTTCTTCTTCTTCTTCGTTCATCCGGAGTTTTTTTTTTCGGATGTGATTGCGTTGTGCCTGTTTACAGCAGAGCTGCGTTCTTGCGCCGTTAGGCCGACACATCCGACTTCTGCGGGCATTTGTTGACCGGGTTAACCTTCCCGGGGGTTTCTTAGGACGTTTGACTCTCACTGTTGTGGTGTTATCCCCCATCCCAGCTGGTCCATATAGAACAGCCAAAGATCCTGGTCAGCCCTCAAGGGAAGGCAGGGGCAGACCATGGGCATTCCCCGCCATCCAAGGAGGCTTCCATACTTGCAGAGCCGATACATAGCGCTCTGGTACTGGGCTCACCCAAGGAATCGTCACGTCCTGCACATGGCTGCTTAGCCTCACTTCCGTATATTGGGCTTTCCGTTCACCATAGGCTGTTCTTCCGGAAACCAGAAGTATGCAGTCTGCAGATGACATCCACACAGTGAGCTTTCGATTCGGACTTTCCATGTAATGGATTTGCTATCCAAGCAATATTCCATTTCGTGCCACTAGGACACTTTTCCACCTTTTATGAAGTCCACACAGTGGGCTTTAGATACGGACTTTCCACGTAATGGATTTGCTATCCAAGCAATATTCCATTTCGTACCACTAGGACACTTTTCCACCTTTTATGAAGCCCACACAGCGAGCTTTCGGTTTGGACTTTCCACATAATGGATTTGCTATCCAAGCAATATTCCATTTCATGCCTCTGGGTCTTCATGCACCTTTAAATGTCAACCTGTATGTAGTTAAAGTAAGCTGCGGTCAACTTGAGCTTGTTGATATCTCCATAGAGCTTGTCCTCAAATGAAGCAGGTGTGGGCCAAAATATCTTTCTCTGTTCTGCATACGTTGGGCAATCCTGCAGCAAATGTTTTGCTGTCATTTTTCCAGTTCTACAATTACATTCATCGGTATCTCCTATCTTTAGTTTATTGAACAAGTGGTATTTCAGCATGTTATGTCCTGTGCGGAGTCTGAAGATTGCTACTTGTTCTCTTCGGTCGAGTTTGTAATATGCATCATCCTTCTGATGGCCTGGATGCTCTGATTCCCATTTGGTTCTATAAGTGCTTTTTATCGACCTCTTTGCCTCATTATAGGTTATGTCTATGTCAGGCTGTGGTAGTCGTCCGCCCTCTTTTGCCAGTCTGTCAGCCTCTTCGTTTCCAGGTATACTGCAATGCGATGGGATCCACTGTATTACAACTTTTTTGGATTTCTGGCATAGACCATGGAGTGCTGCTCTTAGGTCAGTTAGTTCTGTGCTGTTATTGCTCTTCAGTATTGAGACAACTGACTTTGCATCTGTGAAGATAGCTATTTGCTTCTCTTTATTTTCCTCCATCAGGAGCATTTCTGCTGCAGTTTTCAAAGCCTCTACCTCCGCTTTGAAGTTACTTGAAAATTTTCCAGTTGCCATTGAATGTGTTTTTTTCACTCCATTTTTTAAATTTAGGAGAATTCCTCCTCCTCCATTCTCTATTGAATTTTTGGCTGATCCATCTGTATATGCATGGGTCCAATTCCTGCTTGGGTAATGTTCTTTTATGTAGTTTAGGGTTATTTCTCTTCTTTCGGTTTCATGCTGAGTGTTCTTTTTCTCAATACCAGGAATGTTTTCTATCATCTCAGGCAGTTGCTGCTGTCTCCAAGCTGGGAACTTGTGTGCATTGTAAATGGGTTTGACTGTTGATATGTTAAGTATGGGATCTGCCCTAATCTTTCGTTTTGCAGTTTCCACAAAGTTGCTACGCTTCAGTCGTCCCTTTCCAAAACCATTAAATCTGTTGTACATAGGGTGGTCTGTCAATCTTCTAAATTTTTCTGCTTGTTGCTGGGCTCTGCTATCTCTTCTATCCTGCATTGGTTGTAAACAAGTGATCTTTTCTAATTCATTAATAGGCGTTGTCTTCAGGCTTCCAGTTATGATTCGCATTCCTTGATTTTGGACTCTACTTATTTTGTTAAAGTTTGACTTAGCTGCTGTTGCCCAAGCTGCAATGCCATATTCCAGTACTGGCCTCACCCGCCCAGTATATAACTTCTTGAGAACTTTCTCATCTGCTCCCCACGTTGTACCAGCAAGCTTTTTCATGATTGCCATTCTTTGCCTTGCTCTTGTTCGATTTTTCTCAACCTGTGTCTTCCATGTCAGGCGACGATCAAAGGTGACTCCTAGATAGTTTGGATTTTCTTCATGGCGCAATATTTTTCCATTCAATACCAGCTTAGGTTGCTGAGTTTTAGTTGAGAGGGAGAACACTGTGCATGTTGTTTTCTCCTCACTTATCTTCACTAGCCATGATTTTGACCAGTCCTCTAGCGCTAATAGGGCTTGCTGTATTCTGCTGTTAGCTGTACTAATATATTCTTCAGATGTCCATATGGCTAGGTCATCTGCAAAGGATGATGTGTGTACTCTGGCTGGAAAATTTTCCGTGATGTCGTTTATATATGCTAGGAATAATGTTGGTGAAAGAACTCCTCCTTGGGGGACACCTTGCTCCAACAGCATCATTTTGCTGGTTTGTCCTTGTACTTTTGTCCTGGCAGTTCTGTTCTCAAGGTAGTGGCTGATCCATTTGTACATTTTCCCGCAAACATGCATTTTTTGCAGTTTTACTTTCAGTCCTTCCTTCCATACTTTATCAAATGCTTTTTCTAAATCTATCCAGACTGCTAGTGTGTGCTTTTTCTCTTGGAAGGCATCCTCTATTTCCTGAGCTATATAGGTTATTTGATCTTCAGTGGATCTGTACTTTCTGAATCCTGCTTGGTGTGGTGTTAAGAGTTTGTTTTCTTCCAGATGCCATGTTAGCCTGCCATTGATAATGCGTTCCATTAATTTTCCTACACAGCTAAGTAGACTGATAGGTCGATAGCCATTTGGTTCTTCCAGGTCTTTTCCTTTCTTTGGGACTGGTATTAGTATAGCTTCCTTCCATGCCTGTGGGACTATTCCTCTCTTCCAGCTGTTATTTAGGACTGCTAGTAGTTTCTTCTTTGCCTTGGTGCCTAGTCCTATTAGCATTTCATTTGTGATTCCATCCTTTCCTGGTGATTTCTTCTTTTTTAGGGTATTCATTGCCTGTTCCATTTCTTCCATTGTTAGATTTGCCATCATATATTCTGCTGCTGTCTCTGTATTTCTATGATGTATCTGTTTGTCTTTGATTGCTTTCTTCTGTTCGGTTGTAATATCAATGTGGTTTGCATTTGCATAGTGTTCCATTAGTGCATTTGCAGCCTTTTTTCCTGTAAGCAAGGCATTTCCTTGTTTAATTGTTATTTGTTTGTTTCTAGGTCCTTCATTGTTCATGGCTTTCACTAGTTTCCATAGTTTGTTTCCATCCCTGTCAAAATTCAGGTTTTCTGTTTTTTCCCTCCAACAATCTCTTGTTGTTTGATTTACTGTTCTTTTATATTTTGCTGAGATGGCTTTGAGAGAGATGTTCGCTTCAATTGTTTGTTCTCTCTCTGCTGTCTTCCTGGCATCTTCAACTTTGTCCTCCAAACTTTGTAGTTCTTCAGTCCAGTATGGTTTGTAATTTTTCCTCGCTCCTCTAGGAATGGACTCAGTGGCTGCCTGTATTATCGCTCTGTTTAGACTTTCCACCATTTGCTTTATGTTGCCATATCGTGTATTTATGTTTTCACAATATTTGTCTGTTAGTATGGCAAATCTGTCCCAATCTGCTCGTTTGTAATTCCAGCGGGGCAAGGGCTTTTGCTCCTGTGGAACATACTCCATATTCATTTCAAGCTTGATTGGTCTGTGGTCACTACCTGCTAATTGGTCCAGCACATGGCGATCGATTTTGTGGAGGATGTCTCCTGTGCAGAAAGCTAAGTCTGGAGTAGAAGTGGTAAGCCATCTTCTGGAGTAGAAGCTCGGTGTGTCATCCGCTTTGTTGAGTAGATGGAGATTTGAGTCTATTTCCCAGTCCTCCACTTCATCTCCTCTTTTGTCAGTATCTGGGTATCCCCATCTTTCTGAACGGCTATTAAAGTCTCCGACAATAATGCAGTTTGTGTCAGTTATTTTCATGTTTGAGAGTGTAAGGTCCTTATCTGCTGGGCTATACAGATTGTAGATTCTTATTTTCACGTCCTTTATCATTATATCAACACCTATAATTTCCGTTTGGTTGTCAGAGATCACAGATACTTCGCTGTAAGGTATTGTATTTCGTGTAAGTATTAGAACTCCTCCTTTGTGTCCTTCGCGGTCGAAACGTGTGGCCTGATATCCTCTGACTGAGAATTTGTGATTGGCGTTGAGGTGTGTCTCTTGAATGCATGCCACATCTATTCTATCTTTATGAAGACGCTGTGTTAGGGAGTCTTTCTTCTTGTAAACTCCTTCGGCATTCCACTGTAGTATGTTGAGTGTCCGGGGTATTTGGTCAATAGCTCTTAACCTACTCCTCTGTGCCTTGACTCCACAGCACAGGGGAAGGTGACCACCAGTAGTCATGGGTGGACCCCCTCGAGGCAGGGGGCCCGGCACTATCGCCGCCTGATGGGACTTCACGGGATTAGCACCATATCGATTAATTTTGATTTGTGGCATCATGAATTAAGTTACGTTGCACTGCTTTGTCAAGCCTGTGGCTCAGTACATCCGATTTCGACAAGCATTTATTCGGGATGCTTTCCCTAGCCTTTGACTGTCCCCAGTCTACCTACAAGGCAGCAGGTTTGTGTGTCTCTTCGTCTGGTCCCTCTCCCTTGACCTGTCCGACATGGGTGGCCCTACCAGTAGCTGTGCTACCGTCGGCATAGCTCTTGGGGTCATTGGGACGCACAAGCCCCTCTACCTCGTCACGGTGGACACACGGCAGAGGGGATTTCTTTCTTTCTGGTGTTGCCTTTCCTCTGGAGTAAACTAGGCAGGCCGAGAGAGGCATCATGCTGTATGGATAGGGTTGCTAGATACGTGGGCTCCAAAAGGAAGACACTAATGACAAAAAAAGAGGTCAAAGGAGGACATGTCCTCTTTTTGCCTGACGTCTGGCAACCCTATGTATGAACAACAGTCTCTACAATTCAGCCTAAGCTTTGTGCTATAGAGAGGTATAACATTCGCTACCGCATTTGGTTGTACTTGTTATGCCTTTTTAGAAGCACAATGTCATAAACTATCGTCTATCCAGATGGCTAGGTTCCAGTAACAGTAGGTTAGAGTTAAACAACCTGTTGCCAAAACAATGACTATTGATGTGTTGTTGTTTGTTGGTTTCACGTTCAATATTTTATAAATCCTTGGTCCCGTTGGGGACTGAAACCTAACCCAGTGATGCGAGAGGTCTGTAAAGCTAATCTTTAGGCCACACACACCTTGTCTATAATTTCAGTATTGATAATATCAGCAAATATATGGCTGCTTGGCCAGGTAGTCACACACAGACACACCACAAATACACACACAGCGCACAGAAACACACACACACACACACACACACGCTCGCACAGCAGACAAACACTCATACACACACAGCACACAGTAACACACACTCACACACACATAACACGCAGAAACACATTGCACACATAACTCCAAACACGCATAGCAGACACATACATAGCACACAAACACGCACGCGCGCGCGCACACACACACACAAACACACAGCACACAGAAACACGCACACAGCAAACACATACATACATATGCAGCACAGATTCATAATAGACGCAATGAATGACGTCTCATTTCATTTTGAAAACAAACACATCCCTGCGTGATGTGCTATGATATGATACACTGTTGTAGAGATGACAACCCCACACAGCGCATGACGTCTCATTTTATTTTGAAAACAAACACGTCGTTTTAAACAGCGACATATTTCCCATTACTATACAAGAAAAACAAACTAACATTATATCAATCAATTAATGAATGTTGACTACAATGGATCTCCATCACTGTCTGTCTGTCGCCCTGACTGTACATTATGTCAGATTCCTGTTCGTCCGTCTCTTGATGTTATCTTCCCACTTGTATCGTTGTTTATCTCTTGCTGGCGTGTCCTCAAGCTTACCCTCCAGTATGGTTGTTATAATTATTATTATATATAACATAATGCATGCAAAACTGTTTTGCATGTCCTTTTATCGGGCGATGCAGCCAATATAACCCCCGTGTGTTGCCGGGACCCATAGGTAGGAAGCAAAGAATAGTAACAGTGTTGCCTACCATGCACGTCGTAAGAGGCAACTAAGGAGGTTCCGTCGCGCTGCTACCGAGTGAGTGCGTGGCGCGACACTGTGAGCTGTGAATTTCGCGTGGTGTGCTTTTGCATTTGTCCGCGGTTGTTTTTAGCGTGAACTGCATGTTCGAAACGATGACGACCGGCTGTTGCTGTATTGACTGGTTTGCCTTTTCGGTTCACTAGTGCATTTTTCAGGAGACTCCTGGGAGTCGTCGCTGTAGCTACGGAGTTCGTGCTTTGTGCGGCGCTTTCGGTGGGTCGCCCTGCGGAAAGAGACCGAGCCATATGGGATAAAACCCGGATCAATGAAGTCTTTCTGGTGACTGTCGTTTCCATCGACGATGAACTGTATTTTTCGTGGAGGACTTTTGTGTTGGCATTATGGCGGCGGCATTATGCACAGTGTACCTGTGCGGGCTGTTGGCTTGCCGACACTCCTGTCTTTTCCATTGTTCACATGGGGCAGTGAGGAGCATTTTGTGTGATATTCACTGGCACAAGACGGAGCAATATGGGGACAACCCGTTGCCGTGAAGTTGGAACCGCGACTAACTAACTAACTAACTAACTATGGCTTTTATAAGAGTGTTATGTCTTTTAACGTGGTCGAAATATTTCACTTGCCTCTTTTTTTTTTTTTAAATTTCCGTCATCAACTCTCTTTTCATTCCCAGTGTTTCTAGTACATGTGTATTTGATTGTTTCTGTTTCCATGAAATACGACATATTCTTTTTTATATCCACATCTCCGGAGCCTCTATTATAAAAAGCTAGAATTGGGCCATTTGTTAGGTCAGTTAGCGAGTATTGGTCTTGATGGACTTGTATGCTGGGACCACATATTTTTGCATGTAATTTTATCGGGCGTTGCAGCCAACCCCAACATTGTTTGCTATTTATGATTCACTAATCGCGTTAGTTTAGCAGTTTGTCATTGCTTTCTGAACGGCCGACACCTCATATAATCGAAAACAACGCAAAGCAATCTGCTACCAAATTGCCCGCAGCGGGTTGAGAATCCGTGACTGGCTATGTCGGGGACTGGTGAAACTCTTGTCTCACTGTCCCCTAAGTTACAGCTGGGCCGAGACCAATTATAATAAGCGATTTCATGTTTATGAGATCGCCCGTGTATCTGAAAGGGACAATATATGAAATATGAAATCAAGAATCAACTGTTGTTTGTACTCCGGTCATTCTCACACATGGTTAGTCTCCTTCTACAGTTGAATCTGATTGAACGCCCACCTGCATTCTCCTCTATGGGTTGAAGGGAAAGTAAAGGATAGTAGCACTGTATACATCCTGAGCATGTCGTAAAAGGCGACTAAAGGGGATTGGTCTGTGGTTGAGTATCTCATTGAATATCTGAAGAAGTCGGATGTGTCGGGCGAAAAAAAAAACACAGTGCAAATATCGCTACTATGCTGTAAACAGGCACAGCGCATCTTCGTCCAAAACAAACATTTCAGACTAACGAAGAAGAAGAAGAAGAAGAAGAAGAAGAAGAAGAAGAAGAAGAAGATGATGATGATGATGAAGACTGGATATCTCACATCGTAGAAAAAATTAGCCACTTCCTACCAGACTGACCTACAAAGGGCTTGGCCTGTGTAGCTGTGGGCCTATACTTCACTAGAATATTGAAGGCAGAAGGGAAACAATAGTACAAGAAAGGTAGATCTATGTGTGTTGGAAAATGTAAAGATCTGAGAACACACTAGACCAGTGGTTCTCAACCAGTGGGGAATTCCCCCAGGAGAAAATTTTGGGGTGTCGGGAGCGGGGAGGGGGGGGGGGGGGAGAGGTGTTGCGATTATTTCAAGATCGCGTTAATACAAGAACCGACTACTTGATATTGTTTTTCCTTCTATTTTTTACGGTTCTGCACTTCTGAAATTCTTTTTTGTAACTCAAGTAGACCCGCAAATCACGTTTTATGTACACGTCTAGACTTGTTTTAGTATGTGTTATTAAATTTAGCTTCCATTTTTACCTATACTGTTTATGGGATGTGGAATTTATAGGGAGGAAATACGAAAGGGGGGGGGGGAGGTGACATTCTGAACATATGGTGAAGGAGTGCATGGGCCAAACTAGGTTGAAAACCACTGCACTGGACAATATACAAATGGAAAGCTATAGTGGTCCCACTAGGATTTGATATTGCCGCCTTGACATGAGAGAACGTCTCGCTGAAGGAACAAATGTGGTTTCTCGGGAAAATACAAAGAATGCCATGGACAGACATAAAAACCAATGAGCATGTGCTACAAGAAACTAATGAAAACTGGGGACGCAGAGGTGTTTCCAAGGCACCAGGGCCGGGTTATATACTGGCCAAGACCTATTGACGCGTCCTCGTCGAGCGTCCTGGGCAACAGGTCCCTTCGGGGTCCTGGCTGAAGTCAATAGGATCGCCGATTCCTCCGAAGTCGGAGAGTGTCTGCCTGTACGGCGAGGAACCACCAGTCTGCACACCAATAAGCCAGACATGGGACAACGGATACTCACGCAAACCTCAGGTCCTGTATGACATCACACTGATGCTGGACAACAGGATGCCTTCATCCGACATACAGGACTTTGCGTTGGAGCTCAAGCCAACGAACACAAGCAAGCGAGCAAGTAATGAAAACTGTAAACTGATTGCAGAAATTAGCCACAGACAGTCACATTTTTGGGGGGCACGTTATGAAAATAAATAAACTAGAGAACTTGGTGACAATTGGCAAGATTGAGGGAAAAAGAACAACGGGCAGGCTGAGGAGTAAATATCTGAATGGCTTGACCACATGTCATGGTCGAGACAAGAACACGGAGCTGCTCCACGACTCTGGTTATCTTGTAGGATGACGAACCATTACCACCCACGCTTTACCGGCATGTAACATAATGATAATGATGATGATGCTGATGAATGCTTGGTATGAATTTGGCTTAACAATTAGTAAAAAGAAGACACAGATTATAACACAAGGTGCAAATGGGGTATCATTAATCTTTATTGACGACGCAGAGCTGGAGACTGTTGACCATTCCACATTTCTAGGATCAGTGGTAAACAATAAATTATCCCTAGATACGGAAATCAACATCAGGATTGGTAAGACGCCAACAACAATAAACAGGTTAACAAAAAGAGACTGGGAGAACAGGAAGCTTACTGCCAAAACAAAAGTCCTGTTCTATCAAGCCTGTGTCCTTAGTACTCGTCTTTATGGCAGTGAAACCTGGTCAACTTACACCGAGAGAAACATTTAAGCAGCTTTCATATGCGGTGTCTGTGAAAAATGCATGGTATTAAGTAGCAAGAGAAGATCATGAATACCGAAGTATTGGAAAGAACACACTACTGTGACGGTTTTGTTCCATGCTCAGTCTGTGTAGATTTAGATGGATAGGACACATTAGGAGGATGGATGATGGTAGAATACCAAAGGACAACTGTATTGGTGAATTACAGATGGAGAAAAGATCCCAGGGTTGACCTCAACTACGGTACAAAGATGTATGCAAGAAGGACATGACTGATACAGACATTGATGTTGCACCTTGGGAGCAAGTCGCCGCTGATCGCGTTGCATGGAGGTAAAAGAAAAGAAATGTAATAATGACAAAGGAGAAAATTATTGCAGATAGTTCACAAACTGAGCGTGTGAGACGTCAGATGCTGTGTATTGGTAGAAATGACAATGTCGAAATGAGCATGTATCCATAATGGACGAATATTTACCTCACGAATTTGTCTGATAAGTCACATTCGCTACCGCCATGCTTTTTGTTTTTCGCATATCCTTTACAGGACATCGCTGTCAACACCAGCATCTTTCAGCTGTCTGTTGATTTCTTGGCAAGATTACGCTCAGTAGTTTGCCATTGCTTTCTGAGCGGCCGGCTCAGTTATCCCGCTAGTCACCAGCGGGGGACGAACCGCTCCCAGTTCTCGCCCGCTACGAGACTCTGCGTGATAAACGGGATTACGGAGAAAGTGTTGTAACCCCTCGGCCAGAGCATGGGTTGTAGTTATTATGCCTTTTTGAGGCAGAATGTAAAAGATAAAAAAAAATGATAAATATCGTCTGTCAAGACGATAAAAATAACAGTAAAAATAAATAAACAATATAAAAATGACACGAAGTAACACAGCTTTACAGAACACAGTTACGAAAAGCTGCAATAATTGGTGTCATTTTAAACTGTTTACATTTCCACAGCTTCACCGCATTTCCGCTCATTTTATTCAAAAGAAAAAAAGTAAAGCGAGTAATAGACATTTTATGGTAACGAATGCTCAACAAAGGAATATAACACAATCTTGAACCTTTCTTCTATAAGAATGTTAAATAATGTACGTTCCCAGTCGTACTCCCCCGCCATAATTTTCTTCCGTTGATCGCGAAAGCGTAAACAATTTTCTTCTCGTCCACACTGAGTTGACAGAATCGATTGTGTCCAACAAGCCAGTTTGGCTGGGGATTTTATCCGCGCTCAAAGGTATTTTTTTCGGGCATCTCAAATTTAGAAACGAATTCCCAGGGGAAGGGGTATCAGGGTAGACTTAGCCGTTGATTTATTCCAGGGGTCAACAAGATCTTATGACGGTACCAGAAACAAAAGTGCCTAAATCCACACGCCCATCGGGAGCTTGGCATCATCGAACTAAGGTCTGTACATGACCGTATTATCGGCGAGCCAGACATGGGCTTTGCCGCACACATTCAACGGTTAAAATAAATGTCAGACTAAACTGATTACTATTTGTGATAAGGTTCACTTCTGTTCCAGACCTCAGTCCGTTTAATATAATAATTTTTACCCAGATAAGACCGAAGTTGAAATCGAGAACGAGTTGTAGCAATCCACGGTTCCAGAGTTGGACAATGCCTAGTCTTGAGCAGATTAAGTGGCTTCATGTGGGGGTCGACTTAAATGGTGGATTAATAATTTAGCAAAGGTTTTAGCAACATATGTATGCTCCTCCGGGCGATCCCTGTCAAGGATCCTTAACTCAAAATAAGCAGGTGATTGGGGTGTCAACAATAGCAGCTAGCTAAATAGTAGTGGCGGTTGTTTGCCTTCGATCGCTTGGAACCCGAGCATAGTCCGCACATGTGCTACTACTACTATTTTATAGCATATACTACTACTATTGAGAGCACTTGTAATGCAGTCCCCAAATCAAGAACGAGAAGTCAACATCTAAGTCCGACTGACTGGTTTGTGCAATGAACTCACAACGCTGCGGTCACCAGAGAGAGTTTCAGCGCGAGCGGGTTAAACCTGTCGGCCACTTCGACCTTCAGTAGTAGTAGTAGTAGTAGTAGTAGTAGTAGTAGTAGTAGTAGTAGGCCTCTTTCAGTCCTGTAGGACTATAGAGTTGTGCCGCTGGGGAGGCACCTGACAGCACCGCTAGTGGCTGTATAGTCCACAATGCGAGAGTGACAATCTCTGTCACAGTTTCCACATCTGTAAGACGAGGCAGGTCCAGCAGTAAGTGACTGCATGTTATGCCTGTGCCGCCTATCCTCAGTTTGTTGGATCAGATTGCCCTCAAAGAGCACCAGTCCGATTCGTACATCTCTTCTCCAGGAACATCTGTCTGTTGCAACTCTTTCCCGCGTGTCTGGATCTATGCCAAGGGTTTTCATATCTTGTTTACACAGATCCCTATATCACATTTGGGGTCTTCCGGTTGGCCTTTTCTCTGTGGCTAGTATTCCGTATAGATCTTTTTGGAATACGTTTCTCAGCCACAGGAGGCGTCTCTGCTTGAGGAGGAAGTGCACTGTGGTAATATCCGCTCTTTCAAGCACGTTTTTGTTTGTCATGTGGTCTTTCCACGATATGCCCGGTATATGTCTCAAACATCTCATGTGGAAGGAATTTAACTTTCTTTCCTGTTTTGAGTACAATGTCCAGGATTCAGACCCATAGAGTAGTGTGCTAACAACACAAGCTTTATATACATGAACTTGTGTACGCTCTGTTAGTCTATTATTCTCCCAAACTCTTTTAGTTAGCCTGGAAAATGTTGTGGCTGTCTTACCATTGCGTTTGTCGATTTCTGTTTCTAGGGAAAGATTGTCTGATATTATCGACGCCAAGTACGCAAACTCATGAACAACCTTCATTTCGTAATTAGAAATGTTGATTGATGGAGGCGCACCAGCATCTTGTTCCATCACCTGCGTTTTATTTAGGCTGATGGTGAGCCCAAAGTCTTTGCAGGCAACTGCAAAACAATCTATGAGCCGTTGCAGATCTTCTACTGCATGAGTAATCAGTGCTGCATCGTTGCAAAAAAGTAGTTATCTTATGCATCTTGTTTTTATTTTGGTCTTTGCCTTGAGTCTTGGTGGGTTAAAAAGTTTGCCATCAGATCTTGTATGGAGGTATATGCCTTCAGTGGCAGTCCCTAATGCCTGTCATAAGAGAAGAGCGAAGAAGATACCAAAATGTGTAGGAGCAAACACGCAGCCCTGCTTTACTCCACTGCTGATGCTGAATGACTGGGATGTTGAGCCATCAAATAAAATAGTCCCCTGCATGTTTTCGTGAAACGATTTCACGAGGCTTAGTAGGGTGGGTGGACGTCCTATCTTCTCAAGGATCTTAAAATGGCAATCTCAGCTCACGAGGTCAAATGCCTTTGTGAGGTCGATGAAGGCAATATATAATGCCTTCCTCTGTTCTTTGAATTTCTCTTGGACCGGCCTGAGTGAGAAAATCATGGGTACTTCAATTTTAATTCACCGCAACAAAGAAGAATCCCTTCGAGCCTCATTTGCATCGGTCCGACAATCGTTTTCCGGTTAAGTGTTTGGTGGACTGCTGGACCGATCGATGGATGTTTTTAAGTTTTTGTCGTCGACAGTGAGGGCCCTACCGGCCCAAAACTAAAAAAAACATCCATCGATCGGTCCAGCAGTCCAACAAACACTTAACCGGAAAACGATTGTCGGACCGATGCAAATGAGGCTCGAAGGGATTTTTCTTTGTTTGCGGTGTTTGCGGTGAATTAAAATTGAAGTACCAAATCATGTCATGGTAGTAGTAGTAGTAGTAGTAGTAGTAGTAGTAGTAGTAGTAGTAGTAGTAGTAGTAGTAGTAGTAGTAGTAGTAAAAGAAGGCTGTCTCGCCGACTGCCATCGTCTCACTGGGAAAATGTCCAGAGTTGGCACCTGAAATCTCCATAAACTGGTAAAGACAAGACAGGTGGTAGAAGAGATGAAATGTTAACAGATAAGAGCTTGGGGGAAACTTGATAACAGTATGGCTAGACAGCCCTGTCTTTAAATAGAGAGAGACCTGAAAATACAGGGAGAAGAGAACTGGAGACAGATCAATAATGTGGGGTGGGCTTAGGGGGAGCTGGGGGAGATAGGAACAGATAGGACGGTTTGATGTGAGTTGGTTGGGGCTATATGCCACAATGGGGGATACAGGATAGAAATAGTAGTGGTGGTGGTGGTAGTAGTAGTGGTGGTGGTAGTGATAGTGATAGGAGTAGTGGTAGTAGTAGTAGTGGTGGTGGTAGTAGTGGTGGTAGTGGTAGTAGTGGTGGTAGTAGTAGTAGTGGTGGTGGTGGTGGTAGTAGTGATGGTAGTGGTAGTAGTGGTGGTGGTGGTAGTAGTGGTGGTGGTAGTAGTAGTGGTTGTCATAGTAGTGGTAGTAGTGGGTGGTGGTAGTACTGGTGGTAGTAGTAGTGGTGGTAGTAATGGTAGTGGTAGTAGTAGTTGTTGTGGTAGTAGTGATGGTGGAGTGGTAGTGGTAGTAGTGATAGTGGTAGTAGTGATAGTGGTAGTAGTGGTGGTGGTGGGAGTGATAGTGGTAGTAACGATGGCAACAACACAACACTTCCTTCCTCTTTCGAGGGAAATGCGTCACATGTGGTTACACACCTGACAGATCAGTGCGTCTTACCCGGCATACGTGTGTGTATTGTTTGCTTCCTCTGGGCAGCTTCCATCCAAGGTCACCAGAAGTAAAACAGAAATCAAAAAGGAGAATAGGAATGGCCAAAAATGCTTTCGACAGCATGAAATCAGTATTAACATCTAATGAGATTAACAATGCATTAAAAATGAACATTGTCAAACGTTATATATACATATTCAACATGTCTATATGACACGGAAGCCTGGACAATGAATAAGCAATTAGAAGGTGAATAGAGGCCCTGGAGATGTGCGTATACAGAAGAATGTGTCGTATTTCATAGAAACAAAAACAATCAGATACAGAGGTTCTAGAAAAATTGGGAATGGAAAGGGTGTTGACGAAGTAAATATAAAAGAAGCAAGTGAAATATTTCAGCCACGTTAAAGAAAAACCAAAAAGTGTACAACTCTTATAAAAACCATCCTGGTAAGGTTGAAGGCAAGCGAGCGAGAGGTAGACAACGATACAAGTGTGAAGCTCAGATCAAGAGATTGACCAAGAGCTGTTCTTCAAGAGTCCAGCCAGGTAGAGAGCCAGTGTGGGAGATCCACTGCAGCCAACCTTCATTGTGAAGACGGTACATGATTGACTGGTGATGGTAAGTCATGGTGAAATTAGTGAGGTGACCAAATTCTTTTCTCGTTATATTTCCTTCTCGAGAAATTTCCAGAAAATTTGCCTATACCAATTTTACGAAACTGGGTCTACCCCACGACCACACTATCTCAGCACATAATACACTGCGGTGACATTTCACCACGTAATAGACAATCACATTATGTCAACACGTAATACTGTCACTGTCATTTACTGCCAATATAGTACCTTGCGGTGTATGGCACGAGGTCTTTGAGCCTGAGGAATTAAGGCCGCCTGGCTAGTGCAGTCGCCGCGAACTGTGCAGGTTAGAGTTTTCTCTTTGCCCCCGACAGGAAAAAAATCCCACACCTTACCGAGGATTCGAACCCGGGTCTCCTGAAATTATCACTACGGTAAAGTGCCAGTCAATAGACTGCCGCATTATTTCAACACGTAACACAAACATATGAATATATGTAATACCAACAACGCAAATACCTTATCGTATAAGCATATCGTATTTTTATTTCATGTAAATTTATAATGCTATACGTCATCAAATCTAGACAGGTGGATACAGACACAACACCCACCGAACAGCTCACGACATCACACATACGAGCCAGGAATTGTCTCATACAGGTGAGCTAGTCTGGGTGATAATATTGATCTTCGTACAGAAAAAAAAACAAAAACGAAAGCGTTTTATGATCATATTACAGTATATACAAAGCTAATAAAAACAAAACGATATTGGCTTTAGCAGGAATTACATGAGGGTAATGATGGTTCTGGCGATAAATAACGAAGCTACACCAATAGTTGTATAATAGAAACCTGGGGACGTATTAATCTATATGCTTACGTATTAGTCCATAGAATGTTATGCATTTATCTATAGAATCTTACATATTAGTCTATAGAATCTTACATATTAGTCTATAGAATTGTATGTATTAGTCTATAGAATCTTTTGTTTAGAATGTATAATTTCTTTTATTTAGAAAGCTCTGTGACAATAACGTAATCTATTTGCTAAATCTCACCTTGCAGTTGGAATGAGTTAAAATTAAAATATTAGGTACATTTCAATGAAACTCGTAACTTCTTCAGAGACAACACACACACACACACACACACACACACACACACCTTGACACACTCACAACCACACACATAGAGGACATCCTTGTTCCCCAGCTTATTGGAGCAGAAAGAAACAACATTGTTACCTGACTATGCCTCATGCTGTTTCCTTGTTTTATAAATCTTAAGAAGAGGTTAAGAATTTAATCAGAAATGCAGCAAACAATTTGTTTAATTAATTGTCACGGGAGTTTTTTCTATACATATTTAGTTAACATCTTCTTGGCATGTATGTGTCATTTTTATTGTATACGATGTATTTTGTGAGTTGAATTTTTAAAAAAGCAGTTTGTGAAAAATCTCTCATCCAATATGTAGAAAAAAAAAAAAAGAAAAAAAAAAAACAACCGAAAAGTTTCCACCTCGTTCAATCTGCTTCTTCAGCCTTGGTCATAATTGTAGTGGTTCAAAGCGCAGTCGTAGTTTATTTTTCTTCTAAGAAATCTGTGTGTCTGTGTCTTTTTGTATCTCTGCATGAACACATCCTGCCTTTGTTCTTGTTTGTCTCGTGCTTCCTGCTACATATTTATGGAAAGAGAAATTACCAGAGCAATTGAGAATAAACATACAAATCTACACATCGCAAATGTTAAACATGTTTAAACAGATTGTAGCAACATACACGTAAACTAAAAAGATGGTAGAAATATAAAGATTTTAAATATATAAATTTTTATGATTTTTTAAAACAAACTGGCAAATACGAACAAGTGATTTAGATGGCCCACATTTGCAGACACGATTTATGTACATGCTTCGTAATTCGAATTCAAGACAATTTATACATCAGACACCATATGCACTTTCAATTCACAGCAACTTGTACAAAACTCAGAAACAGAGGCCCGTGTTATATAAACATTTCAAACGTTACATTGCTATGAAATATAAATGTTATTCTTTCAATGACCTTCGGCGACGCAACATTAAGCGTTCCCTAGTGAAATTTTGAAGTGTTCAGATTGCAGTTGACATCTGACATGAGTTCACTGTGAACTGACCTGGCGTTGACTACATTATCAAGGTCATGTTAATACTGTCTTCCTGAACAGACTAAAAACAAGACTAATCTCTCTCCTTCTCTTTTTTTCCCAACCACCACCCACCCTTCCATCCAACGAGTTTGCTCACAAGTATCTATTATATCAATCTATTCACTGCATGATCAAGGACTACTCGGCTTCTTATACTGTCCTCGTTTTCAAGCTCTACACCATCTGATCTATCTTTCTAAGCATGAAAACAATAAATACATCAGCAAATATAGAAAGAAGAAAGGGTCAGTTTTACAATAACAGCTAACAAGCCTTCATCAGCAAACATAACACAAAAGATACAAATAAACTTAATGTGATTATGTTTTTGTTTATTGATGAAGACCTTTTAGCCACAACGTTCATTCTGTCACTTAGTTATTATTACAAGGGAGATCTTTTCCATTTCCCATTTTTTGTTGATTTATTTATTGTAGTGCTTTAAACAAAATAAAAACGAACAGATATTTGAAACAGCCATGTATACAGTCACACAAAACATATACAGTTGTGGCAAACTACCCCAGCATGGATCAAATAACAGCTGATAATGTAAACATTAGAATATATCAGCCATGATGTATACTGATGTAATGTAAACATTAGAATGTATCAGCCATGAAGTATACTGATGTAAACATTAGAATGTATTAGCCATGAAGTATACTGATGTGATGTAAACATTAGAATGTATCAGCTGATTAAGTATACTGATGATTCCAATGCTGATCTTGAAAATGGAAGACACAGAATAACAAGCAACATGGAAACAGGGTTCTAAAATAAGGTCAGTAGAACCCACACATTTACCCCTTTCAGTTACTAAGATTTCACATCATGCGCCAAGAAGTAATGATAGTCAAAATTAATATAATAAATTTTGACTACATCGATGTTACTGATGGAGTAAAACATATACTGTGCTGTGTGTTAATCAAAACATATGTCATGTTGCATGTTAGCTAGCCAGATTTTTATAGTATGTTTAGCTCAAATGTCAGACCACATCATGCACTGCAAGGGAACATATGGTTTGTTGTTTGGGACTAAAGAGTTGTGAGGAAAACCAAAAAGGACATGTATTTCTGCAATGTCTGGTCCATGATGGCTGTACAAGTTAAGTTGTTAGTTTGAAAAAAAAATGTGGCTCGGCTCATGATGGAAATGTTGATTTAGAGTGCCATTTGTGGTCCCTGAAACTTTGCATGACTTAAGTGATGTATAAACTAACGAATATCAACTATTTGTACGAGGATTCAAAAATCAAATAATTACAAAATTATTTTAAGAGTCAATTATGATGTTTTAATAATAGTCAAAACATATTCACTTTTTAATAACAAATAAAGACAATGCTTTTTTGTCAACAAAAGTGGGAAATGAGGACAATGATTCATAAATCTATTTAAATGATTCCATTTTGTTAAAGACATAATTAAAATATTGATTGTATACAAGCTGTCTGATAGACAGCATGCAACACTTGGAATATGAAGAGTTAAAACAATTCTACACAATGAGAAATAACTTGACTTCATGTAAAACCATATCACACAAATCACATGTGCCACAAAGCAAGAAACGGCAAGAAAATATGGAAATATGAGGCATGTTCAGGAGGTGAATATCATTTGTTTCACATCTATCACACATGGAAGTTTGGGGGGTGGGGGAGGGGGCGGCACACACAGAAACTAGCATGCTTGCCTTTCAGCCTGGTGGTTGTAGGTTAAAATTTGCTCCTAATTTCATTCACTGTCTAAACATGCTCCTAATTTCATTGACTTTCTAAATATGCTCCTAATTTCACTGACTTTCTAAATATGCTCCTAATTTCACTGACTTTCAGAACATGCTCCTAATTTCCTTCAACATCCTACTCAGACATCGTTAGTGAATATTTTATTTTAAGCTGAGAGGTGAGACCTGCATCCAGAACTTCTCAAATTATGTCTTTGTCTAAGAAGGCTAGGATCTAATATACTACTCAAGATAAGTATAACATCCTGCGGTCCACAGTTGCATTCACATCCACCGATATTCCAGTCCAAGACGCAAGCTGCTGACATAGCAAAATATGCAGATTAGAAAAGCTACCAATAATAAAATGACAGTCTGTGTGAATTCTGACTAACACCTACTGGGATCCTTTCCTTGTCAGTGATCAGGTAACTAGGCTGTGTTAAGAGCCTCTTTTGCATAATCAATGAACAAAGGCTGAAGCACTCAGAGTTGTTTAGACTATGAAGAGATCTTGTAGAAAAACTCAGAAGCTTCAAAGTTTTCTTGATAACTTAATATGTGGAAGTGATATTGTTGTCCGATTCAGTTAATAACTTTAGTCACATTTCTACAAGTCTAACTATTGAGTTATGTGATCTCCCAGAAATATAACATACACGAGACAAATATAGAAAGACCAGAATAAATGATAAATGATAAATGTTGGAATCATTTCCAGGAGCAGTGTTGATAATATCTTTTCAAACAAAAGACTTAATACAAAATCAACATACAAACCGATGATTAAAACTTACAAGATGAGTGACATCTACAATGATAACAAAGCAAATGTGTGATACTACATCATACATAAAGATATGGTAAAAATTGTAAATAAACATGTTACGTTTTTGAAAAATGACATATGTATATAAAATGATGATCAGTAGCACAGACAATGGTCAGAATCATAATCTGAACAAAATTATCATGAACTGAATTGACATTAATCCCAAATCTAATCTATGCAAACATGCTATTTGAAAATGCAAAGTCTCATATTTGCCATGTGCTCAAGTAAAAACTAAGCAACCAACAGAATAATGTTGCCTAAAATGTTTACAAAATAAAAATAATTTACAAAAATGCACACCACATGAGAGTGATTGGCAGTTGATAGATCATGCACATCATTTAGCTAAGGGACTTGGTGCAAAACAAGGTCACCACTGCATCAGCTGACCTTCCTATAAATTACTTACTTATCTCTGAATTACATCAATCAAGATCAGTACAGGAAGGTTGCTGGCCATGTTAATTCATAAAGCTGCTATTTAGCATAAAATAAATAATTAACAGTCATACATTAAGATAAAAGATGCTAGAATGCATGACTGTAAAACCAGTGAATAACATACAATCTTCTCTGACAAGGAAAATTGGAGTCCCTAAATGCTACAACAGCCTGAACCAGGCATTAGTCAGTAAACTAATTTGAAAAAGATACAAAGCGCCAAATTAGTGAATTTAGAGCCTAAATAATATAGCCAGAAAAGATACAAAATGCCAAATTAGTGAAGTTTGGAGCCTAAATAATATAGCTGGAAAAAATACAAAGCGCCAAGTTAGTGAATTTAGAGCCTAAATAATATTGCCAGAAAAGATACGAAGCGCCAAGTTTGTGAAGTTTGGAGCCTACACCTGACAAGTGGAAAAGATACGAAGTGCCAAGTTAGTGAAGTTTGGAGCCTACACCTGACAAGTGGAAAAGATACCAAGTGCCAAGTTAGTGAAGCTTGGAGCCTACACGAGACAAGTGGAAAAGATACCAAGTGCCAAGTTAGTGAAATGTTAAGTCTACACCATACAGATGTAATCTAAAGTTATCAAACACATGGTGCTGCGTGCTGTATTTCTGGAGATCATAGCCTCTCTATGTCAATGTAATTCTCTGAATAATTCTTTGAAAAATCCGTTTCCTATGAAACACCACAGGGAACTAAAATGTTTATTCTCAAGTTATGTGGATTAGATGTGTTTCGTGTATAATAATATTTCCTATGATCTTTTGTAACACCAAATTCTCTGTATTTGTGTATTCTTAATGACACTGTCTTGTTATACTAAAATTTAGATGCTTGCCTGCTGACTGTGGTTATTTAGTTCAGGTGGACAGTGTGATACTAACATCACCCGTTGTACACTGACTGGAGTGGTTCTCAACCTGTGGGGAATTATTCCCCCCCCCCCCCCCCAATCCCAGGGGGGAGAATTAAGATTATTTCAAGATTACATTAATACAAGAACCGATCACTTTATATTATGTTTCCCTCCATACTTTAGGGTTCTGTACTTCTCACCCTTCTGAAATTTGTGTTATAATGTAAGTATACCCACAAATCATGTTTTATGAAGACGTCTAGACTTGTTCTAGTATGGGATTTTATAGGGAGGAAATACGAAAGGGGAGAGGGAATGATATTCCGAACATATGGTGAAGGGGTGCATGGGCCAAAAAAGGTTGAGAACCACTGGTCTAGCACCATGTGACAGTACACCTTAAGCCATGCACTGTTGTACTTTACTTTATATTCAAAGTTAACCTTAACTGAAGAAATGCAAGGGAGATATCCACCATAACATCAATTTATTGTACAATTCTCTCTCTAATGTTAACACCTCTTTTAGTCTAAACATCAGGAAATTGTAAGGATGCAATTGGTATTTGTAATTATATTGCTGCCTTCAGCTGCAGTACAAAATTAATAATGCAACACTTAAATATTAATAAGCACATTGCATCTTTCTAATACAAATCAAACTTAGATTCCCATAAAACAATAGCAAACACAAAAGCATGTTTACCTAGGAAATTTTACATGTTTTATGGTAAAGTCAGGAGCTGAACTACGGCATGTACATGTATTGTCATAATTCTAACAAAAAAGCATTCTGAACAAAAGCACATATTCTATACATTTGAACTGATATGTAAACTCTGAAACATACAAGTAAAACAGATGTATAATTATGTACATTAATTTACAGTTTTATAAACTGAACATGTTCTACATCAAAGCCATGTGTGAACAAGATACCAGAAGCTGACATTGTTCCCCTGTATGCTAGATGTTTATCATTGGTAGGCAGTGTATTTACATACTCAATGGTCATTGGTTGTATATACATTCTCAATGATCATTGGTTGTATTTACATACTCAGTAATCATTGGTCAAAATTGAAAATACTATCATAGTGTTGCCTTAAATGATTGGAGAACATAGATGAGAGACACATAATGCAAGACATGAGCCAGTACAGCAACACACAACTTAGTACAGCAAGCAACATTGACTCAGTACAGTACCAGACAACCAAATATGGTAACACAGGACCCAGGACAGGACCAACTGACCTAGTACAAGAAACTATGACAAAGCACACAAATACATGACTTCAATACGACAGCACATGACCAAGTATGGAGATGACTTTAATGCAACAACATATGACCAACAACATAAATATAGTACAACAACATAAATAAATTTAGTACAACAACATATGACCAAGTTACAGAAATGACTTCAGTACAGCACATATTTTGTGATATTCACTAGCACAGGAACGGAGCATAATGGGGACGGTGTCAGGGACCCAATGCTGAATAGCCAGTCATAGACAGGAGACAGGTCAGTGCAGGATAGCAGGGCGTCCTGCATACAGGTCAGGGTCACGGTCACAGAGTGCGGGGAGACCTGTACACAGGCTAAGGCCCCGTGGTCACCGCACCACATCGACCACATCGAGCGCCACGGGACTTACGGACTGTGAGCAGCCGTGAACTGGCAAAACGTACCTGTGTGGAGGCAGACGGGTTTAGGACTTCGAGACGGACAGACATAGGGCAGTGGTTGTGTTTAGTGAGCTTTGTGATATGATAGTAGAATTGATGGTGCGATTGGGTTATAGCGCGAATTATGCTTAAGTTGGAAAGTGTGCGTTGAGAGACAGTGTGAAATCTGTGATATGTCATTATACTTCGTATTATACAATGAACGATTATAAGCTTTGGTAAGAGTTGTGTGTTGCCGAAAGCGCAACCCGTGTGAGTTTGAACACGTGAATACTATTGTTTAATAAACGAGTTGCTAATTATAATTGCCGTGCGTGTGGGTACAGTTATTGAACGCATGCAAAATGTTTCACCTCTGTCCTGAAATTCGAGCCAGAGTTATGTTTAAGTAAGACCACGACAGACGGCCCATTGCCATGAAGTTAGAACCGCGACTAACTAACTAACATGGCCAAGTACAGAAATACACAACTTCAATACAATAACACATCACCAAGTACAGAAATACATGACTTCAATACAAGAACATATGATCAAGTACAAAAATACATTACTTTAATATAACAGCGCATAACCAAGTACATAAATGACGTCAGTAAAACAAAATATGACCAAGAACAGAACTACATGACTTCAGTACAACAAATGACCAAGAATAGAAATACATGACTTCAATACAACATATGACCAAGAATAGAAATACATGACTTCAGCAATAGTAAATGTGGGAAAAACTGAACAACCCACCTTATCTATCACAAATGGCACGCTTTTCTCTGGCTACAGGCTGTGGAACAGACTTAATGAGATGCCACACATATTTATTTTCCAAAAATTGGAAGTGTTTGAAGCTTCACACATTCAGGGCAAAACATCTTTGAAAATATGTCCTGTCCATCTTTACTGTACATGAAGTCTTGTTATTATGTAAAGTCTAATATTTTACATACTTTACAACTTGTATCAAATGGTAGTTCACATTTTAAAATTTGGAATCAAAGAATTCAAGTGAAACTAAATCATATTGGAATACTAATCTTAATTCCATCCATCCATCATGTGCCGTGCCGATAAGTGTGGGCGGTCATGTTCTGCCATCTCACTCGATCACCAGAGTCGTGGATCAGCTCCGTGTTCCTGTCTCAACCATGCCACCTGGCCAAGCCATCCAGGTATTTACTTCTCGGCTCTTCCCTTCGATCTTGCCAGTCATCACCAAGTTCTCCAAGTCATTTCCTCTCATAATATGTCCAAAATATTTTGACTGTCTACGTCTAATGACTCTAATCAGTTTACAATCTTTATTTGTTTCTTGAAGGACTTGGTCATTGGTTTTTCTGTCTGTCCATGGTATTCTTTGCATTTTCCTCAAAAACCACATTTCCTAAGCCATTAGCTGTTTTTCAGCTTGACTGCTTATTGTCCACGCTTCACATCCATACAAAAGTATAGGTTCTATGTAGCACTTCAACACTCTCTTTCTCGTTTCAATTGTTATCTACACAGATGAGTCGTGTTGAGAGGTGGGAGAAGTGCCTGGGGGTTCTTAGCAAAAGCTAATGGTCGACGTTTGGTGCAGGAGAGCCTGGCATATGATACCACAACATCTAGCTTAAGAATGGAGGTGGAGGCTGTCAGTGCAGCTTTCTGCTGGATGGAGAATACGAACCACACACACACACACCGTGATTGTAACTGACTCAGAAAGCATGCTGAGGAAGGTGAGGACAGGCAAGCTTTGGGCAGAGTGATTTGCTTCACTTCGGAGGTCATGGGTGGCAAGCATCGCCTAGATCTTTTCTCCGGGGCATGCTGGTGTGCTGGGAAATGAACAGGCAGACAGATTGGCTGGCTCGGCAAAACTTGGTGGAGTACTGATGCATGACAAGGCAGACATGGTTGCGGCCTTGTGGGAGCACGTGTACACCTCGGAGGAGCAAATAGATCACCATGGTCTGGCAAGAATGAGACAGTGAGGAGTGACGATGGGATCTGGCCGATGCTCGACGCTTAGAGGAAAGGCGAGATGCACATATAATCAGATTGCTACTGGTACTATTAGTGTTGGAACTCTTCGCTGGCTGCTGAGGATGGGGACAGAGCACTTATGGGAATGCCTCGAATAATGTGATGTCAATTCCTAAATCAATCAATCAATTGTTTTATTGGTCAGTATGTTTTTCATCTTGCAAAAGGCTACCTTCACAATGGCAATTCTTGTTCTAATCTCTTCAAGGCATCTCCCATAAGATGTTATGACTGTGCCGAGATAACTGTATCGATTCACTTACTTAAGAATATGCCCATTTACTCGTATATCACATTGTGGTATTTCCTTCTTCCCAGAGACGACCATAATCTGTGTCTTCTTAATATTCAGTTCTAACCCTAGTTGTTCACTGTGTTAATTTAAATGCCCAAGAAAAAAAAAATGAAATGATGCAACAAATGAGTTATTTTATGCATGCAAGATGAGCAATATTTACCTGTGTTCTATTTGACAGCTACTCTCACATTTCAAGTAAGTCAACAAAAATGGCTACAGAACTCAGAATGTGTGCAATACAATAGTGCCGTTCTTTTACAGTCTGTATGTCTGTGCTCTGTTCATGTACTACAGACACAGCAAGTGGAAAATGTTTTGTAGATGGCAATATTATTGAACACTGCCTGCTATTTCAAATAACACCACCATTTCCTGACCAACTTTATGTTAGAATTTAATAAAACCAGAAGAATGGTTAAGAAAAATCATTTATCATTTAAAACCAAATGTATCATTTAAAACTATACAGGAAATAATTTGTTCATTAAATCGGCTAATATATACAACAAATATACTTTACAAGTATGTATGCACACAAACAGCAGATAGGATCTCAGCAAAGGTTTGGTTAGTTACCGTCTGACGATTTTAGCAAATGCAAGTATTTAGTTTTGGTTTACTGCGTTGTGTATAAATCAACATGTAGGAGAATGGAATTTATGCAGAAGATGACTATCATACCAAACATTAACTACAGTATAAATGGTTTCTACAGTCAGTATCGCCGATTTGATAGTGGTATCCCAAACTGGATTCTATTATCACCAACTAGACAATGATATCACCAACTGGACATGAATTTTATGAACTTGGCCAACTAGACAGTAATATCACAAATTGGACTCTGATATCTCCAGCTGGACACTGACATCACCAACTGGACAGTAATATCTCCAACTGGACAGTAATATCACCAACTGGAATATCATATTGTCTTAGTCAAATAACTTGTTCATCCTCAACTCTGATCCTTCAAAACTGTCCTGCCATCCATATTTTCATAAAAACTAGAATTTCAACAATGGCAGATGTCAACTACCATTAAGGGAAGTCATTTGTAAAAGTAATCAACATATCAAGAATAGAGAAACTCAGAAATGATGAAATCAGGACTAAAGTGGGGGTAATAGCAGCACTAGATTTAATTAGAAAACAGCAAGTGAAATGGTTCAGCCACATAACTAGGTTACAAGCTAACAGTATACCACAGAAAGAAATGAAATACAGACCAAAAGGACCAGAAGAAGAGGCCGATCATGTAAACAATGGTCAGAGGTAGGGTTGCCAGATGTCCGGCAAAGGGAGGACATGTCCTCCATTCGGCAGGCAAAGCTAAAAATCTTTAAAGTGTCCGGCTTTTTAAATATTTTATGTTATCATTTTTTTGTATTGTTGTTACAACTTACAATGTGTCTACACTCTACCTTGTGTTTACATTCTTTATTAAAACCCATAGCATAATAATATTTATTTAATTTTCCTATTTATACCAAACGTGAAACACCAATTATTTGTATAATTTGAATCTTAACTGTTGCTCTATTCGGCAACACTAAAAATGCTGTAGTCTCTATCGTCAAAATGTTAATGTTATTTCCGCTTCCGGTAGCAGAGACGCCACTTACAATTATTTTTTTTATAAATTTGTAATTTTTGCCGTCTGTTTATGAAAATGGCTTCTACAAAGAGAAAATGCAAATTCTCCAACACTATGAAAAATAAGTTTCCATGCTTCGTTGAAGGACACAACAAGAATGAGGCAAAGTGTATGATTTGCGATAGTTACTTGTCCGTTGCCAATAAAGGAACTACTGACTTGGAGCGCCATGTTGACAGTGAGAGACATAGAAACCTAATCAAAGTGTTCGCATCATCTAGCACATTGACGTCTTTTTTTTCAGCCTAAGTACTCAAATGTGTTGCTGAAAGCGCATGCGGCTAAAGCAACTTTGGCATTTCATACAGTTTGCCATCATCAGTCGTACAACTCGATGACCTGCACAGCTGGTTTGATGCACACATTATTTGAAGATTCAGAAATTGCTAAAAATATTGCCTGTGCAAAAACAAAGACTGAAGCAATCACAAACCAGGTGATTTCCCCCCACACTGTTGATCAATCGGATAAATCTTTAAGTGGTATTTCATGTTTCGGTCTTTTGACAGATGCTAGCAATCACAGTTCGCAGAAAATATTTCCGATCGTTGTTCAGTACTTTGACGGGAAAGCAGCTGGAATCCAAACTAAGATTCTAAGAAACTAAGAGTTAGACATCACACCAAATGAAACCTCAGAAACTTTATCACAGTATATTTTGAGAACACTCCAAAAACATGATTTGCACTCCAAATGTGTTACTTTTGCTGGTGACAATGCCAATGTGAATTTTGGAGCATTAACAGAAGAAAAGGCAGAAATGTGTTCTCGCATTTGAAGGAAGCCTAAAGCCATTAGTAGGTGTTGGATGTTCTGCACAACTGCATCCAACACGGTGCAGATTTAATGCAGATTGACGTTGAATCTATTGTCTTGAAGATATTCAATTACTTTTCTATATACACTGTCAGAACAGAAACTTTAAAGGATTTTTGTGACTATGTCAACATTAACTATCAGCAACTATTCTATCACTCTAAAACTAGATGGCTCAGAATGTTTCCAGCTTTTGAGGCTGTTTACTGCTTTGAAAGAATATTTTCTTTCTTTAAACTTTCTTTAAACTAACCACCTGCTATGATAAAAAATTTATTGGCAGCTATTGTAATAAAATTGTACTGATTGTGGGTTTAATCTGGAACCATTTAAATGAAACATTCAATATGTCCTCCTTTGTGTCTTATTATGTCCTCCTTTTTGTCTTATTATGTCCTTTTGGTGCCTACATATCTGGCAACCCTAGTCAGAGGGAACAACAGAGTCCATGGGAATCTTGTTATAGAAGCTCATAAGTGGGCACTCTCCCGCTGTTTATGCTTCAACTTGACACCTCAAGGTACAAGAGGAACAAGATGAGATCATGATGTATAAAAGTCATCATTATCACGTAGCCAACTGTAAGGACTCTCAATCCTTTATCAGTTCTCCTGCCTCATACATGCTCATATCCTAGTGTCTTTGATGTCACTGTGTGAGTTGGCTTGTGCTGTCTTCCAGGAGTCATGACTTCAATAACTGTTCTTTTCAAACAACTGTGGTGTTTGATGTGGCATTGAGCTTCAGTTTCAGAGGCATGGGCCAGTTTTATTTGATGTTCAGAACTCAACAGTAGATGGCTGGAACAAATGTCACTTATCCTTGTAAGATTGTTAGTGACCTAATTTATAATAAACTCTTCCAGACCACCAGGAACCACATAATCCTGTTCAATTCACACACAAGCACACACATATTATATGTAAGTTATGGCACAGCTATGTAGCTCAATATAACACCTTGAGCTGTCTAACATGTATGCAGTAATTCGATGCTAGACATAAATATGAGATGATTTACAGTATGTTGTCTGTCTGAAAATAGCAACTTTCTGGAATGTGTTTAGGTCATCTTGATCTTCTCATTGAAGGAAGTGGACAAAATAAGTTACTCACAACCAAGTTTGGACAAGCGCTGTTTCCAGATGATATTTGTTGAGCTAGGTACCGTCCCATCATTCTAGTGCTGCCTTGTAGGTCAGTCAGTTTTCATCTAAACTGAAGATGATTTTTGCACTGGAAAAGGAACTGGGCATTGATGTCAACTATCACATGTTCATAAGACGATTGTCCACATTAATTTCTATCCTTGGTACGCATGAGTTTATTACCAAAAGTAAAATAACTAAATTTGATTGCCCAATCTGGCAAGATAATCAAAATTATAAAATGGCCAATCAGAAAATGATGCATCAGAAATGTATGACAGATTTCAGAAGCATGAAAGCTACTGAACACAAAATTACAAATGTCACTACCATGAAGATAAATCAAAATCAGTATAAACACTTTCTAGCAGAGAATGCTTGCAAATGGCAAACGTCATTCCTAGTTGTCATTTTAGCTTCCCTATATTAAATTAAGTATACATGACCTAGACGACCTTTGTGATGTTATTTATTTCGTTGCTATTAAGGCTAATATTTTCTAAACAAATGAAACTTCTTCAATTATAGACTTCCACCATGTACAAGAATGGATACAGCTAAAGTATCAACAAACATTTGTGTGTAAGGTGACACTTCATGAGATAAAGAAAGCCAAACTGTATTAATATAGATTGCCTAGTTAATTTTGGCTGTAGTAAAAATGAAATGACAAATCTGTTAGACAGAAGCAACATCTGTCATGGCTTTGAAAGGCAATTGTTAATTTAAATAATATAATTGTATATAATGATAGTGTAAAATGTTATTCTATAGAATAGTGAATAACTAAGTACATATTTTGCAAGTTTTATTGTCTGCAGCTATAGACAACGCAAGAGGTATATTACCATTTAGTAACAGAAACAGCTTCATAAATGTTATAGAAGACCAAGTTATTGTATCAGCTTTTTGCAAAAGGAAGCAGATAAATCTACAGTATATATGCTAAAAGTGTTCTCTGCTGGCTTTCAAAACAGAAGTAAAATTTACTGGAGTGTACCTTTGGGAACTAAAGTACAGATTTTATACTGCTTATACTGTACTCAGGATATAACTGTTTAGTATTATAAGACACAGTTTAAAATATCTAAATTGTTCAAGGAGGCATGTTACAGAAGTTGCATCTTCCTTTTAGTACAACTCTTTTTTAAACAAATCCAATAATTCAGCAGCATACCAAACAATGAAACAAATCAAACAAAGAAACAAACCAACCAACTAAACAAACAAAAGAAAAACAGATCACTAGAGTCAAAATGTTTTCATGAATAAAATATGTTGCAGGCATTTAGCTGTAAGCATTAAAGTTCATTAACATGATTCAGGTGGGTAGATGCAATACTAGTGTGAGAAACATTGGTCTGGCAGTGTCTGTCTTTATACCTTTATGCCACTCTCTGCAGTGAAGATAAAATCATATGTCAACACCAGTTACATCACTCACTGTACGTGAAACAAACATATTTCATCACTTGTCCGACTTTCACAATGGAAGATAATATGATTATTTCGGAATCCTCGTTCTTGAACAAATCGAGCAGCAGTCGTAGCAACAGCAGGAATTGATTTCAGTTTTGTTAAACCAATCCTCAAGTTTCTTCACAACAAGTCTGTAACACAATAAATATTGTCACATCTGGAAGTATGATATGGCCATTTATCCTTGTGCCATTTTGAAACATCGCAGTTTTCAACAACATAAGAAACCGAGTGAATGAAAACACCATAGAGATAATCCATAATCACAGAACTGAATAGGTCAACTCCTCATATGACTGTTTGTAATTTGTAAAATGTGTTTTAATTGATCAAGATTAAATGTAAGTACCAATGATTGATGTGTTGAACAAGATGTCAATTATCGGGTCTGGCACAGGCAATACGAAACTCAAAACTTGACAAATCTTTTGACATTACAGTTTAACATGATGATTTCTGAATGTGGCAGTAAGATTGTACAGGTCCAGATTCCTTTAAAGTTAGACCTTCAACTTCTGTTTTGGGTTAGAAATCTGAAATCTTTGTGCTTGTGAATAATCCAAATGGATCACAGGAAACAGCAAATGTTGCTTTTATAAGTTTGAAGCAGTTCACTTCAAAGAAGCTAATTTTCTTGTCCTCAGCAGTGGTGTAATCCAGCGATGAAAGTTCTGTAGGTACCTCTTGAGACTTCAATGAGATGCTTATTTCACAGGTATGCTAACATCTCCTAAACAGGTTTCTCAATGGACCGCAAGTCACTGATTTCAAATAAACAAGCACAATGCAGTGCAACCGATGCAGATTACAAGTAAACTTTATTTGATTTTGTCACCGGTTTCGTCTCCACACCCGTGTTAGTTTTCCCAGGTTTTAAGTTTACCACGTAGTTCATCTGTTTTGGTGTCAGACTTAAGTGGTCTGTATGGAAGTAAGGGTTGTCCCCTGAGGACAGCCTGTTACGTCCTCGCTGAAGAGAAGAGCAGTTTCGATCATAGAATGTGCTGTCTCTCTCACGGCGATATCGGCAGGACTGGATTTTGTAGCCCATGATAAAGCCCACAATGAGCGATATGATGACAGACAGAATTACTGCAATGATCAGATACTCTTGTTCAATCCCTCGACTCAGCACAGCTTTGGCTGCTGCCACACGGCCTCCTACAGGATGAAACAAAATTAAATGAATTAAGAAGTTATCTCTTTGCAGGCCAGTTACAGCATTATCAAATTTGGGATGTCTGCATGGCTTACACATTTCTCCTACTGGGGCCATAGAGTTCTATTTCCTGTCTGCGATTAATGAAATAAAACAAAACCATAGAGCATCTCACTGACTGTGGTTTGAGAAACCAAGGATAATAAGTATTATTCCTACAACCTAGTGTGCAGTGGAAAGACTAAATGTTAGTTGCATATCCTTTATAGGACCCAGCAATTTCTGGCTGTTTGTAATTGTCTAAGCAATTTTACATTCAGTAGTTTCCCAATGCTTTCTGAACCGCCGATTCTCATACCATTGTGAAAATCAATGTAGAGCGACCTGCTCCCAAATTGCCCGGACTTATGCCAAATCTGGAATGAAGGGTTTGTGAAGGACGTAATAAATAACATAGTAAAATATGTTGTATGTGTATGTTTCTTTTTTGTAGTTATATTTTGTGTTAATTCATTTTCGGCATCAGCTCGGCAGTGCTCACACCTATTTCTGATACGCTCTAGTCTTGTTTATTATATTCACACACTGATATCTCAGACTGACCACATCCGCCAACGAGTGCTAACTGATCTACAATCATGGAGCCAGCACTACATACTCAATGCACTTCATGTTTCACCATGATGTTCTAATATTTCACCACGATGTTCTAATGTTTCACCATGATGTTCTGTTTCACCATGATGTTCTAATGTTTCACCATGAGGTTCTAATGTTTCACCATGAGGTTCTAATGTTTCGCCATGATGTTCTAATGTTTCGCCATGATGTTCTAATGTTTCACCATGATGTTCTAATGTTTCACTATGATGTTCTAATGTTTCACCATGATGTTCTAATGTTTCACCATGAGGTTCTAATGTTTTGCCAGGATGTTCTAAAGTTCCACCATGATGTTCTATTTCATCATGAAGTTCTAATGTTTTATCAGGATGTTCTAATGTTTCACCATGATGTTCTAATGTTTTGCCAGGATGTTCTAAAGTTCCACCATGATGTTCTATTTCATCATGATGTTCTAATGTTTCACCACGATGTTCTAATGTTTCACCATGCTATTCTACAGACACCAATATATAAGCTGAAATGAAAAGAAAACACTAAATTGCAAAATAATATTGTGGTTGAAATGTGGATAATGACTAGGAAAACACTGCATGGACAACAAAGAATATCAAGCAATAAAGAGGGGAATATAAAGCAACATCTAATAATCCAAAAAGAAAGCAAGTTTTAAATTGCATCATAAATGTAAACTGAAATATGAGAACTTGAAAGACAGCAATATTATTTATAATAATATAATACATGTGGATAATATAAGCATTGTTATTTATAATAATATAATACGTGTGGATAGGTTATACCGTAAATGTCTTTGTTCCTGGCAAGCTGTCTGTAAAATGCAATTTTGTACAGTTCTTAATGCAACATTTTCAGTCTCATAAATTATAACTTTCTCTAAAGTGATGTTTGAATTCATACTTCTACTACTTGTATTATCACTATAAAACAGACATGCATACGCACAACCACTAAAGTAACACTTTTTCTCTAAAAACAGCAATTCTAATGGATGAAGCACTCATAAAATGCATGTCAAAGCAAAGTCAACTAATGTATGGTTTCGTCGCCCTGCTACTGAGTGAGTGCGTGGCGTGACACTGTGAGCTGTGAGTTTCGTGTGAAATGCTTTTGAATCTGCCCGAGGTTTTTTGGAACGTGACTGCATGTTCGGAGCGATGGCAGCTGGCTATGTCCCAGAGTTGACTGGTTTGTGCCTTATGCAGAAATGCGTGGCTGCTGGGCTTCTGGTTGACTGCCACTGCCATTGACGATGAACTGTATTTTCATGGACTGTGTGGGTGAACATCTAGGAAACATCCAGATGGGAAAATGACTGCCAATTCCATCAGAAATAAACTGGATGTTTCGTGGGGGACTATAGAGTTGACATTCTGGTGGCAGCATTATGCACAGTGTATCTGTGCGGGCTGTTGTTTGTCGAGACTCCTGTCTTTTCCACTTTTCACATTGGGCAGTGGGGAGCGTTTTATGTGATATTCACTGGCACAGGAACAGAGCATAATGGGGACAACCCGTTGCTGTGAAGTTGGAACCGCGACTAACTAACTAACTAAAGTCAACTAATTTCTTGTAGGAGCCATTAAGTCATAATGTGGATATGGTGTTAAGTACATAGTGTTTGTGACCAGCGGGTAATAAGGTCAGAATTATGTTGGTCACCTGTACTTCCCAAGATAGATTTATATTATTCTCTAAGCTGACCCCCAAAAGACAACCAAATATGGAAGCAGACTGCCTTGCGCTGGTTTTCATACAAAGGTATGTATGAATGTTGGTCCTTCAGAAACCAATGGCAAACTACTGAATGTAAACTTGCATAGGAATCACAGCCAAAACATGCTGAGGTTGATTGTGACATGCTGTAAAGTACAAGCAACTAAGCAAGTGCCATGAAACTCTTTCTTTGATAGTTTAAGGAACTCCATGAGAAAGTGTTCAAGATGTCTGCCTTGTAAATTCATGTTAAGACCGCATTGTTCAGACAATTCACCCCTAGAGATACAGGGTTCTTGCTGTGTGTGTTGTGTTGCTCCTGGCAGGTGGCATGCTGTTCTGCAGAGAGAGACTGAGGCATGTGGGGTGAAACCTGGTGTCTTAAAGTCAGTCCTTTCACCTTTATTCTGTCTAGGACATTTCAGAAGACTTAAAAAGGGGGTTAGAAAGGGTTTAAAAGCCAAGAGGTGGATGGGTGCCCGTGGGACCAGCCACAGGGAACGAGGGGGAACAGACTGCACCCATATGTGGAGAGAATGATATGGTGGAGGATCGACAGGAGCTCTGGTGAATCTCAAAACAAGGACATTTTAATCAGATGGCAGTTAGAATGATTAGCAGTATGACTTCGCTGGCTATTGAACGAGGGGACGGAGCATGTTTGGCAATGTCCTCTATGTAGTGATATCAGTTCTTAGCTCAATTCAATTCAACTCAACTTAAGAGGTAAGAAGATTGACGATGCTGCACCGGGTTTTATCCCATATGGCTCTGTCTCTTTCATCAAAAAACGTCTCACAAAGATTGGACCCCATAGCTCCAGCGCCAAACCCCAGCAGTCTCAAAGAAAATTACACTTGTGACCTGAACGGGGTAGGCCAGAAATGAACCCACAACCTTCAGCGAAACCACTTCACTACAGACTCCTTTTTTAGAAGACAATGCAAGATGGTCAGCCGTGGTCAATTCAAGAAATTCACACTGGTTGCACGTTTGAAGCCATGTAGCAAGTGAATAAAAAAAGAGAGACTTAATAGGCATCTCTCATTCAGACTTACCACCATTCTCCTCTTCTGTTTCCATCTTGGTGGTCTCCACGAATGGTAGATTTGTAACTTTTTCTTTCGCACTATCATCTGTTTGTTGAAAACATGGATTCAAAAATGAGAACAAAGGGGAACAACACACAGTGTCACAATGAATACCATGCACATTAAAACAAGAACTGACCAAATCCAGTTTGAAATGTCCAACACAGAAACTCATGGCAAACTACCCTTCTCCAGACAAGATGCATGCTACATAGTGTAACTACCGCTGCACATTTAGTGTTCTGATGTTTAGACCAAGCTATTCAAAATTTATTCATCCCCATCTCAATTTGATCAGACGAAATTTCCATGAACCCTCACTGTTATGAAATCATTGATATTTAAGTCATTACCTCTTTGGACAACAGTCACCTTCAAATTAATATCCTATGTGTGGCTGACCTGGTCACAATATTATTAATCTGAGCCAGGGATGGACCCTAATACAACTTCTCTTTAGGTTGAATGAGTTAGGGGTAATGGTATATCTCATCTCATCATGTTCCTCGTGTACCTTGAAGTGTCAAGGTGAAGCATAAACAGCGTGGTACAAACAGCGAGAGAGTGCCCGCTTATGGGCTTCGTGTATCTATAATCCCATGGACTCTGCTATGTCCTCTGTCCATCGTGTACGTGGTCGGTCTATTCGTCTGCGCCCATTTGGTCTGTACATCATTGCTTGTTGTGGTATACTGTTAGTTTGTAACCTAGTTACAAGGCCAAACAATTTGACTTGCTGTCTTTTAATAAAATCTAGCGCTCCTATAACCCGCCACTTTAGTCCCGATTTCTTAATTTCTGATCTCTCTTCTTGGTACATTGAATCTCATTTCTATAGTTGTTATTTCCCCCCCCCCCCCTCTTTTTCTGTCATTGTCCAGGTTTGGCATTGGTAGCATAGAGCTAGTAGGAAGATTGTGTTGTAGAGTGCTTTCTTACTAACTATTGTTCCAACTGGTTGGAAAAGAAGACACTGTAACACTAGTAACAGCTAGAACAGAACAGATTACTCTACTGTACCAAACTGTACCAACTTGTTTGACCTGGCAGAAAGAATAAAACGAATAGTGGCACTATCTGTCAACACTGCTCGGCTGGGGAGAATGGGGCGGAGTTAAAGGTCAATCGTCATTCTAGATTATCACGTTCAGTGTCAGAGGTGACAACAACAGATCGTTGAAAATGCCAGACATAACAAATGCCAGTCGGTGACATGGCGCTAACTGGTCAGAACCCCGACCTGGTGGCAGTATCAACATGACAGCCACTTTCCCACATGAATACATGTTAAATTAACTCTCACGTTACATACGTATTCCCTCTCCATCGACTAGCTGCCTTGTTATTTTACTTTTGTTGGCACCTAATTCTGGGTTCATCGGTTGTACTAATGTTGTTTTGTTTATGTTGGGAATGACGGCAGGACAAGAACTAACTGAAATGTCGGAAGGATTTCAGTAAACCTTATGTGGTTAAAAAAAAGTGTTTGCATGCAGTACCCTTAGGGGGGATGCGTGGTCTCGTGGTATGGTGTTCGCCTCGAGTGCTGGAGGTCCCGGGTTCAAGCCCCGGTGGTGACCGGGATTTTTTCACGAGGACATCTAGTAATAAAATTCCCCCCGATCTCTGGGTAGTGAGATCGGACGCCCGTGTGTATTTTTGCGCACGTAAAAAATCCCTTGGTAGTTGGAAATCGAAAAAGAGTAGCCTAACGGCCCTGCCCGGGCCAAATTTCTAGTTAAAAATCTACCCAAAGTATTTCAGGATCCTCGCCGGTGCTATGGAGTTCGTGCACTGAGCTGAGTTTCTCCAGACTCAGGTTTGAGTTAAGAGGAGAACGGAGCACTTATGGGTTGCACCCGTGTGCCGTGATTTTGATCCGTCGACTAAACTAAACTAAAAGTACCCTTGTCAGGTTGTTACATAACTACTCAGCCATGACGTCTTCTTCTTGTTCTTATTATTATTTTCCCCTTCTGCTTCTCTCTTCCAACCCCTTTTCTTCTTCTTTTCTTTTAGTTCTTGCTCTTCTGTTTCCTCTTCTGCTTTATCTCTTTGTTACTGTTCTTCTCGAATTATTTGCCGTCTTCCTTGTTTTCTTGAAGCCTACAGCTCGCCATGGAGTGCTGGGTTCAAACGATAAACATCACGTCAGTTGAAGTGTATAGACTAGTTCGGGATCTGGAATCTGTGATGTGCTTAGAGACACCCTGCCTCGCTAATAATCTTTTAATGTATTATTTAGCCCAGGCATCAGCATTAAGGATCACTTCATCACGTGACAGGTTCTTTGTACAACACGGCTCTCACCACAGGCCACCAACAAGTTTCTCGATCTCCCGCCATTTCTCGTGCGCCACCCCAAGTCGTCTGCAATGCCCGGTATCCATCTTTGCTCCTTTCCAACTGCCGACATTATTTTTTTTTTTAAAACACATAAACCATCTTATTTTTGTCGCTTCTATCTGAGAGGAGTAGGTGTCCAGCCCATTACCCCAGATTAAAAATATGGCTCACATTTCATTTATCCATGAAAATTCTTGGTGACATGTTTGGAATTATTAGTTACAATCAATGAAATATAAGGAGCTTCAGTTTACAATCACACAATTATGACCGGAAAATTAATTTTAAAAATTGCACAGGTGCATTTTAAAAGCGGTAATTTCTTTCTGTGTACACCCACAGCGAAAATCCCTGGTTATGACAGTGTTATAGCACTGCTGCTATTATGGGATATAGCATTAGAAATATTCATAATTAAACACATGAGAGTACGGAACAGACTGACACAGAGGACAGGATAAAAGCATAGCTTTAGAATACAAATACAGAGATAAATATGGCGTACTGTCAATTACTGCCGCAGTCATGTGGAATCCGAGGATTTGCATAAACGAGGTCACAACTTGGTGATGTCAAGTGACCAGTTCCCATTCTTCTTATCCTTCCGAGGAGATTGTGTGGGTGGGAATGTGTGCAAGTGGGGGAAATGTGGGTGGGTGCGAGTTTTGTATGTGGGTAGGTGTGGGATGTGTGGGCTGGCGGTGATGTGTGTGGGTGGGGATGTGTGTTTGGCTGGGTGGTTGGGGGTGTGTGGGTGGTTGGGGGTCTGTGGGTGGTGGAGGGTCTGTGGGTGGGTGAGTGTTGATGGGTGGAGGATGTGTGTGTGCGCGTGGGGAGATTGTGTATGTGGGAGGTATGTGGGTGGGTGCATGTATGTGTGCCTGGGGTGTGTGGGGGATGTGTGGTGAATGGGAGTGTGTCTGTGGGGAGATGTGTGTAGGTGAGGGTGCGTGTGGGTGGGGGATGGGTGGATTGGTGTGGTTGGGTGGGAGGGGATGGGTGGGTGGATAGGAGATGGGTGTGTGTGTGTGGGGGATGTGCCTCATAACATGGTAATATGCATTATGTTTACAACATTCTTTTGCCAATATTTTTTCCCTATGTGAATGCATTATGCACTATTGATGAAAGAAAGATGAGTGATTTGAAGGGCCGAATGTAAGACGGGTCTGGGTGCCCAATTTTTTCCCTTTGAAAATAAAGTCCGTTCGTTCGTTCGTTCCGTTCCCGCATTCAGATAAGTTAATTATTGTGCTGGACATTTTGACTTATTCCTTGCCGTCCTTTCGACCGCCCATTCAAACCAAGCCAATCTTCGTCTTTCACCTTTATCTCCCGCCGGGGCATTGCCCCTCATGCAACTCACCCCCAATCCGTCCTACCCTTGCTATCTCATCCAACTTACCCCCAATCCGTCCTAACCTTGCTATCTCATCTTGCTATCTCATCCAACTCACCCCCAATCCGTCCTAACCTTGCTATCTCATCTTGCTATCTCATCCAACTCACCCCCAATCCGTCCTACCCTTGCTATCTCATCTTGCTATCTCTTCCAACTCACCCCCAATCCGTCCTACCCTTGCTATCTCATCTTGCTATCTCATCCAACTCACCCCCAATCCGTCCTACCCTTGCTATCTCATCTTGCTATCTCATCCAACTCACCCCCAATCCGTCCTACCCTTGCTATCTCATCTTGCTATCTCATCCAACTCACCCAAGCCGTTCTACCCTTGCTATCTCATCTTGCTATCTCATCCAACTCACCCCAAGCAGTTCTACCCTTGCTATCTTATCTTGCTATCTTATCCAACTCACCCCAAGCCGTTCTACCCTTGCAACAAGAATTAAATAATGTAGTTAGGTGGAGCTATGCGAACCGTATGCAAATTAACATCACTAAAACAAAATCTATGTTACTAACAACCAGACAAAGACTTCAGACTCTAAATTCACACAGATCACTTCAACTTCACATCGATTACATGCCAGTAGAAAGTGTAATTGAGCACAAAACATTAGGCCTCATCATTGATAGAAACCTAACCTTCAATCCTCACGTTCAAGCGCTCACTAAACAAACAGCGAAAAAAGTCTACCAACTCGCCAAAATTAAAAATTTCCTTGATGAGGACACAAGGAAAATATTCTATACGTCTCACATACAGACACATTTTGACTACTTCTCTACAATCTGGGACGGTTGTTCCAATTCAAGCACCAAGCGACTTTACTCACTCCAGAAACGGGCCATGAGATTAATTTATAGCAAACATTTAACTGACAATCCTAGCCTGCATAAACGCCTTCAGTTACTACCACTCCGCAAACGTCTGCTTTTCAATAAGGCCAAACTAATTCACAAAATCCTACATCGGAATGCCCCAAACTACCTTTGGCCATTGTTTGAATATAATGCTAGACACAGTAAACGATTAAATTTATTACACCTTCCGAAGCCTAGGATAGACTTATACAAAACAAGCTTAACGTACTCTGCAGCTCAGCTGTGGAACAATCTTCCACATGAAATAAAAGACATCATCAATCCCTATACATATAATCGCAAATTATTTGAACACTATCTCAGTACGGATTACCTTCCCCCTTAATAATAGAAGTAATAATATAATAAAACCCTAGTATAACAGCCAGTCCCCTTTTGGTAGGCCAGTATATTCCACATAGCTAATAAATGCCACGCCAGTTATTACTATTACTGAGTCGTGTAGCATTTATTTTTAATTTTTCCACATGCCTTTATAATGCATATCTTTTATATTGTTGCTGTTTTCAGTTAGCCTTGAATGATGTGAGAATGGTATAATGTATGAAAGAGAGTGATAAAAGGGCAGAATGTTAGACGGTCCTGCGTGCCCAATTCTTAACCCTTTCAAAATAAAGTTTTGTTGTTGTTGTTATCTCATCTTGCTATCTCATCCAACTCACCCCAAACCGTTCTACCCTTGCTATCTCATCTTGCTATCTCATCCAACTCACCCCAAGCCATTCTACCTTTGCTATCTCCTCTTGCTATCTCATCTTGCTATCTCATCTAACTCACCCAAGCCGTTCTACCCTTGTTATCTCATCTTGCTATCTCATCCAACTCACCCCAAACCGTTCTACCCTTGCTATCTCATCTTGCTATCTCATCCAACTCACCCCAAGCCATTCTACCTTTGCTATCTCCTCTTGCTATCTCATCTAACTCACCCAAGCCGTTCTACCCTTGTTATCTCATCTTGCTATCTCATCCAACTCACCCCAAACCGTTCTACCCTTGCTATCACATCTTGCTATCTCATCCAACTCACCCCAAGCCGTTCTACCCTTGCTATCTAATCTTGCTAACTCATCCAACTCACCCCAAACCGTTCTACCCTTGCTATCTCATCTTGCTATCTCATCCAACTCACCCCAAGCCATTCTACCTTTGCTATCTCCTCTTGCTATCTCATCTTGCTATCTCATCTAACTCACCCAAGCCGTTCTACCCTTGTTATCTCATCTTGCTATCTCATCCAACTCAACCCAAGCCGTTCTACCCTTGCTATCTCATCTTGCTATCTCATCCAACTCACCCCAAGCCGTTCTACCCTTGCTATCTCATCTTGCTATCTCATCCAACTCATCCCAAGCCTTTCTACCCTTGCTATCTCGTCTTGCTATCTCATCCAACTCACCCCAAGCCGTTCTACCCTTGCTATCTCATCTTGCTATCTCATCCAACTCACCCCAAGCCGTTCTACCCTTGCTATCTCGTCTTGCTATCTCATCCAACTCACCCCAAGCCGTTCTACCCTTGCTATCTCGTCTTGCTATCTCATCCAACTCACCCCAAGCCGTTCTACCCTTGCTATCTCATCTTGCTATCTCATCCAACTCACCCCAAGCCGTTCTACCCTTGCTATCTCATCTTGCTATCTCATCCATCTCACCCTAAGCCTTTCTACCCTTGCTATCTCGTCTTGTTATCTCATCCAACTCACACCAAGCCGTTCTACCCTTGCTATCTCATCTTGCTATCTCATCCAACTCACCCCAAGCCGTTCTACCCTTGCTATCTCATCTTGCTATCTCATCCAACTCACCCCAAGCCTTTCTACCCTTGCTATCTCGTCTTGCTATCTCATCCAACTCACCCCAAGCCGTTCTACCCTTGCTATCTCATCTTGCTATCTCATCCAACTTACCCCAAGCCGTTCTACCCTTGCTATCTCATCTTGCTATCTCATCCAACTTACCCCAAGCCGTTCTACCCTTGCTATCTCATCTTGCTATCTCATCCAACTCACCCCAAGCCGTTCTACCCTTGCTATCTCATATTGCTATCTCATCTTACTCACCCCAAGCCGTCCTACCCTTGCTATCTCATCCAACTCACCCCAAGCCGTTCAACCCTTGCTATCTCATGCAACCCCATATATCTCCCCCCCCTCCCCCCCCCCTATATACCCATATCCACTTATGTCTGTAATTCTCTTCACCGTGTTTTTCCTGATGCCAGACAGGTCACCACAACGATGAAGTCAATCCCCCCTAGTAAACTACAGACGCCAGAAGACTTCACGAGACAACAGAAAAGACAGCTACAGCCCTCAGAAACAACACCAAGCCCTCGTTGCAGCTCGCAAATATTTGCCCAGACATCACGACTACCCCCTTTTCACAATATGAGCCAAGTCGCACACGCCAACTATCTAAAACACATTATATCAACATAATTTCATGTCTAGCCATCTTTACACAACTACATGCCTCACAATTCCCCACTCATATGCATACACCACACAAGAAAAACTCAACACAAGACTGCATGCACGTCTCCAGGAAATCGCCAGCGCGCCAAGACTGTTTTGGGAATTGTTTGCTTATCGATAAAATCGTCTACAGCACAAACACAATTGAGAAATATGCGCATATTACACCGGGTTTAACCTTCTTTCTTTTACAGCATCATACAAATACACGTTTGCTATATCATGTGACATTTATTTTGTGAGTAGTATCCACATATAAAAATGATGTTGGTTATACATTCAAAAATGTTGGCGCACAGCGGATCCCTTGCCGACTGTATGTTAGATGGTAATGAGAAGACCGATGGACTTGCCAAATAGGGAACAAGTAAATTGACATTGAAGACAGTGTGATTAAAGAAAACAATCGATCATAAAACAATAACGTGAAACAGACAATGGCTTCTGAAACATCCAGATGGCCCGGCTGAAACATCCAGATGGCCCGGCTGAACCATTTCATATTACCATGAGGGAGGTCGATAATAATCTTCATACATAATGGACGACGTGGTCTGTGCATTGTATGCACTAAGTGTTGTGGACAGAAGACTTGATTTCAAATTATGGTGCTTTACATTCTATAGAAAGGTATCACAACGGTTAGTAGATAGTGCCTCTCTTGAAATGTATTACAACATCATCATGATCCATGCCAATAAGCCTGGGCGGCCATGGTTGGCCATCTCACGTGTCCACCAGTCTTGGATCACAGATCTATGTTCTTGCACCCGTTATGTTATACCACAGATCCTACCCCGTTCAACCTCAGAAGAGAAGTTATATCAAGAGTCCAATGCCTGGCTCAGATTAATAATCACGTGACTGAGTCAGCCACAATTTGGATATTCATGTGAAAGTGATTGTTGTCCAAAAATTACCCAAAGATGGTGATGATCTGTGGCCAAAACCATCCAGGTAATTATATGTCTTCCGCTTGTTCTTTTCCCATCAAACTTACCAGTTTGTCATTTAGTGTCTAAATGTATTTCTCCTCATAACGTGCCCCAAAAATCTTGACTGTTGAGTTTGTTTGATTCGAGTCAAGAACCGACATCAGAGCACTCAGGACATTCCTATAATGCTTTGTCCTCATCTTCAACAGCCAGCGAAGAGACTCAATAATAATTGTACCAGCAGCAGTCTGATTGTGTCCGTCTGCTTTCCTATGAGTTCTGAATGTCGGCCAGATAATGACTGTATAAGACTAATTATTCTAATCAATATTGTGATTCATTTGCTTCTTGAAGTACTTTATCATTCTGTTTTAAGTCCGTTCATGGAATTCTTTGTAGTTTTCGGTGTCTTTGTTCTGACCGAGGGGCGGCATATTGCAAACAGTCAACAGACCCTCAAGACCATTCTCCTGAACACTTGTATATGCTATAGTCTGTTTACTTTTGTCTGCCCCAATATAAAATTCCATATCTCAGTAATCAACTGAGGGAAAATGATGTGATTTAGCATGTAACCTAACCTTATCATTATGTCCACCCAACAACAAAAAATATTTGTTCTGGAGATTGTACAGCAGATTTCAAAGTTTGTTTATATGCGGTATATAATAAACGAGACATAGATGAAGTGCATGTTATTAACTGTATTACATCCTCACACGGAAACATTAGCGCTGAATAGTTAATTTTCTCGTGGGACATGGGATTGGCCTTATGACAAGTGCCTCGCGTAGAGCCTTGTGTCGTCATCCGAACCATTACTGTAAAACAAGTTTGTTAGCGAGAAAACACTAGTTTTTCACCAACACATCAAAGAAATGTCGCCGCTTTTCATGATTTAAGTTGCTTTTGGGCCTATCAAAGACATATTCCTTGGGTGGGGGTAAATATAAGACGGCAGGAAAAATGCCATAACGAAGCTAGAGATAATTTTCAAAATAATTGATTGTGAGCGAAGGCATTTATTTCTGGACAGACTATAGATTAGGATTATAATAATCTAAGGTAGATGTAACGTACCGCAGTTATAATTATTATACTAGTTGTCACCTGAGATTATTATCTAGTCCGACTTTGTGGAGACACATGAAGGGTGAAGCATAGGTGGAAGCGCAAGCGCAATTGACATACCACTTCTTTTATCGTTTCTTTACTTATTCAGTCGGGAGATGTGTTCGCAACAGACGAGCAATATCTCCGGCGGGCCGATTCTCGCTGGTCGCGAGATCCGCAGTGTCAGGTGGGGAGTCTGACAGTAGTACACGCTTACATTTGTCCGAACACTTACGAATGAGAGGTGTACGCGCTCATACAGGTCCAGGCACTTGCTTTAAGACCCTCTGCTGCGGGATATGGCTGAACGCCTCTAAGCCAAGTCCGACGGATGTGAGAGTCTGGCCACCACTCACCTCCTGCTCTTGGAGGTGAGACTCACCTCTGGCTCTTGGAGGTTTGACAGTGAGCCGCCAGCGTCTGCAGCCTACCTGGTTCCAGAAGCACTGGTTATCCTTTCCTCTGGAGTAAACAAGGCAAGGCCGAGAGAGGGAACATGCTGCATGGGCAACACATGTTCTCTGAAGCTATGCCCAGACATTGTGAGATGGAATGTTGGCCAAATTTCAATTCACATACTGTCGTCTGCCAAGACGGCAAGGTTAATTAATGTAAGGAGACATGGTGAGAACAAGTTAGTGTTTGCACGGAAACCGATCACTGAGTGAAATTATCAAGAACACAGAGCATGGACGTCTGTGTGGAAACATGATCGCCTGCGCCATTCGGTATGACGCATGATGGTGATGAGTATACTTTCAATTTGGCGGTCGCGTTGGCGGAAACGCCAGGAGATTGCCCGGATAAAGTTATCAGCTCGGAGGTGGGTTCGACGTATGCGCATATGGCCCGGTGAGGAAAACACCGGTCACCGATTTCTGCCTGCATTCAGGAGCCAACTGTGATGATGGCCCTAACTTCACAGACCCACGGCAAGTTCCTGCCACGGGACTGGTTTTATATCATATAGTTACCTCACAAGGAAACTCTCTCTCTCTCTCTCTCTCTCTCTCTCTCTCTCTCTCTTTATGTATGAATGAGGAAATATGAGCGAGAGGGGGAGAAAGAGAGAGAGAGAGAGGAGGGAAGAAAGAGAGAGAGAGAGGAGGGAAGAAAGAGAGAGAGAGAGGAGGGAAGAGATAGAGAGAGAGGAGGGAAGAGAGAGAGAGAGAGAGAGAGAGAGAGAGAGAGAGAGAGAGAGAAAGAGAGAGAAGAGGAAGAGAGAGTGAAAGAACGAACGAACAAATTTTATTTCCAAATGTTTAAGAATTGGGCAGGCAGGCCTGTCTGACATCCTGCCATTCATATTTCTATGCTCTCTTACACTTTTTCATTCATACATCACTTATGAAGCTAATATGAGAGAGAGAATGTTTGTTAGTGTTTGTGATTCCGAATGGGTATATGTGTGTGTGAGTAAGTGTATGTTTGTGTGTTATTGAGAGGGTGTATAGCTGTGAGTGTTTGAGTAAATGATGTATGTATGAATGTGTGTATGTATGTAGGTGTTTATAGGTGTGTGACTGTCTGTGCGTGTGTATGCGCGTATCTGTCTGCATGCCTGTCTTATAACATAGTAATATGTATTATTTATATTCACAGCATTTATTTGAATGTGAATGAAACACACATAATAGATAAAAGATGTGCAAAAGATGAGTGGTTGGAAAGGGCGAATGTAAGACAGGAAAGCGTGCCCAATTTGTGACCCTTTGAAAATAAAGTTCTCTCTCTCTCTCTCTCTCTCTCTCTCTCTCTCTCTCTCTCTCTCTCTCTCTCTCTCTCTTCAATATGTGTTTGTGTGTGTATGTGTGTGTGTGAATGAGGTTTATTTTCAGGTCTAATGCGACAAGACAGGGCGGAAATCATGTCGAGACAGCACTTCGCCGCAGCCAGATGTAAAATACGCCACTTAACAGACGAAAATAAAAAAAATAAAAAACGAGGGAAGAGGCGTGCTGTCCGATAAAACCCAGTACAAACGATATTCTCGGCATCTCACATCCTTACAGCTCGACAGACTCCGATATCTTTTACATGGCGGCATATTGATGATGCAGTGCGAGCTCACATTTTCCTGACCTAACGGTAGTGGTCACGTGGTCAGTATCGCTCCGATAGCCTTATTTCTCACAAACATTTTCCATTCCCCATTTCCTGCGGCTGGGTGGACGCCCGTGTCACGTGGCAACAAAAATATCCCACCTCAAGTGCGGTTTAAACCCAGGAACCCCAAACCGGCAAGCGAAAACACCACAACTATCTCGGCAAATATCCTTTGCAGTAAAACTTGCTGAATATATACAATGCCATTTACATGCAACAAACAATGCACATACGGAACTCTAGTAATGTTCGTTATGGCTGTTTGGGTAGAACTATTTCGGTATTTTAATTTACTCCATTTTTCACAGCATTTACTTATGTAATATTGTATTTGTTCCATTCCTTTGAATAACAGAGAAACATAAGCAATGGTTATTCCAAAGAAAAATTATAGACCCAAGTGCAACAGAAGAATTTGGTTACTTTTAAAGAGCGGCTGGCCGAGTGGCTAGTAGCCGGATTCTCCTTTGGGAGACCCAGGTTCAAATCCTCGGTAAGGTGTGGGTTTTTTTTTCTGTCGGGGGCAAAATGAAATCTCTAACCTGCACAGTTCGCGGCGACTGCAATGGCCAGGCGGCCTTAATTTCTCAGACTCAAGACCCCACTCCCCTGTCACACACCGCAAGGTACTATACTGGCAGTAAATGACGGACATACAATGACAACACCAGGGGGAAGATATATTTAAAAAAAAGTTAAATACAGAATAGTCCAAGCAAATGCAGCAATTCACAAGATGAATATTCTCTCCAATCAAGGTAAGAAAAATAGTTCTTAAGTGGTATATCAAGCCAATCCTATTGTATGGAAGGGAACCGTGGACAAATAACAGACAAGTGAGGAATTACGTGGAGGGTGCGAAGACATGGTTTTATGGACGAATGACGAGAACACCATGGCGAATAGAAAGAGCAAAGAAGATTTATTGAAAGAAAACTAACCCACAAAGAGAACTGGTTACTCGCATCAGAAAAAGACAGAACGATTTCACAGTGACTCTGGATTACAGTGCAAAACAACTGTCATTTACTGTCAATATAGTACCATGCCGTGTAAGGCAGGGAGGGGATTTTGAGCCTGAAAAATTAAGGCCGCCTGGCTAGTGCAGTCGCCGCGAACTGTGCAGGTTAAGAGTTGTCTTTTTGCATTAAAAAAAAACAAACATTACACATTGCCGAGGATTCGAACCCGGGTCTCCCGAAGGAGAACCTGGCGTTCTTAGCCACTCGCTCCCTAAAATGACTACAACACGTGGTGTGCCCAAGCGGTCACCCATCTAAGTACTAACCACGCCCGACGTTGCTTGACTTCGGTAATCGGACGAGAATCGGTATTTTCAACGTGGTATGGCCGTAGACAATGGGAGTAACATATAACACAAAGTCACTGATACTACTGGAATATGGAGCAAAGTGGGGAAACAATGCTCCTTATTCCAACAGTATCAGTGACTTGTGTGTTATGTATTTCAACCAAAATAATATTCATCTATACACCTGATTTGCCCATGGGTCACCCCATAACAAACCGTTCCTGTGCCAGTGAATATCACACAAAATGCTACTCACTGTCCTATGTAAAAATGTGGAACATACAGCAGCCCTGATAAACCAACAGCGCGCAGAAGCATACATGCATAAGGCCGCTGCCAGAATGCTAACACAAGCCTGCCACGAAAATTACATCTCATCGTCGATGGAAGCGACAATCATTAGAAAAGCAGCAGCTTCACACACATTACTGCATAATGCAAAACAAAAAACATACATTCACAATATAAACAACTGCAGACGGATGTAAAAGCATTCCACACGAAATCCATAGCTCACAATGTCGCTCCACGCACTTATCTCAGTAGCTGGACGACGTAACTATGTTCTACCAGTCTAACATAAGGATTATGCGTAAGCGATGTTCGTCCGTCACGAATGAAGAGGACCATTCATTCATTGCATCTTTGATTTGATGAAGAACGAATGACTTGCGCTTTAGGTTGGATTATAGCGAAGTAGTGGTCGCGCAACTCCATCGTCCTCGCTCTCTCGGATTATGCGTAAGCAAACTGTAGCCAGAAGACACCAAAAACACCACAGAGGTCTTACCAGCTCAACAGCCCATTCGCCATATTGGACCCGAAGTAATTACTGATAATTACTAAAAGAACCTACAACTCAAAAACATGCTTTGTCGCCTGCTTTGATTCATATAAACAATATAGACTCATTATATAAAATTAAATCTTAATATACCGTGCGCTCAAAAATAGCCCTAAAATCACCAAATGCCATTTGGGGTGGCTCTAGCCGTTCTACAGGCCCACACATGATAAAATGCATGGCTTCTATTCAAATCTAGCTTTTATACTCATTGCTTCCAATAATCTGCATATTGACATGTGGGGAAATTTTCAGCCACTTAGAAAATGATACGAAATTATTGATTAATTTAGTTATTTCGGGATTTGAATTAGGCCTGTTCATTTGAATATGGAATTATGTTATTTAAATTAACTGAACCGCTGATTTGTAGTGGTCCAGGTGATTTTAGACCGCGTATTCAAAGATTTAAGGACAGGATGAGCTAGGCGCAGTGCGTCGTGTGGTGCACTAGCTAGATGCAGCAGCTGTTGACAGAACTGGATATACAATACGCAGAAATATTAATCCGGGAACCCTTTGATGCCACTAAAGCAGCTCTTAACTAAATTCAAATGTATTTTTTGGCATTCAACCAACATTGGCGTCTAGTTGGTCATACGTGGAAGTGCACTGTTCCTGCAGCGAGGCCCTGACGTCATTTTGAGGTAACAGGTTCGAATTCCAGTGAGGTATCTACAGCTTTCAATGTTTATGTTGCCTAGTGTGGCCTCTATTTTCTATTTCTTTCTTCTATTTCTACGAGAGCCAACTAAATACGTATGAATTTATTTATGAGTTGGCTACACAATGATTGCCGTAGCCAAGGCTATAAGCTTCACAAAGATACAACACATGAACTTAGATATGAAACATCTAATACAGCCATACAACATATGAATATAGATATGAAATATCTAACTCAGCTATACAAGTAGTATACAATGGACGTTTCGGCTATTATTTGGTGGAGCCTCCACCATTTGACCTTGACCTCGGTTGATTTTCACTCCCCCTCGGTCATGTAGTTGGGTGGGGTACGGGGTGGTATCTAGGTCATATCTAAGGGCGATAATTCTAAGATTTTATGTTTCTAAGGGCAGATAACTATTGAGTGGGTGTATACAAATTTTAATTAATTATTATAAAATAAAATAAAATAAATAAAAAATAAAAATAAATAACGACGGGGTGCGGGGTGGCGGCGAAGGGGTGGGCGCGTGGGGTGAGACTAGGCGGTTCGGGCTTAAACACTATCAGGTATATAATAACTTTTTATTAAATCATGTATAAACAATACAATGCATATTAAATAAGTAGCGGCATAGTGGAAAATTCTGGAACGTAGGACCGGGGCGTTATACGTCGGCAAGTGTGGGAAAATCTCCGGCGGGTGTGACGGTGGTCGGTTCATAACAGACGTGGAGGGGGTGCATACGGAAAAGTCATTAAGTAACGGGTTGTAAAAACGTGGGTGAGTGGTGTGTTAAAATATTTTGAACTGTTAGCGCATTGGTGGTGTGCATTAGTACGAATAGAAGGAATAGGTGCGGTGGGGATAGTAGTGGGTATGGGTTAGTGAAATTAGTTGATAAGGGTGGTTATTAGTGCTATGTAGATGTTCATAGTAGCTTATTCACTAACATAACACGTGTTACAAATGAAACCTTGAAAGCTAAAGATCGTTGATTGTAATGGATATAGTGTAATATCATTCAGTGGTAAGGGGTGGGTACCAGGTATTAGTGGTCAAGCAGTGGTCAAGTGGTGGTCAAGTGAGGAAAACTTTACGGGAAAGTGGTTGTAATGATATAGTGATGATTAAAGGGTGGTAAATTAGTGGTCAAGCAGTGGTCAAGTAGTGGTCAAGTGAGGAAATTTTAGGGGAAAAGTAGTTGTAATGATATGTGATGATTAAAGGATGGTAAATTAGTGGTCAAGCAGTGGTCAAGTAGTGGTCAAGTAAGGAAATTTTAGGGGAAAAGTAGTTGTAATGATATGGTGATGATTAAAGGATGGTAAATTAGTGGTCAAGCAGTGGTCAAGTAGTGGTCAAGTAAGGAAATTTTAGGGGAAAAGTAGTTGTAATGATATGGTGATGATTAAAGGATGGTAAATTAGTGGTCAAGCAGTGGTCAAGTAGTGGTCAAGTGGTGGTCAAGTAAGGACATTTTAGGGGAAAAGTAGTTGTAATGATATGGTGATGATTAAAGGATGGTAAATTAGTGGTCAAGTAGTGGTCAAGTGAGAAAATTTTAGGGAAAATTGGTCGTAGTGACATGGTGATGGTTAAAGGATGGTAAATTAGTGGTCAAGTAGTGGTCAAGTGAGGAAATTTTAGGGAAAAGTAGTTGTAATGATATGGTGATGATTAAAGGGTGATAAATTAGTGGTCAAGCAATGGTCAAGTAGTGGTCAAGTAGTGGCCAAGTACCGGTCAAGTAGTGGTTAAGTGGTCGAGTGACCACTTAAATTGTAGGGGAAAGTACGTGTAGTGAACCTGTGTTTGTTAAAGTGATCGATGACGTGGTCAAGTAGTGGTAAATGGCCAAGTGACTACTTAAATTGTCTGTGAAAGTAGGTATAGTGACATGGTGATGATCAAGAGGTGGTCAAGTGGTGTTCAAATAGTGGTCAATCGCTCAAGTGAGAAAATTGTAGGGTATGGTACGTGTAGTGAAACAGAGATGGATAAATTAAGTAGTGACGTTGTCAAGTAGTGATCAAGTAATGGGCAAGTACGGGTCAAATGGTCGAATGACCACTTAAATTGTAGGGTATGGTACGCGTAGTGAAACGGTGATGGTAAAATAAGTAATGACATGGTCAAATAGTGGTCAAGTAGTGGTCAAGTAGTGGTCAAATCGTCGAGTGATCACTTAAAATGTAGAGGAAAGTACGTGTAGTGAAACGGTGTTGGTTAAGTGATCGATGAGGTGTTCAAGTAATGGTCAAGTAGTGGTCAAGTAGTGGTCGAATGGTCACTTAAATTGTAGGGTATGGTACGTGTAGTGACATGGTGATGGTTAAAGTGATCGATGACATGATCAAGACGTTATGCCGGCTGCTAAGTTCAGAAAGTAGTGTCCTTAGTATTGGTAATTTCCCTGACAGGAGCGCATCGAGCACTGATTTTGTATTGATCAATAGCACCTAGTGGGACAGTCGACACACATGGACAATAGTTACAGCCGGTCAAAGATGGCGTCGCACCCTATCACACATGGGTAATTGCTACAACCAGACGTTTCATTCGCTTAAACTGGTCAAATATTGCGTCACAGCCGGTCACAGGGGTAATGGGACATCGGAGACACGTGGTTAAGAGGGAAACTATAGAAAAAGGGTGTCCTATCGGTTGTCGAGTCAGGGAACCTAACGTATGATGATCACTGTGTATAGGAGTGAATACACTGCATCATCAACACTGCATCCGAAGGGTAAAATGGTTACCCCTTCTCTCTCTCTTTTCTATAACCGTGTAGTCCTAGTGTTATCCGGTTACACCAAAGGACACCCGGGCATCAACACAACAAACTGCCCCGATTCAACCTTAGGCAATGCACGTAACATGACATGTCACATGTCCGCCGTCATAACCAGCGACGTTATCACGTATCAAATTAGACATCTACACTTTCATGTCATTTCTATGTGGTCATAGTGTCTTTACATCTTTCTCCAGAAAACCATTTCCAAGACCAATATATGTTTTTTCGGTGTACCTGCTCAGTGCCACACTTCACAACCAGACAAAAGTACACCTTCTATGTACCACTTCAACCGTCAAATAAGAAAATATGTTAGACAAAATATTAAAATTATTGGTCAAATACAGAAATATCTCGTCCAAACTTATAAAAAGTACGAACATTTGTTAACCTATTGGGGAAAATATCAATCAAGTAGGAAAGTTTGTTAGTCAAATAGAAAAAAAAAATATTGACCACGTAACGATATATCTTGTCCACACTTATGAAAAGTAGGGAAATTTGTTAATCAAATGAGAAAAATAAAAGATTGACCAAGTAACGAAATACCCCCTACCAAACTTATGAAAAGTACGAATCTTTGTTAAGCAAGTATGAAAATGTATCGACCAAACTTATAAATATTTCAACTAAACTTATAAAAAAGTAGGAACATTTGTCAGCCAAATGGGGAAAAGGTCGGCCAAATACAGAAATATCGCAATCAAACTTATAAAAAGAAGGAAAATATTGACCAAGTAACGAAATACCTCGTCGAAACTTATAAAAATGTAGGAAACTTTGTTAACCAAATGTGAAAAAACAAAACAAATATTGATCAAGTAAAGAAATAACTCCTCCAAATTTATGAAAAGTACGAAACCTTGGTACCCAAATGCGACAAATGTAGGTCAAATACTGAAATATCTCGTCCAAACTTAGTAGTATACAATGGACGTTTCGGCTATTATTTGGTGGAGCCTCCACCATTTGACCTTGACCTCGGTTGATTTTCACTCCCCCTCGGTCATGTAGTTGGGTGGGGTACGGGGTGGTATCTAGGTCATATCTAAGGGCGATAATTCTAAGATTTTATGTTTCTAAGGGCAGATAACTATTGAGTGGGTGTATACAAATTTTAATTAATTATTATAAAATAAAATAAAATAAATAAAAAATAAAAATAAATAACGACGGGGTGCGGGGTGGCGGCGAGGGGGTGGGCGCGTGGGGTGAGACTAGGCGGTTCGGGCTTAAACACTATCAGGTATATAATAACTTTTTATTAAATCATGTATAAACAATACAATGCATATTAAATAAGTAGCGGCATAGTGGAAAATTCTGGAACGTAGGACCGGGGCGTTATACGTCGGCAAGTGTGGGAAAATCTCCGGCGGGTGTGACGGTGGTCGGTTCATAACAGACGTGGAGGGGGTGCATACGGAAAAGTCATTAAGTAACGGGTTGTAAAAACGTGGGTGAGTGGTGTGTTAAAATATTTTGAACTGTTAGCGCATTGGTGGTGTGCATTAGTACGAATAGAAGGAATAGGTGCGGTGGGGATAGTAGTGGGTATGGGTTAGTGAAATTAGTTGATAAGGGTGGTTATTAGTGCTATGTAGATGTTCATAGTAGCTTATTCACTAACATAACACGTGTTACAAATGAAACCTTGAAAGCTAAAGATCGTTGATTGTAATGGATATAGTGTAATATCATTCAGTGGTAAGGGGTGGGTACCAGGTATTAGTGGTCAAGCAGTGGTCAAGTGGTGGTCAAGTGAGGAAAACTTTACGGGAAAGTGGTTGTAATGATATAGTGATGATTAAAGGGTGGTAAATTAGTGGTCAAGCAGTGGTCAAGTAGTGGTCAAGTGAGGAAATTTTAGGGGAAAAGTAGTTGTAATGATATGTGATGATTAAAGGATGGTAAATTAGTGGTCAAGCAGTGGTCAAGTAAGGAAATTTTAGGGGAAAAGTAGTTGTAATGATATGGTGATGATTAAAGGATGGTAAATTAGTGGTCAAGCAGTGGTCAAGTAGTGGTCAAGTAAGGAAATTTTAGGGGAAAAGTAGTTGTAATGATATGGTGATGATTAAAGGATGGTAAATTAGTGGTCAAGCAGTGGTCAAGTAGTGGTCAAGTGGTGGTCAAGTAAGGACATTTTAGGGGAAAAGTAGTTGTAATGATATGGTGATGATTAAAGGATGGTAAATTAGTGGTCAAGTAGTGGTCAAGTGAGAAAATTTTAGGGAAAATTGGTCGTAGTGACATGGTGATGGTTAAAGGATGGTAAATTAGTGGTCAAGTAGTGGTCAAGTGAGGAAATTTTAGGGAAAAGTAGTTGTAATGATATGGTGATGATTAAAGGGTGATAAATTAGTGGTCAAGCAATGGTCAAGTAGTGGTCAAGTAGTGGCCAAGTACCGGTCAAGTAGTGGTTAAGTGGTCGAGTGACCACTTAAATTGTAGGGGAAAGTACGTGTAGTGAACCTGTGTTTGTTAAAGTGATCGATGACGTGGTCAAGTAGTGGTAAATGGCCAAGTGACTACTTAAATTGTCTGTGAAAGTAGGTATAGTGACATGGTGATGATCAAGAGGTGGTCAAGTGGTGTTCAAATAGTGGTCAATCGCTCAAGTGAGAAAATTGTAGGGTATGGTACGTGTAGTGAAACAGAGATGGATAAATTAAGTAGTGACGTTGTCAAGTAGTGATCAAGTAATGGGCAAGTACGGGTCAAATGGTCGAATGACCACTTAAATTGTAGGGTATGGTACGCGTAGTGAAACGGTGATGGTAAAATAAGTAATGACATGGTCAAATAGTGGTCAAGTAGTGGTCAAGTAGTGGTCAAATCGTCGAGTGATCACTTAAAATGTAGAGGAAAGTACGTGTAGTGAAACGGTGTTGGTTAAGTGATCGATGAGGTGTTCAAGTAATGGTCAAGTAGTGGTCAAGTAGTGGTCGAATGGTCACTTAAATTGTAGGGTATGGTACGTGTAGTGACATGGTGATGGTTAAAGTGATCGATGACATGATCAAGACGTTATGCCGGCTGCTAAGTTCAGAAAGTAGTGTCCTTAGTATTGGTAATTTCCCTGACAGGAGCGCATCGAGCACTGATTTTGTATTGATCAATAGCACCTAGTGGGACAGTCGACACACATGGACAATAGTTACAGCCGGTCAAAGATGGCGTCGCACCCTATCACACATGGGTAATTGCTACAACCAGACGTTTCATTCGCTTAAACTGGTCAAATATTGCGTCACAGCCGGTCACAGGGGTAATGGGACATCGGAGACACGTGGTTAAGAGGGAAACTATAGAAAAAGGGTGTCCTATCGGTTGTCGAGTCAGGGAACCTAACGTATGATGATCACTGTGTATAGGAGTGAATACACTGCATCATCAACACTGCATCCGAAGGGTAAAATGGTTACCCCTTCTCTCTCTCTTTTCTATAACCGTGTAGTCCTAGTGTTATCCGGTTACACCAAAGGACACCCGGGCATCAACACAACAAACTGCCCCGATTCAACCTTAGGCAATGCACGTAACATGACATGTCACATGTCCGCCGTCATAACCAGCGACGTTATCACGTATCAAATTAGACATCTACACTTTCATGTCATTTCTATGTGGTCATAGTGTCTTTACATCTTTCTCCAGAAAACCATTTCCAAGACCAATATATGTTTTTTCGGTGTACCTGCTCAGTGCCACACTTCACAACCAGACAAAAGTACACCTTCTATGTACCACTTCAACCGTCAAATAAGAAAATATGTTAGACAAAATATTAAAATTATTGGTCAAATACAGAAATATCTCGTCCAAACTTATAAAAAGTACGAACATTTGTTAACCTATTGGGGAAAATATCAATCAAGTAGGAAAGTTTGTTAGTCAAATAGAAAAAAAAAATATTGACCACGTAACGATATATCTTGTCCACACTTATGAAAAGTAGGGAAATTTGTTAATCAAATGAGAAAAATAAAAGATTGACCAAGTAACGAAATACCCCCTACCAAACTTATGAAAAGTACGAATCTTTGTTAAGCAAGTATGAAAATGTATCGACCAAACTTATAAATATTTCAACTAAACTTATAAAAAAGTAGGAACATTTGTCAGCCAAATGGGGAAAAGGTCGGCCAAATACAGAAATATCGCAATCAAACTTATAAAAAGAAGGAAAATATTGACCAAGTAACGAAATACCTCGTCGAAACTTATAAAAATGTAGGAAACTTTGTTAACCAAATGTGAAAAAACAAAACAAATATTGATCAAGTAAAGAAATAACTCCTCCAAATTTATGAAAAGTACGAAACCTTGGTACCCAAATGCGACAAATGTAGGTCAAATACTGAAATATCTCGTCCAAACTTAGTAGTATACAATGGACGTTTCGGCTATTATTTGGTGGAGCCTCCACCATTTGACCTTGACCTCGGTTGATTTTCACTCCCCCTCGGTCATGTAGTTGGGTGGGGTACGGGGTGGTATCTAGGTCATATCTAAGGGCGATAATTCTAAGATTTTATGTTTCTAAGGGCAGATAACTATTGAGTGGGTGTATACAAATTTTAATTAATTATTATAAAATAAAATAAAATAAATAAAAAATAAAAATAAATAACGACGGGGTGCGGGGTGGCGGCGAGGGGGTGGGCGCGTGGGGTGAGACTAGGCGGTTCGGGCTTAAACACTATCAGGTATATAATAACTTTTTATTAAATCATGTATAAACAATACAATGCATATTAAATAAGTAGCGGCATAGTGGAAAATTCTGGAACGTAGGACCGGGGCGTTATACGTCGGCAAGTGTGGGAAAATCTCCGGCGGGTGTGACGGTGGTCGGTTCATAACAGACGTGGAGGGGGTGCATACGGAAAAGTCATTAAGTAACGGGTTGTAAAAACGTGGGTGAGTGGTGTGTTAAAATATTTTGAACTGTTAGCGCATTGGTGGTGTGCATTAGTACGAATAGAAGGAATAGGTGCGGTGGGGATAGTAGTGGGTATGGGTTAGTGAAATTAGTTGATAAGGGTGGTTATTAGTGCTATGTAGATGTTCATAGTAGCTTATTCACTAACATAACACGTGTTACAAATGAAACCTTGAAAGCTAAAGATCGTTGATTGTAATGGATATAGTGTAATATCATTCAGTGGTAAGGGGTGGGTACCAGGTATTAGTGGTCAAGCAGTGGTCAAGTGGTGGTCAAGTGAGGAAAACTTTACGGGAAAGTGGTTGTAATGATATAGTGATGATTAAAGGGTGGTAAATTAGTGGTCAAGCAGTGGTCAAGTAGTGGTCAAGTGAGGAAATTTTAGGGGAAAAGTAGTTGTAATGATATGTGATGATTAAAGGATGGTAAATTAGTGGTCAAGCAGTGGTCAAGTAGTGGTCAAGTAAGGAAATTTTAGGGGAAAAGTAGTTGTAATGATATGGTGATGATTAAAGGATGGTAAATTAGTGGTCAAGCAGTGGTCAAGTAGTGGTCAAGTAAGGAAATTTTAGGGGAAAAGTAGTTGTAATGATATGGTGATGATTAAAGGATGGTAAATTAGTGGTCAAGCAGTGGTCAAGTAGTGGTCAAGTGGTGGTCAAGTAAGGACATTTTAGGGGAAAAGTAGTTGTAATGATATGGTGATGATTAAAGGATGGTAAATTAGTGGTCAAGTAGTGGTCAAGTGAGAAAATTTTAGGGAAAATTGGTCGTAGTGACATGGTGATGGTTAAAGGATGGTAAATTAGTGGTCAAGTAGTGGTCAAGTGAGTAAATTTTAGGGAAAAGTAGTTGTAATGATATGGTGATGATTAAAGGGTGATAAATTAGTGGTCAAGCAATGGTCAAGTAGTGGTCAAGTAGTGGCCAAGTACCGGTCAAGTAGTGGTTAAGTGGTCGAGTGACCACTTAAATTGTAGGGGAAAGTACGTGTAGTGAACCTGTGTTTGTTAAAGTGATCGATGACGTGGTCAAGTAGTGGTAAATGGCCAAGTGACTACTTAAATTGTCTGTGAAAGTAGGTATAGTGACATGGTGATGATCAAGAGGTGGTCAAGTGGTGTTCAAATAGTGGTCAATCGCTCAAGTGAGAAAATTGTAGGGTATGGTACGTGTAGTGAAACAGAGATGGATAAATTAAGTAGTGACGTTGTCAAGTAGTGATCAAGTAATGGGCAAGTACGGGTCAAATGGTCGAATGACCACTTAAATTGTAGGGTATGGTACGCGTAGTGAAACGGTGATGGTAAAATAAGTAATGACATGGTCAAATAGTGGTCAAGTAGTGGTCAAGTAGTGGTCAAATCGTCGAGTGATCACTTAAAATGTAGAGGAAAGTACGTGTAGTGAAACGGTGTTGGTTAAGTGATCGATGAGGTGTTCAAGTAATGGTCAAGTAGTGGTCAAGTAGTGGTCGAATGGTCACTTAAATTGTAGGGTATGGTACGTGTAGTGACATGGTGATGGTTAAAGTGATCGATGACATGATCAAGACGTTATGCCGGCTGCTAAGTTCAGAAAGTAGTGTCCTTAGTATTGGTAATTTCCCTGACAGGAGCGCATCGAGCACTGATTTTGTATTGATCAATAGCACCTAGTGGGACAGTCGACACACATGGACAATAGTTACAGCCGGTCAAAGATGGCGTCGCACCCTATCACACATGGGTAATTGCTACAACCAGACGTTTCATTCGCTTAAACTGGTCAAATATTGCGTCACAGCCGGTCACAGGGGTAATGGGACATCGGAGACACGTGGTTAAGAGGGAAACTATAGAAAAAGGGTGTCCTATCGGTTGTCGAGTCAGGGAACCTAACGTATGATGATCACTGTGTATAGGAGTGAATACACTGCATCATCAACACTGCATCCGAAGGGTAAAATGGTTACCCCTTCTCTCTCTCTTTTCTATAACCGTGTAGTCCTAGTGTTATCTGGTTACACCAAAGGACACCCGGGCATCAACACAACAAACTGCCCCGATTCAACCTTAGGCAATGCACGTAACATGACATGTCACATGTCCGCCGTCATAACCAGCGACGTTATCACGTATCAAATTAGACATCTACACTTTCATGTCATTTCTATGTGGTCATAGTGTCTTTACATCTTTCTCCAGAAAACCATTTCCAAGACCAATATATGTTTTTTCGGTGTACCTGCTCAGTGCCACACTTCACAACCAGACAAAAGTACACCTTCTATGTACCACTTCAACCGTCAAATAAGAAAATATGTTAGACAAAATATTAAAATTATTGGTCAAATACAGAAATATCTCGTCCAAACTTATAAAAAGTACGAACATTTGTTAACCTATTGGGGAAAATATCAATCAAGTAGGAAAGTTTGTTAGTCAAATAGAAAAAAAAAATATTGACCACGTAACGATATATCTTGTCCACACTTATGAAAAGTAGGGAAATTTGTTAATCAAATGAGAAAAATAAAAGATTGACCAAGTAACGAAATACCCCCTACCAAACTTATGAAAAGTACGAATCTTTGTTAAGCAAGTATGAAAATGTATCGACCAAACTTATAAATATTTCAACTAAACTTATAAAAAAGTAGGAACATTTGTCAGCCAAATGGGGAAAAGGTCGGCCAAATACAGAAATATCGCAATCAAACTTATAAAAAGAAGGAAAATATTGACCAAGTAACGAAATACCTCGTCGAAACTTATAAAAATGTAGGAAACTTTGTTAACCAAATGTGAAAAAACAAAACAAATATTGATCAAGTAAAGAAATAACTCCTCCAAATTTATGAAAAGTACGAAACCTTGGTACCCAAATGCGACAAATGTAGGTCAAATACTGAAATATCTCGTCCAAACTTAGTAGTATACAATGGACGTTTCGGCTATTATTTGGTGGAGCCTCCACCATTTGACCTTGACCTCGGTTGATTTTCACTCCCCCTCGGTCATGTAGTTGGGTGGGGTACGGGGTGGTATCTAGGTCATATCTAAGGGCGATAATTCTAAGATTTTATGTTTCTAAGGGCAGATAACTATTGAGTGGGTGTATACAAATTTTAATTAATTATTATAAAATAAAATAAAATAAATAAAAAATAAAAATAAATAACGACGGGGTGCGGGGTGGCGGCGAGGGGGTGGGCGCGTGGGGTGAGACTAGGCGGTTCGGGCTTAAACACTATCAGGTATATAATAACTTTTTATTAAATCATGTATAAACAATACAATGCATATTAAATAAGTAGCGGCATAGTGGAAAATTCTGGAACGTAGGACCGGGGCGTTATACGTCGGCAAGTGTGGGAAAATCTCCGGCGGGTGTGACGGTGGTCGGTTCATAACAGACGTGGAGGGGGTGCATACGGAAAAGTCATTAAGTAACGGGTTGTAAAAACGTGGGTGAGTGGTGTGTTAAAATATTTTGAACTGTTAGCGCATTGGTGGTGTGCATTAGTACGAATAGAAGGAATAGGTGCGGTGGGGATAGTAGTGGGTATGGGTTAGTGAAATTAGTTGATAAGGGTGGTTATTAGTGCTATGTAGATGTTCATAGTAGCTTATTCACTAACATAACACGTGTTACAAATGAAACCTTGAAAGCTAAAGATCGTTGATTGTAATGGATATAGTGTAATATCATTCAGTGGTAAGGGGTGGGTACCAGGTATTAGTGGTCAAGCAGTGGTCAAGTGGTGGTCAAGTGAGGAAAACTTTACGGGAAAGTGGTTGTAATGATATAGTGATGATTAAAGGGTGGTAAATTAGTGGTCAAGCAGTGGTCAAGTAGTGGTCAAGTGAGGAAATTTTAGGGGAAAAGTAGTTGTAATGATATGTGATGATTAAAGGATGGTAAATTAGTGGTCAAGCAGTGGTCAAGTAGTGGTCAAGTAAGGAAATTTTAGGGGAAAAGTAGTTGTAATGATATGGTGATGATTAAAGGATGGTAAATTAGTGGTCAAGCAGTGGTCAAGTAGTGGTCAAGTAAGGAAATTTTAGGGGAAAAGTAGTTGTAATGATATGGTGATGATTAAAGGATGGTAAATTAGTGGTCAAGCAGTGGTCAAGTAGTGGTCAAGTGGTGGTCAAGTAAGGACATTTTAGGGGAAAAGTAGTTGTAATGATATGGTGATGATTAAAGGATGGTAAATTAGTGGTCAAGTAGTGGTCAAGTGAGAAAATTTTAGGGAAAATTGGTCGTAGTGACATGGTGATGGTTAAAGGATGGTAAATTAGTGGTCAAGTAGTGGTCAAGTGAGTAAATTTTAGGGAAAAGTAGTTGTAATGATATGGTGATGATTAAAGGGTGATAAATTAGTGGTCAAGCAATGGTCAAGTAGTGGTCAAGTAGTGGCCAAGTACCGGTCAAGTAGTGGTTAAGTGGTCGAGTGACCACTTAAATTGTAGGGGAAAGTACGTGTAGTGAACCTGTGTTTGTTAAAGTGATCGATGACGTGGTCAAGTAGTGGTAAATGGCCAAGTGACTACTTAAATTGTCTGTGAAAGTAGGTATAGTGACATGGTGATGATCAAGAGGTGGTCAAGTGGTGTTCAAATAGTGGTCAATCGCTCAAGTGAGAAAATTGTAGGGTATGGTACGTGTAGTGAAACAGAGATGGATAAATTAAGTAGTGACGTTGTCAAGTAGTGATCAAGTAATGGGCAAGTACGGGTCAAATGGTCGAATGACCACTTAAATTGTAGGGTATGGTACGCGTAGTGAAACGGTGATGGTAAAATAAGTAATGACATGGTCAAATAGTGGTCAAGTAGTGGTCAAGTAGTGGTCAAATCGTCGAGTGATCACTTAAAATGTAGAGGAAAGTACATGTAGTGAAACGGTGTTGGTTAAGTGATCGATGAGGTGTTCAAGTAATGGTCAAGTAGTGGTCAAGTAGTGGTCGAATGGTCACTTAAATTGTAGGGTATGGTACGTGTAGTGACATGGTGATGGTTAAAGTGATCGATGACATGATCAAGACGTTATGCCGGCTGCTAAGTTCAGAAAGTAGTGTCCTTAGTATTGGTAATTTCCCTGACAGGAGCGCATCGAGCACTGATTTTGTATTGATCAATAGCACCTAGTGGGACAGTCGACACACATGGACAATAGTTACAGCCGGTCAAAGATGGCGTCGCACCCTATCACACATGGGTAATTGCTACAACCAGACGTTTCATTCGCTTAAACTGGTCAAATATTGCGTCACAGCCGGTCACAGGGGTAATGGGACATCGGAGACACGTGGTTAAGAGGGAAACTATAGAAAAAGGGTGTCCTATCGGTTGTCGAGTCAGGGAACCTAACGTATGATGATCACTGTGTATAGGAGTGAATACACTGCATCATCAACACTGCATCCGAAGGGTAAAATGGTTACCCCTTCTCTCTCTCTTTTCTATAACCGTGTAGTCCTAGTGTTATCCGGTTACACCAAAGGACACCCGGGCATCAACACAACAAACTGCCCCGATTCAACCTTAGGCAATGCACGTAACATGACATGTCACATGTCCGCCGTCATAACCAGCGACGTTATCACGTATCAAATTAGACATCTACACTTTCATGTCATTTCTATGTGGTCATAGTGTCTTTACATCTTTCTCCAGAAAACCATTTCCAAGACCAATATATGTTTTTTCGGTGTACCTGCTCAGTGCCACACTTCACAACCAGACAAAAGTACACCTTCTATGTACCACTTCAACCGTCAAATAAGAAAATATGTTAGACAAAATATTAAAATTATTGGTCAAATACAGAAATATCTCGTCCAAACTTATAAAAAGTACGAACATTTGTTAACCTATTGGGGAAAATATCAATCAAGTAGGAAAGTTTGTTAGTCAAATAGAAAAAAAAAATATTGACCACGTAACGATATATCTTGTCCACACTTATGAAAAGTAGGGAAATTTGTTAATCAAATGAGAAAAATAAAAGATTGACCAAGTAACGAAATACCCCCTACCAAACTTATGAAAAGTACGAATCTTTGTTAAGCAAGTATGAAAATGTATCGACCAAACTTATAAATATTTCAACTAAACTTATAAAAAAGTAGGAACATTTGTCAGCCAAATGGGGAAAAGGTCGGCCAAATACAGAAATATCGCAATCAAACTTATAAAAAGAAGGAAAATATTGACCAAGTAACGAAATACCTCGTCGAAACTTATAAAAATGTAGGAAACTTTGTTAACCAAATGTGAAAAAACAAAACAAATATTGATCAAGTAAAGAAATAACTCCTCCAAATTTATGAAAAGTACGAAACCTTGGTACCCAAATGCGACAAATGTAGGTCAAATACTGAAATATCTCGTCCAAACTTAGTAGTATACAATGGACGTTTCGGCTATTATTTGGTGGAGCCTCCACCATTTGACCTTGACCTCGGTTGATTTTCACTCCCCCTCGGTCATGTAGTTGGGTGGGGTACGGGGTGGTATCTAGGTCATATCTAAGGGCGATAATTCTAAGATTTTATGTTTCTAAGGGCAGATAACTATTGAGTGGGTGTATACAAATTTTAATTAATTATTATAAAATAAAATAAAATAAATAACAAATAAAAATAAATAACGACGGGGTGCGGGGTGGCGGCGAGGGGGTGGGCGCGTGGGGTGAGACTAGGCGGTTCGGGCTTAAACACTATCAGGTATATAATAACTTTTTATTAAATCATGTATAAACAATACAATGCATATTAAATAAGTAGCGGCATAGTGGAAAATTCTGGAACGTAGGACCGGGGCGTTATACGTCGGCAAGTGTGGGAAAATCTCCGGCGGGTGTGACGGTGGTCGGTTCATAACAGACGTGGAGGGGGTGCATACGGAAAAGTCATTAAGTAACGGGTTGTAAAAACGTGGGTGAGTGGTGTGTTAAAATATTTTGAACTGTTAGCGCATTGGTGGTGTGCATTAGTACGAATAGAAGGAATAGGTGCGGTGGGGATAGTAGTGGGTATGGGTTAGTGAAATTAGTTGATAAGGGTGGTTATTAGTGCTATGTAGATGTTCATAGTAGCTTATTCACTAACATAACACGTGTTACAAATGAAACCTTGAAAGCTAAAGATCGTTGATTGTAATGGATATAGTGTAATATCATTCAGTGGTAAGGGGTGGGTACCAGGTATTAGTGGTCAAGCAGTGGTCAAGTGGTGGTCAAGTGAGGAAAACTTTACGGGAAAGTGGTTGTAATGATATAGTGATGATTAAAGGGTGGTAAATTAGTGGTCAAGCAGTGGTCAAGTAGTGGTCAAGTGAGGAAATTTTAGGGGAAAAGTAGTTGTTATGATATGTGATGATTAAAGGATGGTAAATTAGTGGTCAAGCAGTGGTCAAGTAGTGGTCAAGTAAGGAAATTTTAGGGGAAAAGTAGTTGTAATGATATGGTGATGATTAAAGGATGGTAAATTAGTGGTCAAGCAGTGGTCAAGTAGTGGTCAAGTAAGGAAATTTTAGGGGAAAAGTAGTTGTAATGATATGGTGATGATTAAAGGATGGTAAATTAGTGGTCAAGCAGTGGTCAAGTAGTGGTCAAGTGGTGGTCAAGTAAGGACATTTTAGGGGAAAAGTAGTTGTAATGATATGGTGATGATTAAAGGATGGTAAATTAGTGGTCAAGTAGTGGTCAAGTGAGAAAATTTTAGGGAAAATTTGTCGTAGTGACATGGTGATGGTTAAAGGATGGTAAATTAGTGGTCAAGTAGTGGTCAAGTGAGGAAATTTTAGGGAAAAGTAGTTGTAATGATATGGTGATGATTAAAGGGTGATAAATTAGTGGTCAAGCAATGGTCAAGTAGTGGTCAAGTAGTGGCCAAGTACCGGTCAAGTAGTGGTTAAGTGGTCGAGTGACCACTTAAATTGTAGTATACAATGGACGTTTCGGCTATTATTTGGTGGAGCCTCCACCATTTGACCTTGACCTCGGTTGATTTTCACTCCCCCTCGGTCATGTAGTTGGGTGGGGTACGGGGTGGTATCTAGGTCATATCTAAGGGCGATAATTCTAAGATTTTATGTTTCTAAGGGCAGATAACTATTGAGTGGGTGTATACAAATTTTAATTAATTATTATAAAATAAAATAAAATAAATAAAAAATAAAAATAAATAACGACGGGGTGCGGGGTGGCGGCGAGGGGGTGGGCGCGTGGGGTGAGACTAGGCGGTTCGGGCTTAAACACTATCAGGTATATAATAACTTTTTATTAAATCATGTATAAACAATACAATGCATATTAAATAAGTAGCGGCATAGTGGAAAATTCTGGAACGTAGGACCGGGGCGTTATACGTCGGCAAGTGTGGGAAAATCTCCGGCGGGTGTGACGGTGGTCGGTTCATAACAGACGTGGAGGGGGTGCATACGGAAAAGTCATTAAGTAACGGATTGTAAAAACGTGGGTGAGTGGTGTGTTAAAATATTTTGAACTGTTAGCGCATTGGTGGTGTGCATTAGTACGAATAGAAGGAATAGGTGCGGTGGGGATAGTAGTGGGTATGGGTTAGTGAAATTAGTTGATAAGGGTGGTTATTAGTGCTATGTAGATGTTCATAGTAGCTTATTCACTAACATAACACGTGTTACAAATGAAACCTTGAAAGCTAAAGATCGTTGATTGTAATGGATATAGTGTAATATCATTCAGTGGTAAGGGGTGGGTACCAGGTATTAGTGGTCAAGCAGTGGTCAAGTGGTGGTCAAGTGAGGAAAACTTTACGGGAAAGTGGTTGTAATGATATAGTGATGATTAAAGGGTGGTAAATTAGTGGTCAAGCAGTGGTCAAGTAGTGGTCAAGTGAGGAAATTTTAGGGGAAAAGTAGTTGTAATGATATGTGATGATTAAAGGATGGTAAATTAGTGGTCAAGCAGTGGTCAAGTAAGGAAATTTTAGGGGAAAAGTAGTTGTAATGATATGGTGATGATTAAAGGATGGTAAATTAGTGGTCAAGCAGTGGTCAAGTAGTGGTCAAGTAAGGAAATTTTAGGGGAAAAGTAGTTGTAATGATATGGTGATGATTAAAGGATGGTAAATTAGTGGTCAAGCAGTGGTCAAGTAGTGGTCAAGTGGTGGTCAAGTAAGGACATTTTAGGGGAAAAGTAGTTGTAATGATATGGTGATGATTAAAGGATGGTAAATTAGTGGTCAAGTAGTGGTCAAGTGAGAAAATTTTAGGGAAAATTGGTCGTAGTGACATGGTGATGGTTAAAGGATGGTAAATTAGTGGTCAAGTAGTGGTCAAGTGAGGAAATTTTAGGGAAAAGTAGTTGTAATGATATGGTGATGATTAAAGGGTGATAAATTAGTGGTCAAGCAATGGTCAAGTAGTGGTCAAGTAGTGGCCAAGTACCGGTCAAGTAGTGGTTAAGTGGTCGAGTGACCACTTAAATTGTAGGGGAAAGTACGTGTAGTGAACCTGTGTTTGTTAAAGTGATCGATGACGTGGTCAAGTAGTGGTAAATGGCCAAGTGACTACTTAAATTGTCTGTGAAAGTAGGTATAGTGACATGGTGATGATCAAGAGGTGGTCAAGTGGTGTTCAAATAGTGGTCAATCGCTCAAGTGAGAAAATTGTAGGGTATGGTACGTGTAGTGAAACAGAGATGGATAAATTAAGTAGTGACGTTGTCAAGTAGTGATCAAGTAATGGGCAAGTACGGGTCAAATGGTCGAATGACCACTTAAATTGTAGGGTATGGTACGCGTAGTGAAACGGTGATGGTAAAATAAGTAATGACATGGTCAAATAGTGGTCAAGTAGTGGTCAAGTAGTGGTCAAATCGTCGAGTGATCACTTAAAATGTAGAGGAAAGTACGTGTAGTGAAACGGTGTTGGTTAAGTGATCGATGAGGTGTTCAAGTAATGGTCAAGTAGTGGTCAAGTAGTGGTCGAATGGTCACTTAAATTGTAGGGTATGGTACGTGTAGTGACATGGTGATGGTTAAAGTGATCGATGACATGATCAAGACGTTATGCCGGCTGCTAAGTTCAGAAAGTAGTGTCCTTAGTATTGGTAATTTCCCTGACAGGAGCGCATCGAGCACTGATTTTGTATTGATCAATAGCACCTAGTGGGACAGTCGACACACATGGACAATAGTTACAGCCGGTCAAAGATGGCGTCGCACCCTATCACACATGGGTAATTGCTACAACCAGACGTTTCATTCGCTTAAACTGGTCAAATATTGCGTCACAGCCGGTCACAGGGGTAATGGGACATCGGAGACACGTGGTTAAGAGGGAAACTATAGAAAAAGGGTGTCCTATCGGTTGTCGAGTCAGGGAACCTAACGTATGATGATCACTGTGTATAGGAGTGAATACACTGCATCATCAACACTGCATCCGAAGGGTAAAATGGTTACCCCTTCTCTCTCTCTTTTCTATAACCGTGTAGTCCTAGTGTTATCCGGTTACACCAAAGGACACCCGGGCATCAACACAACAAACTGCCCCGATTCAACCTTAGGCAATGCACGTAACATGACATGTCACATGTCCGCCGTCATAACCAGCGACGTTATCACGTATCAAATTAGACATCTACACTTTCATGTCATTTCTATGTGGTCATAGTGTCTTTACATCTTTCTCCAGAAAACCATTTCCAAGACCAATATATGTTTTTTCGGTGTACCTGCTCAGTGCCACACTTCACAACCAGACAAAAGTACACCTTCTATGTACCACTTCAACCGTCAAATAAGAAAATATGTTAGACAAAATATTAAAATTATTGGTCAAATACAGAAATATCTCGTCCAAACTTATAAAAAGTACGAACATTTGTTAACCTATTGGGGAAAATATCAATCAAGTAGGAAAGTTTGTTAGTCAAATAGAAAAAAAAAATATTGACCACGTAACGATATATCTTGTCCACACTTATGAAAAGTAGGGAAATTTGTTAATCAAATGAGAAAAATAAAAGATTGACCAAGTAACGAAATACCCCCTACCAAACTTATGAAAAGTACGAATCTTTGTTAAGCAAGTATGAAAATGTATCGACCAAACTTATAAATATTTCAACTAAACTTATAAAAAAGTAGGAACATTTGTCAGCCAAATGGGGAAAAGGTCGGCCAAATACAGAAATATCGCAATCAAACTTATAAAAAGAAGGAAAATATTGACCAAGTAACGAAATACCTCGTCGAAACTTATAAAAATGTAGGAAACTTTGTTAACCAAATGTGAAAAAACAAAACAAATATTGATCAAGTAAAGAAATAACTCCTCCAAATTTATGAAAAGTACGAAACCTTGGTACCCAAATGCGACAAATGTAGGTCAAATACTGAAATATCTCGTCCAAACTTAGTAGTATACAATGGACGTTTCGGCTATTATTTGGTGGAGCCTCCACCATTTGACCTTGACCTCGGTTGATTTTCACTCCCCCTCGGTCATGTAGTTGGGTGGGGTACGGGGTGGTATCTAGGTCATATCTAAGGGCGATAATTCTAAGATTTTATGTTTCTAAGGGCAGATAACTATTGAGTGGGTGTATACAAATTTTAATTAATTATTATAAAATAAAATAAAATAAATAAAAAATAAAAATAAATAACGACGGGGTGCGGGGTGGCGGCGAGGGGGTGGGCGCGTGGGGTGAGACTAGGCGGTTCGGGCTTAAACACTATCAGGTATATAATAACTTTTTATTAAATCATGTATAAACAATACAATGCATATTAAATAAGTAGCGGCATAGTGGAAAATTCTGGAACGTAGGACCGGGGCGTTATACGTCGGCAAGTGTGGGAAAATCTCCGGCGGGTGTGACGGTGGTCGGTTCATAACAGACGTGGAGGGGGTGCATACGGAAAAGTCATTAAGTAACGGGTTGTAAAAACGTGGGTGAGTGGTGTGTTAAAATATTTTGAACTGTTAGCGCATTGGTGGTGTGCATTAGTACGAATAGAAGGAATAGGTGCGGTGGGGATAGTAGTGGGTATGGGTTAGTGAAATTAGTTGATAAGGGTGGTTATTAGTGCTATGTAGATGTTCATAGTAGCTTATTCACTAACATAACACGTGTTACAAATGAAACCTTGAAAGCTAAAGATCGTTGATTGTAATGGATATAGTGTAATATCATTCAGTGGTAAGGGGTGGGTACCAGGTATTAGTGGTCAAGCAGTGGTCAAGTGGTGGTCAAGTGAGGAAAACTTTACGGGAAAGTGGTTGTAATGATATAGTGATGATTAAAGGGTGGTAAATTAGTGGTCAAGCAGTGGTCAAGTAGTGGTCAAGTGAGGAAATTTTAGGGGAAAAGTAGTTGTTATGATATGTGATGATTAAAGGATGGTAAATTAGTGGTCAAGCAGTGGTCAAGTAGTGGTCAAGTAAGGAAATTTTAGGGGAAAAGTAGTTGTAATGATATGGTGATGATTAAAGGATGGTAAATTAGTGGTCAAGCAGTGGTCAAGTAGTGGTCAAGTAAGGAAATTTTAGGGGAAAAGTAGTTGTAATGATATGGTGATGATTAAAGGATGGTAAATTAGTGGTCAAGCAGTGGTCAAGTAGTGGTCAAGTGGTGGTCAAGTAAGGACATTTTAGGGGAAAAGTAGTTGTAATGATATGGTGATGATTAAAGGATGGTAAATTAGTGGTCAAGTAGTGGTCAAGTGAGAAAATTTTAGGGAAAATTTGTCGTAGTGACATGGTGATGGTTAAAGGATGGTAAATTAGTGGTCAAGTAGTGGTCAAGTGAGGAAATTTTAGGGAAAAGTAGTTGTAATGATATGGTGATGATTAAAGGGTGATAAATTAGTGGTCAAGCAATGGTCAAGTAGTGGTCAAGTAGTGGCCAAGTACCGGTCAAGTAGTGGTTAAGTGGTCGAGTGACCACTTAAATTGTAGGGGAAAGTACGTGTAGTGAACCTGTGTTTGTTAAAGTGATCGATGACGTGGTCAAGTAGTGGTAAATGGCCAAGTGACTACTTAAATTGTCTGTGAAAGTAGGTATAGTGACATGGTGATGATCAAGAGGTGGTCAAGTGGTGTTCAAATAGTGGTCAATCGCTCAAGTGAGAAAATTGTAGGGTATGGTACGTGTAGTGAAACAGAGATGGATAAATTAAGTAGTGACGTTGTCAAGTAGTGATCAAGTAATGGGCAAGTACGGGTCAAATGGTCGAATGACCACTTAAATTGTAGGGTATGGTACGCGTAGTGAAACGGTGATGGTAAAATAAGTAATGACATGGTCAAATAGTGGTCAAGTAGTGGTCAAGTAGTGGTCAAATCGTCGAGTGATCACTTAAAATGTAGAGGAAAGTACGTGTAGTGAAACGGTGTTGGTTAAGTGATCGATGAGGTGTTCAAGTAATGGTCAAGTAGTGGTCAAGTAGTGGTCGAATGGTCACTTAAATTGTAGGGTATGGTACGTGTAGTGACATGGTGATGGTTAAAGTGATCGATGACATGATCAAGACGTTATGCCGGCTGCTAAGTTCAGAAAGTAGTGTCCTTAGTATTGGTAATTTCCCTGACAGGAGCGCATCGAGCACTGATTTTGTATTGATCAATAGCACCTAGTGGGACAGTCGACACACATGGACAATAGTTACAGCCGGTCAAAGATGGCGTCGCACCCTATCACACATGGGTAATTGCTACAACCAGACGTTTCATTCGCTTAAACTGGTCAAATATTGCGTCACAGCCGGTCACAGGGGTAATGGGACATCGGAGACACGTGGTTAAGAGGGAAACTATAGAAAAAGGGTGTCCTATCGGTTGTCGAGTCAGGGAACCTAACGTATGATGATCACTGTGTATAGGAGTGAATACACTGCATCATCAACACTGCATCCGAAGGGTAAAATGGTTACCCCTTCTCTCTCTCTTTTCTATAACCGTGTAGTCCTAGTGTTATCCGGTTACACCAAAGGACACCCGGGCATCAACACAACAAACTGCCCCGATTCAACCTTAGGCAATGCACGTAACATGACATGTCACATGTCCGCCGTCATAACCAGCGACGTTATCACGTATCAAATTAGACATCTACACTTTCATGTCATTTCTATGTGGTCATAGTGTCTTTACATCTTTCTCCAGAAAACCATTTCCAAGACCAATATATGTTTTTTCGGTGTACCTGCTCAGTGCCACACTTCACAACCAGACAAAAGTACACCTTCTATGTACCACTTCAACCGTCAAATAAGAAAATATGTTAGACAAAATATTAAAATTATTGGTCAAATACAGAAATATCTCGTCCAAACTTATAAAAAGTACGAACATTTGTTAACCTATTGGGGAAAATATCAATCAAGTAGGAAAGTTTGTTAGTCAAATAGAAAAAAAAAATATTGACCACGTAACGATATATCTTATCCACACTTATGAAAAGTAGGGAAATTTGTTAATCAAATGAGAAAAATAAAAGATTGACCAAGTAACGAAATACCCCCTACCAAACTTATGAAAAGTACGAATCTTTGTTAAGCAAGTATGAAAATGTATCGACCAAACTTATAAATATTTCAACTAAACTTATAAAAAAGTAGGAACATTTGTCAGCCAAATGGGGAAAAGGTCGGCCAAATACAGAAATATCGCAATCAAACTTATAAAAAGAAGGAAAATATTGACCAAGTAACGAAATACCTCGTCGAAACTTATAAAAATGTAGGAAACTTTGTTAACCAAATGTGAAAAAACAAAACAAATATTGATCAAGTAAAGAAATAACTCCTCCAAATTTATGAAAAGTACGAAACCTTGGTACCCAAATGCGACAAATGTAGGTCAAATACTGAAATATCTCGTCCAAACTTATGAAAGGTAGAAAGTTGTCTTAACCAACTGGGGTAAATATTACTCAAACTAAGAAACATGTCGATCGAAGTAGGAAATTACGTGAACCAAAGTAATAAAATTGTTGGCCAAATACGAAAAAGTATCGATCAAACTTATAGATGTCTCGGCCAAACTTATAAAATGTATGAACATTTGTTAGCCAAAGGTGAAAAATATTGACCAAGTAATGAAATATCTCATCCGAATTTATAACAAGTAAGAAAATATGCTAGTAAAATCAAGAAATATGTCAACTTTAGTTATACAATAGGCGAAACGATGGACAAACTTATAAAAATGTCGACCGTTATAAGAAAATGTATTACCCAAATTAGGAAAAAATATTGACCAAGTTTTGAAATATCTCGACCAAACTTACAAAAAATAGGAAAATATGTCGACTAAAGTAGGAACATTTGTTAGCCAAAGATGAAAAATATTGGTCAAGTAAAGAAATATCGCATCCAAACTTTTAAAATGTAGGAAACTTTATTAACCAAATGTGAAAAATATCGCCCAAGTGAAGAAAAAAGTTACACAAAACTTATAAAACTTAGGAAAATGTGTTAACCTAATGAGAAAAATATCACCCAATTGAAGAAAAAAGTTACACAAAACTTATAAAACTTAGGAAAATGTGTTAACCTAATGAGAAAAATATTGACCAAGTAAAGAAAAACGTACACCAAACTTCTTAAAAGTAAGAATTTTTTTTTAACCAAATTGGAAAAATATTGGCCAAGTGGAGAAATATCTCAACCATACTTATAAAAAGGAGGAAAATGTGTTAACCTAATGAGAAAATATCGCCCAAGTGAAGAAAAAAGTTACACAAAACTTATAAAACTTAGGAAAATGTGTTAACCTAATGAGAAAAATATCGCCCAATTGAAGAAAAATGTTACACAAAACTGATACAACTTAGGAAAATGTGTTAACCTAATGAGAAAAATATCGCCCAATTGAAGAAAAAAGTACACCAAACTTCTGAAAAGTAAGAAAATTTGTTAACCAAATGGGAAAAATATTGACCAAGTGGAGAAATATCTCAACCATACTTATAAAAAGGAGGAAAATGTGTTAACCTAATGAGAAAAATATCGCCCAAGTGAAGAAAAAAAGTTACTCAAAACTTATAAAACTTAGGAAAATGTGTTAACCTAATGAGAAAAATATCGCCTAATTGAAGAAAAACGTTACACAAAACTTATAAAACTTAGGAAAAATGTGTTAACCTAATGAGAAAAATATTGACCAAGTAAAGAAAAACGTACACCAAACTTCTGAAAAGTAAGAAAAAATTTGTTAACCAAAGGGGAAAAATGTTGGTCAAAACATGAAACATCTCGACCAAACTTATAAATATCTCGTGTAAACTTATAAAAAAAGTAGGAACAAATATTGCTTCTGTAGTTATGTCAAACGTGTCTTGAACTTTTATCTGAACAGACATTTCACAAGACATAAACATCAACGTCAATACTTTCCCTCTTTTACATTACCGAAAGTTTCAACTTTTCAGTCCATAGTATCCACTAAAGAAGCACTTATGCATACTAATCACCCAGCTCTTCACACTCTTGGTTTTTTTTTTTTTTTTTTGTTTTTTTTTTTTCCTAACGCAAAGTGTCTCTGTCTTTCATAGATAGCTTCACAACTTTTCTATGTAGCACCACTAACAACTCCAAACCTTCGTTTCACATGAGCTCTAATGAAACAGTCATAACAACATTTAGGGCAATCTGTGGCTCCACCTGGGATAGTTTCAATATCATCTGAGTATTCGTCAGCAAAGATCCACTTCCCATGGCTGATATCTTCAACTTTGTATACCACAATGTCTGCTACACTAACCTTCCATTGGTCCATCTTTCAACAATACAAAGAGTGTTCTCGAAGTCTAGCTAACATAACATTGCTTACTTTGTCCACCTCTATCACACTTTGTCATTTCACAGCTGCAATAGCGGCAAGTCTGCAACCAACCAACAGTGTCTGTTATGAAGTCGACCTTTCTTAAAGCCACGTCTGCCTTACTGAACCCTTGAATACCCTCTACCACATCGTCTAACCGACTTTCAACATTTCATACCAAATAACATTAACATTCTCTTTGATTTCAGAACAACTGATTTTCTGCTGACTAAGCAGATTTTCCAACCCCGTGGAGATAAATCATATGCTCCCTAACCTACTAGGCGCTATTCTAGACAACGAATATGGTCATCGACCAGCACCCCTAGGCAGAACTTGAAAAAACAACAGAGCTTGGGTTATTGAGACGAATGAGTTGCATTCCTTGGACTACCAGAAAGACATCAAACACAACAAACTCTTTCTTACTAACCCTAACCCTAAGTATACATCAACTAACCCTAACCCTAAACCTAAGTATACATCAACTAACCCTAACCCTAACCCTAACTATACAACATACTCTTTCTTAAGAGACATAGATACAAACCAGTGTTAGAAATGAAAAAGTTAAATTTATGTGATTACATTTTAATTAAAATTTAAAACTAATAAATCGCACTTTTATTGCGCGCTTCACTTAATATACAGATATAGGGTAAGTATAGGTATAAGTTAGGTATAGGACATATATCAAGCTTACATCTTACGCAATAAAAGTGCGATTTATTAGTTTTAAATTTTAATTAAAATGTAATCACATAAATTTAACTTTTTCATTTCTAACACTGGTTTGTATCTATGTCTCTTAAGAAAGAGTATGTTGTATAGTTAGGGTTAGGGTTAGTTGATGTATACTTAGGTTTAGGGTTAGGGTTAGTTGATGTATACTTAGGGTTAGGGTTAGTAAGAAAGAGTTTGTTGTGTTTGATGTCTTTCTGGTAGTCCAAGGAATGCAACTCATTCGTCTCAATAACCCAAGCTCTGTTGTTTTTTCAAGTTCTGCCTAGGGGTGCTGGTCGATGACCATATTCGTTGTCTAGAATAGCGCCTAGTAGGTTAGGGAGCATATGATTTATCTCCACGGGGTTGGAAAATCTGCTTAGTCAGCAGAAAATCAGTTGTTCTGAAATCAAAGAGAATGTTAATGTTATTTGGTATGAAATGTTGAAAGTCGGTTAGACGATGTGGTAGAGGGTATTCAAGGGTTCAGTAAGGCAGACGTGGCTTTAAGAAAGGTCGACTTCATAACAGACACTGTTGGTTGGTTGCAGACTTGCCGCTATTGCAGCTGTGAAATGACAAAGTGTGATAGAGGTGGACAAAGTAAGCAATGTTATGTTAGCTAGACTTCGAGAACACTCTTTGTATTGTTGAAAGATGGACCAATGGAAGGTTAGTGTAGCAGACATTGTGGTATACAAAGTTGAAGATATCAGCCATGGGAAGTGGATCTTTGCTGACGAATACTCAGATGATATTGAAACTATCCCAGGTGGAGCCACAGATTGCCCTAAATGTTGTTATGACTGTTTCATTAGAGCTCATGTGAAACGAAGGTTTGGAGTTGTTAGTGGTGCTACATAGAAAAGTTGTGAAGCTATCTATGAAAGACAGAGACACTTTGCGTTAGGAAAAAAAAAAAACAAAAAAAAAAAAAAAAAAAAACCAAGAGTGTGAAGAGCTGGGTGATTAGTATGCATAAGTGCTTCTTTAGTGGATACTATGGACTGAAAAGTTGAAACTTTCGGTAATGCAAAAAAGAGGGAAAGTATTGACGTTGATGTTTATGTCTTGTGAAATGTCTGTTCAGATAAAAGTTCAAGACACGTTTGACATAACTACAGAAGCAATATTTGTTCCTACTTTTTTTATAAGTTTACACGAGATATTTATAAGTTTGGTCGAGATGTTTCATGTTTTGACCAACATTTTTCCCCTTTGGTTAACAAATTTTTTCTTACTTTTCAGAAGTTTGGTGTACGTTTTTCTTTACTTGGTCAATATTTTTCTCATTAGGTTAACACATTTTTCCTAAGTTTTATAAGTTTTGTGTAACTTTTTTCTTCAATTAGGCGATATTTTTCTCATTAGGTTAACACATTTTCCTAAGTTTTATAAGTTTTGAGTAACTTTTTTTCTTCACTTGGGCGATATTTTTCTCATTAGGTTAACACATTTTCCTCCTTTTTATAAGTATGGTTGAGATATTTCTCCACTTGGTCAATATTTTTCCCATTTGGTTAACAAATTTTCTTACTTTTCAGAAGTTTGGTGTACTTTTTTCTTCAATTGGGCGATATTTTTCTCATTAGGTTAACACATTTTCCTAAGTTGTATCAGTTTTGTGTAACATTTTTCTTCAATTGGGCGATATTTTTCTCATTAGGTTAACACATTTTCCTAAGTTTTATAAGTTTTGTGTAACTTTTTTCTTCACTTGGGCGATATTTTCTCATTAGGTTAACACATTTTCCTCCTTTTTATAAGTATGGTTGAGATATTTCTCCACTTGGCCAATATTTTTCCAATTTGGTTAAAAAAAATTTCTTACTTTTAAGAAGTTTGGTGTACGTTTTTCTTTACTTGGTCAATATTTTTCTCATTAGGTTAACACATTTTCCTAAGTTTTATAAGTTTTGTGTAACTTTTTTCTTCAATTGGGTGATATTTTTCTCATTAGGTTAACACATTTTCCTAAGTTTTATAAGTTTTGTGTAACTTTTTTCTTCACTTGGGCGATATTTTTCACATTTGGTTAATAAAGTTTCCTACATTTTAAAAGTTTGGATGCGATATTTCTTTACTTGACCAATATTTTTCATCTTTGGCTAACAAATGTTCCTACTTTAGTCGACATATTTTCCTATTTTTTGTAAGTTTGGTCGAGATATTTCAAAACTTGGTCAATATTTTTTCCTAATTTGGGTAATACATTTTCTTATAACGGTCGACATTTTTATAAGTTTGTCCATCGTTTCGCCTATTGTATAACTAAAGTTGACATATTTCTTGATTTTACTAGCATATTTTCTTACTTGTTATAAATTCGGATGAGATATTTCATTACTTGGTCAATATTTTTCACCTTTGGCTAACAAATGTTCATACATTTTATAAGTTTGGCCGAGACATCTATAAGTTTGATCGATACTTTTTCGTATTTGGCCAACAATTTTATTACTTTGGTTCACGTAATTTCCTACTTCGATCGACATGTTTCTTAGTTTGAGTAATATTTACCCCAGTTGGTTAAGACAACTTTCTACCTTTCATAAGTTTCGACGAGATATTTCAGTATTTGACCTACATTTGTCGCATTTGGGTACCAAGGTTTCGTACTTTTCATAAATTTGGAGGAGTTATTTCTTTACTTGATCAATATTTGTTTTGTTTTTTCACATTTGGTTAACAAAGTTTCCTACATTTTTATAAGTTTCGACGAGGTATTTCGTTACTTGGTCAATATTTTCCTTCTTTTTATAAGTTTGATTGCGATATTTCTGTATTTGGCCGACCTTTTCCCCATTTGGCTGACAAATGTTCCTACTTTTTTATAAGTTTAGTTGAAATATTTATAAGTTTGGTCGATACATTTTCATACTTGCTTAACAAAGATTCGTACTTTTCATAAGTTTGGTAGGGGGTATTTCGTTACTTGGTCAATCTTTTATTTTTCTCATTTGATTAACAAATTTCCCTACTTTTCATAAGTGTGGACAAGATATATCGTTACGTGGTCAATATTTTTTTTTTCTATTTGACTAACAAACTTTCCTACTTGATTGATATTTTCCCCAATAGGTTAACAAATGTTCGTACTTTTTATAAGTTTGGACGAGATATTTCTGTATTTGACCAATAATTTTAATATTTTGTCTAACATATTTTCTTATTTGACGGTTGAAGTGGTACATAGAAGGTGTACTTTTGTCTGGTTGTGAAGTGTGGCACTGAGCAGGTACACCGAAAAAACATATATTGGTCTTGGAAATGGTTTTCTGGAGAAAGATGTAAAGACACTATGACCACATAGAAATGACATGAAAGTGTAGATGTCTAATTTGATACGTGATAACGTCGCTGGTTATGACGGCGGACATGTGACATGTCATGTTACGTGCATTGCCTAAGGTTGAATCGGGGCAGTTTGTTGTGTTGATGCCCGGGTGTCCTTTGGTGTAACCGGATAACACTAGGACTACACGGTTATAGAAAAGAGAGAGAGAAGGGGTAACCATTTTACCCTTCGGATGCAGTGTTGATGATGCAGTGTATTCACTCCTATACACAGTGATCATCATACGTTAGGTTCCCTGACTCGACAACCGATAGGACACCCTTTTTCTATAGTTTCCCTCTTAACCACGTGTCTCCGATGTCCCATTACCCCTGTGACCGGCTGTGACGCAATATTTGACCAGTTTAAGCGAATGAAACGTCTGGTTGTAGCAATTACCCATGTGTGATAGGGTGCGACGCCATCTTTGACCGGCTGTAACTATTGTCCATGTGTGTCGACTGTCCCACTAGGTGCTATTGATCAATACAAAATCAGTGCTCGATGCGCTCCTGTCAGGGAAATTACCAATACTAAGGACACTACTTTCTGAACTTAGCAGCCGGCATAACGTCTTGATCATGTCATCGATCACTTTAACCATCACCATGTCACTACACGTACCATACCCTACAATTTAAGTGACCATTCGACCACTACTTGACCACTACTTGACCATTACTTGAACACCTCATCGATCACTTAACCAACACCGTTTCACTACACGTACTTTCCTCTACATTTTAAGTGATCACTCGACGATTTGACCACTACTTGACCACTACTTGACCACTATTTGACCATGTCATTACTTATTTTACCATCACCGTTTCACTACGCGTACCATACCCTACAATTTAAGTGGTCATTCGACCATTTGACCCGTACTTGCCCATTACTTGATCACTACTTGACAACGTCACTACTTAATTTATCCATCTCTGTTTCACTACACGTACCATACCCTACAATTTTCTCACTTGAGCGATTGACCACTATTTGAACACCACTTGACCACCTCTTGATCATCACCATGTCACTATACCTACTTTCACAGACAATTTAAGTAGTCACTTGGCCATTTACCACTACTTGACCACGTCATCGATCACTTTAACAAACACAGGTTCACTACACGTACTTTCCCCTACAATTTAAGTGGTCACTCGACCACTTAACCACTACTTGACCGGTACTTGGCCACTACTTGACCACTACTTGACCATTGCTTGACCACTAATTTATCACCCTTTAATCATCACCATATCATTACAACTACTTTTCCCTAAAATTTCCTCACTTGACCACTACTTGACCACTAATTTACCATCCTTTAACCATCACCATGTCACTACGACCAATTTTCCCTAAAATTTTCTCACTTGACCACTACTTGACCACTAATTTACCATCCTTTAATCATCACCATATCATTACAACTACTTTTCCCCTAAAATGTCCTTACTTGACCACCACTTGACCACTACTTGACCACTGCTTGACCACTAATTTACCATCCTTTAATCATCACCATATCATTACAACTACTTTTCCCCTAAAATTTCCTTACTTGACCACTACTTGACCACTGCTTGACCACTAATTTACCATCCTTTAATCATCACCATATCATTACAACTACTTTTCCCCTAAAATTTCCTTACTTGACCACTACTTGACCACTGCTTGACCACTAATTTACCATCCTTTAATCATCACATATCATTACAACTACTTTTCCCCTAAAATTTCCTCACTTGACCACTACTTGACCACTGCTTGACCACTAATTTACCACCCTTTAATCATCACTATATCATTACAACCACTTTCCCGTAAAGTTTTCCTCACTTGACCACCACTTGACCACTGCTTGACCACTAATACCTGGTACCCACCCCTTACCACTGAATGATATTACACTATATCCATTACAATCAACGATCTTTAGCTTTCAAGGTTTCATTTGTAACACGTGTTATGTTAGTGAATAAGCTACTATGAACATCTACATAGCACTAATAACCACCCTTATCAACTAATTTCACTAACCCATACCCACTACTATCCCCACCGCACCTATTCCTTCTATTCGTACTAATGCACACCACCAATGCGCTAACAGTTCAAAATATTTTAACACACCACTCACCCACGTTTTTACAACCCGTTACTTAATGACTTTTCCGTATGCACCCCCTCCACGTCTGTTATGAACCGACCACCGTCACACCCGCCGGAGATTTTCCCACACTTGCCGACGTATAACGCCCCGGTCCTACGTTCCAGAATTTTCCACTATGCCGCTACTTATTTAATATGCATTGTATTGTTTATACATGATTTAATAAAAAGTTATTATATACCTGATAGTGTTTAAGCCCGAACCGCCTAGTCTCACCCCACGCGCCCACCCCCTCGCCGCCACCCCGCACCCCGTCGTTATTTATTTTTATTTTTTATTTATTTTATTTTATTTTATAATAATTAATTAAAATTTGTATACACCCACTCAATAGTTATCTGCCCTTAGAAACATAAAATCTTAGAATTATCGCCCTTAGATATGACCTAGATACCACCCCGTACCCCACCCAACTACATGACCGAGGGGGAGTGAAAATCAACCGAGGTCAAGGTCAAATGGTGGAGGCTCCACCAAATAATAGCCGAAACGTCCATTGTATACTACTAAGTTTGGACGAGATATTTCAGTATTTGACCTACATTTGTCGCATTTGGGTACCAAGGTTTCGTACTTTTCATAAATTTGGAGGAGTTATTTCTTTACTTGATCAATATTTGTTTTGTTTTTTCACATTTGGTTAACAAAGTTTCCTACATTTTTATAAGTTTCGACGAGGTATTTCGTTACTTGGTCAATATTTTCCTTCTTTTTATAAGTTTGATTGCGATATTTCTGTATTTGGCCGACCTTTTCCCCATTTGGCTGACAAATGTTCCTACTTTTTTATAAGTTTAGTTGAAATATTTATAAGTTTGGTCGATACATTTTCATACTTGCTTAACAAAGATTCGTACTTTTCATAAGTTTGGTAGGGGGTATTTCGTTACTTGGTCAATCTTTTATTTTTCTCATTTGATTAACAAATTTCCCTACTTTTCATAAGTGTGGACAAGATATATCGTTACGTGGTCAATATTTTTTTTTTCTATTTGACTAACAAACTTTCCTACTTGATTGATATTTTCCCCAATAGGTTAACAAATGTTCGTACTTTTTATAAGTTTGGACGAGATATTTCTGTATTTGACCAATAATTTTAATATTTTGTCTAACATATTTTCTTATTTGACGGTTGAAGTGGTACATAGAAGGTGTACTTTTGTCTGGTTGTGAAGTGTGGCACTGAGCAGGTACACCGAAAAAACATATATTGGTCTTGGAAATGGTTTTCTGGAGAAAGATGTAAAGACACTATGACCACATAGAAATGACATGAAAGTGTAGATGTCTAATTTGATACGTGATAACGTCGCTGGTTATGACGGCGGACATGTGACATGTCATGTTACGTGCATTGCCTAAGGTTGAATCGGGGCAGTTTGTTGTGTTGATGCCCGGGTGTCCTTTGGTGTAACCGGATAACACTAGGACTACACGGTTATAGAAAAGAGAGAGAGAAGGGGTAACCATTTTACCCTTCGGATGCAGTGTTGATGATGCAGTGTATTCACTCCTATACACAGTGATCATCATACGTTAGGTTCCCTGACTCGACAACCGATAGGACACCCTTTTTCTATAGTTTCCCTCTTAACCACGTGTCTCCGATGTCCCATTACCCCTGTGACCGGCTGTGACGCAATATTTGACCAGTTTAAGCGAATGAAACGTCTGGTTGTAGCAATTACCCATGTGTGATAGGGTGCGACGCCATCTTTGACCGGCTGTAACTATTGTCCATGTGTGTCGACTGTCCCACTAGGTGCTATTGATCAATACAAAATCAGTGCTCGATGCGCTCCTGTCAGGGAAATTACCAATACTAAGGACACTACTTTCTGAACTTAGCAGCCGGCATAACGTCTTGATCATGTCATCGATCACTTTAACCATCACCATGTCACTACACGTACCATACCCTACAATTTAAGTGACCATTCGACCACTACTTGACCACTACTTGACCATTACTTGAACACCTCATCGATCACTTAACCAACACCGTTTCACTACACGTACTTTCCTCTACATTTTAAGTGATCACTCGACGATTTGACCACTACTTGACCACTACTTGACCACTATTTGACCATGTCATTACTTATTTTACCATCACCGTTTCACTACGCGTACCATACCCTACAATTTAAGTGGTCATTCGACCATTTGACCCGTACTTGCCCATTACTTGATCACTACTTGACAACGTCACTACTTAATTTATCCATCTCTGTTTCACTACACGTACCATACCCTACAATTTTCTCACTTGAGCGATTGACCACTATTTGAACACCACTTGACCACCTCTTGATCATCACCATGTCACTATACCTACTTTCACAGACAATTTAAGTAGTCACTTGGCCATTTACCACTACTTGACCACGTCATCGATCACTTTAACAAACACAGGTTCACTACACGTACTTTCCCCTACAATTTAAGTGGTCACTCGACCACTTAACCACTACTTGACCGGTACTTGACCACTACTTGACCATTGCTTGACCACTAATTTATCACCCTTTAATCATCACCATATCATTACAACTACTTTTCCCTAAAATTTCCTCACTTGACCACTACTTGACCACTAATTTACCATCCTTTAACCATCACCATGTCACTACGACCAATTTTCCCTAAAATTTTCTCACTTGACCACTACTTGACCACTAATTTACCATCCTTTAATCATCACCATATCATTACAACTACTTTTCCCCTAAAATGTCCTTACTTGACCACCACTTGACCACTACTTGACCACTGCTTGACCACTAATTTACCATCCTTTAATCATCACCATATCATTACAACTACTTTTCCCCTAAAATTTCCTTACTTGACCACTACTTGACCACTGCTTGACCACTAATTTACCATCCTTTAATCATCACCATATCATTACAACTACTTTTCCCCTAAAATTTCCTTACTTGACCACTACTTGACCACTGCTTGACCACTAATTTACCATCCTTTAATCATCACATATCATTACAACTACTTTTCCCCTAAAATTTCCTCACTTGACCACTACTTGACCACTGCTTGACCACTAATTTACCACCCTTTAATCATCACTATATCATTACAACCACTTTCCCGTAAAGTTTTCCTCACTTGACCACCACTTGACCACTGCTTGACCACTAATACCTGGTACCCACCCCTTACCACTGAATGATATTACACTATATCCATTACAATCAACGATCTTTAGCTTTCAAGGTTTCATTTGTAACACGTGTTATGTTAGTGAATAAGCTACTATGAACATCTACATAGCACTAATAACCACCCTTATCAACTAATTTCACTAACCCATACCCACTACTATCCCCACCGCACCTATTCCTTCTATTCGTACTAATGCACACCACCAATGCGCTAACAGTTCAAAATATTTTAACACACCACTCACCCACGTTTTTACAACCCGTTACTTAATGACTTTTCCGTATGCACCCCCTCCACGTCTGTTATGAACCGACCACCGTCACACCCGCCGGAGATTTTCCCACACTTGCCGACGTATAACGCCCCGGTCCTACGTTCCAGAATTTTCCACTATGCCGCTACTTATTTAATATGCATTGTATTGTTTATACATGATTTAATAAAAAGTTATTATATACCTGATAGTGTTTAAGCCCGAACCGCCTAGTCTCACCCCACGCGCCCACCCCCTCGCCACCACCCCGCACCCCGTCGTTATTTATTTTTATTTTTTATTTATTTTATTTTATTTTATAATAATTAATTAAAATTTGTATACACCCACTCAATAGTTATCTGCCCTTAGAAACATAAAATCTTAGAATTATCGCCCTTAGATATGACCTAGATACCACCCCGTACCCCACCCAACTACATGACCGAGGGGGAGTGAAAATCAACCGAGGTCAAGGTCAAATGGTGGAGGCTCCACCAAATAATAGCCGAAACGTCCATTGTATACTACTTATACATCACATGAATGCACGAGCAGATATAAAACATCGAACACAACAATTTAACACATGCATAAACATGTGAAACACTTAACACAAAGAATGGCAATATAATATTTAAAACCTGCTGACAGATATTGACAGAAGCACGATTCTGGTAATAGAGAATAGCCACACACAATGTATAGCCACACACAGTGTAGGCTGTGATACTATACATGACACACGGCCTTGGCAAGATCAATATAACTTATTTCTTAGTCATACCACTTTAACGTTGAGGTGGCAAGTCTTAACGTGCCGGTCGATGGTCGCCGAAGCACAGGAGACAGAACGGCCCATGGCGCTCACCGTTAAAATGAAATATGGTAATGCTGTGGTAGACATTGCCATTAGATTGAGTTATATTAGGTCATCACACATACTAATTCATAGCTGCATTAACTAGGTCTCTTCAAATCTCCCTGCCCCTAGTTATTCTTCAATAAAACCACATATCCTGTCTCCACAGAATCCTTTACTTTGCTAATCGTCCATGATTTTCTTCTGTACATCAGGGTCGGCTCAGTATATCTCTTGTGAACCATTGTGACCGTAACATGCACAACAGATGATTGATGTGCGAAAGATGAGTGGTTGGAAGGGCCGAGGACAGAATATTCTTCTGTGCAATATTGCGCAGGATATTCTTCCTCTATATCCGGCTCCATGGCCGAGGAGTTAGCAGCTTTCTCCGCTAACCCCGAATACTCTCGTCACGTGACGCGACGAGAATTAGCAGTGGTTCGAATCGCAAAAGTGACTTATGAGAGTATGGAGCCGGTCGCTCAGAAAGTCGTGGCGTGCTGATGGGCGTAATCTAGCCTAGGAATCAACATACAGCTGAAAGATGCTGGTGTTGACCGCAATATCCTGAAACAGGATGGAAACGCGGAAAAAAAAAAAAATGCTTCCTCTATACATGAAGGGTTTTTCGTGTAGTTGTATCGATGTGTGTTTGTTTGTTCCGTGCTGATGAAATCTTTAGTCACAACGTTACTTTTGTTACATGTAATCGTGTTCTAGTAAAGCTTACCGTCTACTTCGCGATTTTTTTTTGGGGGGGGGGGGGGGGGGGGGGGTGTGGGCGAGGGGCGGGAAGATGAATTCAATGTAATGTACAAATAGAATTTTTTTTGGGCGCTGGCTAACTTTCAACTCAAGCTTAGTTCATACACACTATTTATAGTAGTGATTAACTGAATTTTGCGTGTGGGTTAACTTTCCCTATTAGCAGAATCAAAAACAGACATTCGCATACAGAACATCAAGACTACATAGAAGAGGTACACTGATAGAGAATGAAACATAAGATTACTGACTCTGGTTGTCCTCGTTGAGTGGTCCGATCTGGTTCCTGGCCGGGCATAAGCATTTCTGCTGGGGCTCTGTGGCAGAAGCAGATGGCGTTGCCGTGGTTACCTCCCTCGCTGAGCAAAGGAACATTTCGAAGAAGAAAAAAAAGTCTAAAGCTGAAAGCGTCAATACAAGTGCAACAGAAATAAGATAAAGCAGTGCTGAAGAGGAAACCAAATAATGAGAAATATAAGCGCGTAATGATAGCTAAGTAAACATTGGGATCTAAAAAAGCAATATATATATATATATATATATATATATATATATATATATATATATATATATTTGTATATATGAGAGAGAGAGAGAGAGAGAGAGAGAGAGAGAGAGAGAGAGAGAGAGAGAGAGAGAGAGAGAGAGAGAGAGAGAGAGAGAGAGAGAGAGAGAGAGAGAGAGAGAGAGAGAGAGAGAGAGAATCCACCATTATTATGGAGAAAAAAATGTAGCAATATACAGTGCACTAAACACCAGATTGAACTAAATTTGAAACAACACACCAGCAACCCATAATAAGAACATATGTGACTCCCCCAACTGACTTCACATTAACAAATTCTATACAACAAATAAACACCCCCATAAGCCTTCAGGAGGAACAAACATACACACATAAATATAACACCTCCAGGTTCTTGAATAGTTAACTAAACATCAACATTGTACACACACAGATCAAAAACTACTGCGAGAGAACAGAAGAGATAAGAATGTAATCAATTCTTAGCCATGCAACTGACCATGAGTCAACAGGCTACTTCTCAACATCTCAGCTTCTGAAGTCATACCCAGGGTGCATTCGGAGGTTCAGATCTTGTGGCACTATACTTCTGACATCCGGATGCTCATAGCTTGGAGCACTATACTTCTGACATCCGGACGGTCAGAGCTTGTAGCACTATACTTCTAACATCCGGATGCTCATAGCTTGGAGCACTATACTTCTGACATCCGGACGGTCAGAGCTTGTAGCACTATACTTCTAACATCCGGATGCTCATAGCTTGGAGCACTATACTTCTGACATTCGGACGGTCAGAGCTTGTAGCACTATACTTCTGACATCCGGATGGTCAAATCTTGTAGCACTATACTTCTGACACATGGATGCTTAGATTTTGTAGCACTATACTTCTGACACATGGATGCTCAGATCTTGTAGCACTATACTTCTGACAGCTGGATGTTCAGAGTTTACTTCTGACATCATCAAAGTTTTATTCTCTAAAAATACTGGATGAGATGTGGTTTGTTTTCTCTTTTTCTTTCACCCTTTATCCTCCCTTGGGGACATAGGCCCTGTCTCCAGGCCCTGTTTAGCTTCTAGGCCAAGAAACTCTCAAACCGTGTGTCCCTGTGACCTGGAATGATGGTCAGGGATACATTATGAACGTAGGTACGTAACTCAAAAATTAAAACCTACTTTGTATTTTCTCATTAAAGGCAACAATTTTCAAAGGTCAGTTTTCGTATATGTTTTCTTGGAAATTAAATTGTTTTTGCGCTGTTTACCCAATTGAAGTTATCTTTATTAAATTACAGATGCAAAAAGGCTTTCTAAAGTTTTCCCACAAAAACACCATGCTAAGCTAAATATAGAAACATCGCTGGAATGTTCACCATCGCTAGAGTGTTCACTAGATGTTCCACAGGGAATGCACAGAAGGTCATTTATTCATGCGGTTTTACTTGTAAAGAAGAAGCTGCATCATTTTTTCTTAAACATATGCTACTTGCTACCCTCGTACAGTCTGGAGATAAACTATGTGACATATACACAAAATATGTATGGTAAAAATGACTGTAGCAGCGTAAAAAAACTAGAAGGATTTGTAGCCAGTAGTAATGATCTTACACAATAAACCCACACAGTGGGAATATGTTTCTATCACAGTGCTCTTCTTCAGAGACCAAACAAAAAACATCATTACAATATAATGAAACCTGAAACAGATGTAGAAAATGTAACATGACAACAAGTATTATCCTTTAACAGGGAAAATAACAATAATAGAAGTATGGTAATAAACATGGGTGCTAATAGGTGAAAATAAGCAATGGGAAAGACAACAAAACAAACAATTTTAACGAACAAACACAAGAAAATTATAACAAAACCTCAGAACAAATACACAACGCTGCAAGGAATATACTCAAATGAAAATGTGTGCCAGATTTCAGCAGCTAGCAGGAACAGAAAAATTCACATGAAGCAAAATATCTGCTAGTATAGCACAGAGCTGGCAAACTTGTTTACATTCACTGCTGAATTCCAAGATGGCTGAAAGGAACAGCTATAAAACCTGTACAGAGAAAACAGTTCAAGTAGAAAGTAAAAGGTGTGGACTGACCTTTTGGCTGTTCTTTGCAGCTGCTGTGTTTACCAGATGTGATGTTCTGTATCCTGTGTAGAGGACAAAATGGTGGTGATTAACAGTGAATATGATGATACAGTGTTCAAGATGTGACAAGGACAACTGCACTAAATGTGACAAGGACAACTACACTAGCTGTGACGAGGATCATGATAAATACTGAAGAACTGTTCTGGATCTGCCAATCAAATTTTGTAGATCTGCTAATGAACTGTTTTAGATGTACCAATTAGATCTATTGGTGCAGTTTTAGAGGTGCTAATGACCTGTTTTAGATGTGAAGATGAATATGAACTGGCTTAGATGTACTAATGCATTCTTTAGATATATTGGCAAGTTCAGGTTTAGATAACATACTTTAGTCGTGAAGATGAACTATTTTAGGTGTGAAGATACACAATTATGGCTAAGAACACTGGGTTCTCCTTCGGGAGACCCGGGTTCGAATCCTCGATAAGGTGTGGATTTTTTCTGTCGGGGACAAAAACAAAATCCTAAACTGCACTGGCAGCCTTAAGCCTTCAGGCTCAATACCCCCCTGCCCTACACTGCAAGACACTATATGCAGTAGATGACAGTTTTTTTTTGACAGATGACTTGCTTTAGATGTAATTTTGAGATGCTTTAGATGTGACAAAGGACTGTTTCACATGTCAAGCTGAACTGTTTTAGATGTGATGCATTTTGTATAGATGTGACAATAAGGTGTCTTACATGTGACTTTTAACTATTTTGTAAAGGTGTGATGATGATGTTTTGTAAATGTGACATCACAAAGTGGATGTGATGATGATCTTTTGTAGATGTGACGATGATCTTTTGTAGATGTGACATCACAAAGTGGATGTGATGATCTTTTGTAGATGTGACATCACAAAGTTGATGTGATGTGACATCACACAGAGGATGTGATGATGATCTGTTGTAGATGTGACAACACACAGCAGATGTCCTCTGTAGTTATGAAGATGAATAGTAGACAACCCTGAACAGCAGAGGTAATGAAGACCACATTTGATCATGAACAACCTCAAATATAATCATGAACAGTATATGTGTCAATGAACTATTTTAGAAGTGTGCATAAACCATATTAGAGATGTCAATAAACAAATTTAGAGGTACCAATAAAGAGCTTTAGATACGCCAATGGACTGCTCTAGATGTGATCATTAAATGTATTACATGTGGCAAGCGGTACTTAATCTAATAAAATCATAAAAATGTTCAGTGTCTAGTTAGTAAGTAAGTAAGTAAATCTTTATTTTCCAAGGGTTAAGAATTGGGCACGCAGGCCCGTCTGACATTTTGCTCTTCTTCTCTATTTCCTCTCATACATTCTTTCATTCAACATCTCTTATGAAGCAATTCTTTGACAACAAAAGAACAATAAGCATTAAAATGCATGAAAAATAATCAATAATACATAACTCGTTGAGGCAATGTTTAACATGGGCATCATTAATATCCAAGGTGGATGTAACGTGCCATACATATGGGAATGTTTTTTTTTGTTTTTGGCTAGTCGTTCGAGATAATTTACCACTATTATTGTCTTTGTTGCTGTTTTTTTTTAAGGGGGCATGTAGTCTGTCCTGAGGTAGTCTTCAATAGGTTGCGACTGTATGTATAATGATTGGTGGTGTCTTTGATTTCTTGTGGAAAATTGTTCCACAACTGAGTGGCAGAGTATGCTAAGCTTGTTACAAACAATAAGCTTGTCATTGAGCTTACTATCCAAGAAGGTCAGAAGAAAATAAACAAGACAAGCAGTCAAAGACATACTTACCCTGACTGAGCCCACGTGCACTTCAGATTCTCGTCCCAGACACAGTATGGATCTTGTAAGGCAACACAATCTCTGCAACATTCAATGCAAGCATGTTACGTTACATGTAAAATCATCTTTACATATAAAATCATCTCATCTCATCTTGTTCCTCTTGTACCTTGAATCTTGTGGTGTCCTCCGTTGTTCTCACTATGAATTCACTGTTATATAAGTGTCTACATAAGTTTGTTAGTTGCTTACCCACTCCATATCATTTAAGGATTTCCCACAGCTTGTTTCTATCTACTCTATCAAATGCCTTTTCTAGGTCAACAAAGGCTAAGTACAGTGTTTCATTAAATTCAATTGATTTTTCTATAAGTTGTCTGAAAGCAAAGATCCTAATTCTGTGCATCCTGTGTTTTTCCTTAATCCAAGGTGTGTTTCACTTAGCTGGGGTTCTATTGTAGGTCGTAATCGTTTCTCAAGAATTTCGCAACAAATATTTTTCCAGTATGACTCAAAAGAGAAACCCTCTGTAAAATCATCAATTTTTTAAAGTGACTTTAAAATCATTATTAAATGTACCATCATCGTTGCATGTGACCTCATCGGTCACAAAGGACTATAATCTCCTTTTGTTTCTGGCTATTACAGGTTGATGGTGGTCTTCTGGGGCGCAGCTCTTCAGACACTCCTCGAGGTTATTGCTGGAGCTACGTAGTTCGTGCTCTAGGTGGCGCTTTCAGCCAGCAGTTAGCTGCTCTGTAAAAAGAGAGACTGAGCTCTACGGGATAAAACTCGATGCAATGAAGTTAATCCTCATGTAGTCTCTCCTTCTGGGCACGGATTTGAAGCCTGTCCAACCATGACCAACCTAGGCCCAATCTCAGCCAATCCGTATGTGCCATGCTGAATCATGACCTAATTACATCTTAATATGTCTATCCATACATGGACAGTTCCTAGTGCTCCAAACTATACAGAAAACAGTATCACTCTAAACTATTCATTATTCTAAACACTTCAATTCCAAACTATAATATATAGCAATTTAACAGCAAACGACACAGAAAACAGTATGTCTCCAAATTGTACAAAAAAACAATTCAACTCCAAACTATACATAAAACAGTTAAACAGAAAACATTCTGCAAACTATACATTAAACCATACGACTCCAAACTATACAGAAAATACGTCTTACTTGCATGTGGTGACTCGACTGCAGCGCTGTAAAGGAATGGACACCACTTTCTGTCTAGATACCACCACCAAGGACCCAGAGTGATCACTGTGGCCTTTCAACACCTTCAGGCTGACCACGGGGTCCTCGATGTCCAGGGCTTGAATGTCCTCTATAACCACGGTCTCCACTTTGGTCGTTCCTTTGTTGATGGCTTTAATAACTCGCCCATCATCTGTTTAACATTGATAATAACAAGTCTAATTAATAATAACACATCTATCATCTGTTTAACATATCATCTGTTTAACATTAACAATGACCCATCTATAATCTGTTCAACATTAACAGTAACACGTCTATCGTCTGTTTAACATTAATAATAACACGCCTATCATCTGCTGGCAATGAAATACATAAAACACAGGCAGGAAACACCAACCATGGTCTCATACCAGTCAATCCATATGTAGGAATGTTTTTTCTTTCTTAAGGCGAGAGTATCAACTTCATTGCACCAGATTTCAAACTCATATCACTTGGTCTCTTTCTGCAGGGCTACCTGTCAAAAGCGTGGTACATAGCACAAACTCCCTTGCTTCAGCGACCACCTCCAGGTGTCTCAGAGAAAATTGCACTCATGAACTGAACGGAGTCCGGAATTCAACCACAACCTTTGGAGCTAGCATGAGGGAAGCAGCTTAACCATGACATAATGGAGAGATTCCCAGCTTCACCCATGTATGTACTGCGCTGAATATATCCTCGCAACATTCGAATATGCCTTTCCAAAGATGGAAGGTATCAGTACTAGAGTAGCACACCCCGCTGGGTGAGCTTGAAGAGGGGATCGAGAGCTCTGCACCACAGTGCCGGGTCGGGAGACCAGTCTCTACACCACAGTGCTGAATGGGGAGATCAGACTCAACACCACAGTCCCGGGTCAAAGACCAGTCTCTACACCACAGTCCCGGGTCAGGGGTCCAGTCTCTACACCACAGTCCGGGTCAGGGGACCAGTCTCTACACCACAGTCCCGGGTCAGAAGATCAGTCTCTACACCACAGTCCCGGGTCAGAAGATCAGTCTCTACACCACAGTCCCGAGTCAGGGGTCCAGTCTCTAGACCACAGTGCCGGGTCAGGGGTCCAGTCTCTACACCACAGTCCCGGGTCAGAAGATCAGTGTCTACACCACAGTGCCGGGTCAGGGGTCCAGTCTCTACACCACAGTCCCGGGTCAGAAGATCAGTCTCTACACCACAGTCCCGGGTCAGAAGATCAGTCTCTACACCACAGTCCCGGGTCTGGGGTCCAGTCTCTACACCACAGTCCCGGGTCAGGGGTCCAGTCTCTACACCACAGTGCCGGGTCAGGGGTCCAGTCTCTACACCACAGTGCCGGGTCAGGGGTCCAGTCTCTACACCACAGTCCCGGGTCAGGGGTCCAGTCTCTACACCACAGTGCTGGGTCAGGGGTCCAGTCTCTACACCACAGTCCCGGGTCAGAAGATCAGTCTCTACACCAAAGTCCCGGGTCAGGGGACCAGTCTCTACACCACAGTCCCAGGTCAGGGGTCCAGTCTCTACACCACAGTCCCGGGTCAGGGGTCCAGTCTTGACACCACAGTGCCGGGTCAGGGGTCCAGTCTCTACACCACAGTCCCGGGTCAGGGGACCAGTCTCTACACCACAGTGCCGGGTCAGGGGACCAGTCTCAACACCACAGTCCCGGGTCAGAAGACCAGTCTCTACACCACAGTCCCGGGTCAGGGGTCCAGTCTCTACACCACAGTCCCGGGTCAGAAGATCAGTCTCCACACCACAGTGCTGGGTCAGGGGTCCAGTCTCTACACCACAGTACCAGGTCAGGGGTCCAGTCTCTACACCACAGTCCCGGGTCAGAAGATCAGTCTCTACACCACAGTCCCGGGTCAGGGGTCCAGTCTTGACATCACAGTGCCGGGTCAGGGGTCCAGTCTCTACACCACAGTGCCGGGTCAGGGGTCCAGTCTTGACACCACAGTGCTGGGTCAGGGGTCCAGTCTCTACACCACAGTCCCGGGTCAGGGGACCAGTCTCTACACCACAGTGCCGGGTCAGGGGACCAGTCTCAACACCACAGTCCCGGGTCAGAAGACCAGTCTCTACACCACAGTCCCGGGTCAGGGGTCCAGTCTCTACACCACAGTCCCGGGTCAGAAGATCAGTCTCTACACCACAGTGCCGGGTCAGGGGTCCAGTCTCTACACCACAGTCCCGGGTCAGGGGTCCAGTCTCTAAACTACAGTGCCGGGTCAGGGGTCTAGTCTCTACACCACAGTGCCGGGTCAGGGGTCCAGTCTCTACACCACAGTCCCGGGTCAGAAGATTAGTCTCTACACCACAGTCCCGGGTCAGAAGACCAGTCTCTACACCACAGTCCCGGGTCAGGGGTCCAGTCTCTACACCACAGTCCCGGGTCAGAAGATCAGTCTCTACACCACAGTGCCGGGTCAGGGGTCCAGTCTCTACACCACAGTCCCGGGTCAGGGGTCCAGTCTCTAAACCACAGTGCCGGGTCAGGGGTCTAGTCTCTACACCATAGTGCCGGGTCAGGGGTCCAGTCTCTAAACTACAGTGCCGGGTCAGGGGTCTAGTCTCTACACCACAGTGCCGGGTCAGGGGTCCAGTCTCTACACCACAGTCCCGGGTCAGAAGATTAGTCTCTACACCACAGTCCCGGGTCAGGGGTCCAGTCTCTACACCACAGTCCCGGGTCAGGGGACCAGTCTCGACACCACAGTCCCGGGTCAGAAGACCAGTCTCTACACCACAGTGCCGGGTCAGGGGTCCAGTCTTGACACCACAGTGCCGGGTCAGGGGTCCAGTCTTGACACCACAGTGCCGGGTCAGGAGACCAATCTCTACACCACAGTCCCAGGTCAGGAGACCAATCTCTACACCACAGTCCCGGGTCAGGGGACCAGTCTCTGCACCACAGTGCCGGGTCAGGAGACCAATCTCTACACCACAGTCCCGGGAACCAGTCTCTGCACCACAGTCCCAGGTCAGGGGACCAATCTCTACACCACAGTCCCGGGTCAGGGGACCAGTCTCTGCACCACAGTGCCAGGTCAGGGGTCCAGTCTCTACACCACAGTCCCGGGTCAGGGGACCAGTCTTTACACCACAGTCCCGGGTCAGGGGACCAGTCTCTGCACCACAGTGCCAGGTCAGGGGTCCAGTCTCTACACCACAGTCCCGGGTCAGGGGACCAGTCTCTACACCACAGTCCCGGGTCAGAAGATCAGTCTCTACACCACAGTGCCGGGTCAGGGGTCCAGTCTCTACACCACAGTCCCGGGTCAGAAGATCAGTCTCTACACCACAGTCCCAGGTCAGAAGATCAGTCTCTACACCACAGTCCCGGGTCAGAAGATCAGTCTCTACCTAACAGTCCCGGGTCTGGGGTCCAGTCTCTACACCACAGTCCCGGGTCAGGGGTCCAGTCTTTACACCACAGTGCCGGGTCAGGGGTCCAGTCTCTACAATACAGTGCCGGGTCAGGGGTCCAGTCTCTACACCACAGTCCTGGGTCAGGGGTCCAGTCTCTACACCACAGTGCCGGGTCAGGGGTCCAGTCTCTACACCACAGTCCCGGGTCAGAAGATCAGTCTCTACACCAAAGTCCCGGGACAGAAGATCAGTCTCTACACCACAGTGCCGGGTCAGGGGTCCAGTCTCTACACCAGTCCCGGGTCAGAAGACCAGTCTCTACACCACAGTCCCGGGTCAGAAGATCAGTCTCTACACCACAGTGCCGGGTCAGGGGTCCAGTCTCTACACCACAGTCCCGGGTCAGAAGACCAGTCTCAACACCACAGTCCCGGGTCAGAAGATCAGTCTCTACACCACAGTCCCGGGTCAGAAGATCAGTCTCTACACCACAGTGCCGGGTCAGGGGACCAGTCTCTACACCACAGTCCCAGGTCAGGGGTCCAGTCTCTACACCACAGTGCCGGGTCAGGGGTCCAGTCTCTACACCACAGTGCTGGGTCAGGGGTCCAGTCTCTACACTCAGTCCCGGGTCAGGGGACCAGTCTCTACACCACAGTGCCGGGTCAGGGGTCCAGTCTTGACATCACAGTGCCGGGTGAGGGGTCCAGTCTCTACACCACAGTGCCGGGTCAGGGGTCCAGTCTTGACACCACAGTGCCGGGTCAGGGGTCCAGTCTCTACACCACAGTCCCGGGTCAGGGGACCAGTCTCTACACCACAGTGCCGCGTCAGGGGACCAGTCTCAACACCACAGTGCCGGGTCAGAAGACCAGTCTCTACACCACAGTCCCGGGTCAGGGGTCCAGTCTCTACACCACAGTCCAGGGTCAGAAGATCAGTCTCTACACCACAGTGCCGGGTCAGGGGTCCAGTCTCTACACCACAGTCCCGGGTCAGGGGTCCAGTCTCTACACCACAGTGCTGGGTCAGGGGTCCAGTCTCTACACCACAGTCCCGGGTCAGAAGATCAGTCTCTACACCACAGTCCTGGTTCAGGGGTCCAGTCTTGACATCACAGTGCTGGGTCAGGGGTCCAGTCTTGACACCACAGTCCCGTGTCAGAAGACCAGTCTCTACACCACAGTCCCGGGTCAGGGGTCCAGTCTCTACACCACAGTCCCGGGTCAGGGGTCCAGTCTCTACACCACAGTGCTGGGTCAGGGGTCTAGTCTCTACACCACAGTGCCGGGTCAGGGGTCTAGTCTCTACACCACAGTGCCGGGTCAGGGGTCCAGTCTCTACACCACAGTCCCGGGTCAGAAGATCAGTCTCTACACCACAGTCCTGGTTCAGGGGTCCAGTCTTGACATCACAGTGCTGGGTCAGGGGTCCAGTCTTGACACCACAGTCCCGGGTTAGAAGACCAGTCTCTACACCACAGTGCCGGGTCAGGGGTCCAGTCTTGACACCACAGTGCCGGGTCAGGGGTCCAGTCTTGACACCACAGTGCCGGGTCAGGGGTCCAGTCTTGACACCACAGTCCCGGGTCAGAAGACCAGTCTCTACACCACAGTGCCGGGTCAGGGGTCCAGTCTTGACACCACAGTGCCGGGTCAGGAGACCAATCTCTACACCACAGTCCCAGGTCAGGAGACCAATCTCTACACCACAGTCCCGGGTCAGGGGACCAGTCTCTGCACCACAGTGCTGGGTCAGGGGTCCAGTCTCTACACCACAGTCCCGGGTCAGGGGACCAGTCTCTACACCACAGTCCCGGGTCAGGGGACCAGTCTCTGCACCACAGTGCCAGGTCAGGGGTCCAGTCTCTACACCACAGTCCCGGGTCAGGGGACCAGTCTCTGCACCACAGTGCCGGGTCAGGGGTCCAGTCTCTACACCACAGTGCAGGGTCAGGGGTCCAGTCTCTACACCACAGTCCCTGGTCAGGGGACCAGTCTCTACACCACAGTCCCGGGTCAGGGGACCAGTCTCTACACCACAGTCCCGGGTCAGGGGTCAATTCTCTGCACCACAGTGCCGGGTCAGGGGTCCAGTCTCTGCACCACAGTGCCGGGTCAGGGGTCCAGTCTCTACACCACAGTGCAGGGTCAGGGGTCCAGTCTCTACACCACAGTCCCGGGTCAGGGGTCCAGTCTCTACACCACAGTGCAGGGTCAGGGGTCCAGTCTCTACACCACAGTCCCGGGTCAGGGGTCCAGTCTCTACACCACAGTGCAGGGTCAGGGGACCAGTCTCTACACCACAGTCCCGGGTCAGGGGTCCAGTCTCTGCACCACAGTGCCGGGTCAGGGGTCCAGTCTCTACACCACAGTCCCGGGTCAGGGGACCAGTCTCTACACCACAGTCCCGGGTCAGGGGACCAGTCTCTACACCACAGTCCCGGGTCAGGGGACCAGTCTCTACACCACAGTCCCGGGTCAGGGGTCCAGTCTCTACACCACAGTGCAGGGTCAGGGGTCCAGTCTCTACACCACAGTCCCTGGTCAGGGGACCAGTCTCTACACCACAGTCCCGGGTCAGGGGACCAATCTCTACACCACAGTCCCGGGTCAGGGGACCAGTCTCTGCACCACAGTCCCGGGTCAGGGGACCAGTCTCTGCACCACAGTGCCAGGTCGGGAGACTGGTACAGTTTCTATCCCAACCTGACCCCAGTAAATGCAATTCTGTGTTCAGAGCTCAAACTTGAACTCCAAAGTTCCAACTTAAAGAGTTCAGTGATGAAGTTCCAATGGGATGATTACTCGTCTTAAGTAACTTCCCGTATCTGCCATGGGTTTATATATCGCCGAATATATATATATATATATATATATATATATATATATATATATATATATATATATATATATATATATATATATATATATATATATATAAAGTTGGAACCACGAATAACTAACTAACTAACATATCGCCGAAATATTATCTTTGCTAAATTTCATCTCAATTAAAATATCAATACAGTAGTTTCCCCTAAGCACCCTCCTTTAATCTGATATATAATTCAACATGTCTGCTAACATATTAACAACTGTTATGTCATAACTGTGACACCCCTACTTCCTATTTTCCACCATCCAATTTTGTTTGGTCCAAACTACCTTTTATTTAACCCTGAATCTGCTAACACCCAGTCTTTCAGAGAATGCACAAGCTACCAACTACACACACACACACTTTACATAGATACTTGTTTAATGCACATGCCAAGAACAACAGGCTCCTATCTTCCCATCATACAGTGAACAGAACCTGGCGGAGGCAGATAGAAATCTACCGCCGGGCGCTCTCAGTTTACAGAACATTAAAAACATTCTCAACCGACCGGCAGTGATTGCCAATATTTCTCACTTTATGGAGCGAACAACATTATCACAGCCAATCACATTAAACCCGGGGGAACAAATCTCCAGACAAATCTAGACATTGTGAGTGTGTGTGTATGTGCGCGCGCATCTGTATATCAAATATATATCACACCAGGCAAGTTTTTCCTTCTTCTAAAGTCGAACGTAGAACAGTGATAGCCATGTTATTGAATACAAAAATTACATCTTTGAAAACACTCTCTTTGAGAATCGTATCTCTATACGCTACGAAAAAGTAATATCTAAATGAGAAACGTATATTTCTCCGGGAAATGAAATCTCTTGCACGTTTCTGTACTCTAAAATACCCAGCATAATATGCAAACTGACAATGCTGTCGGCATATCTGATTAGAATAAATGAGTATGGGGTGGGAGTGGTGAAGACTTACCTGTGCCTACAAACATGACGTCATAATACCTCCCATCAGCCGCCAGAACTTGCCAGTCAATTGCGATCTGTGTGAACTTTGACCTGCAGGGAAATAAGATTTTAACCATCTGTATTTTAAGCAAGAAGAGTCGAGTCAAAAGCACTTGGGACATTCCTATACGTTCCTATCGCGTTCTAATTTTCAACAGCCAGCGAAGAGACTCAATATTAATGGTACTACTAGTAGCAGTCTGATTATATGTCCGTCTGACCTTTCCCCGGAGTGTCGACTAGATCCACTGGTCACTCCCAGCAGGACCATTCTCTCCAGGCGGTGATGATCTGCCCGCTCTTCTGCTCTATACACATGATCCCAAAGGCCCTCAACCACGCCTGCCTTATCATGCACCACTATCCCACCCAGCGGTGGAGACGCAGTCAATCTGTCCGCCTGCTCTTTCCTACGACACCAGGATTTTCTGCGGGGAAAATCCAACAGATGCTTTCCATTTTTGATTGTTGAATGGATGCCTGCCACTCTGCCCGAAGCATGCCTGTTTTCATCTTTCTCATTATACTTTGTGAGTCCGTTACAATTACCAAATGCGTGTGCCACTTGTCCTCCAGCCAGCGGAACGCCGCTGTGACAACCTCCATCTCTATTCTCAGATTAGATGTTGTGGTATCATATGCCAGGCTCTCCTGCACCAAACAACGTCCACCAAAATAAAAATAAATAAATAAATGAATAAATAAAGATTACATATGTATCTAACAGCTTCACTACGTATTCGATTCCTACTGTAACTGAATCGTTGTTGTTCCTTTGTTACTTTTGAAGACTTCTTCTTGCGACCCCTGCCTTTCATGATGACGCAATCTCGCGAGTTCTCGGGAACGAGCCGGTTCTGTTCTTTTTCTCGCTTTTTCAACCCCAGCATAGTCCACCGCGTGTTACTCTTTTAGTAACTGATGTTACTAGTGAGCGGACTTTGCGTGAGGGTTCTTCATCATCATCATCATCATCATGTACCCTGCCAACTGGCGTAAGGGTCCATGTCTCTCCACAGACCTCGGTCCTTGGTGGTCTGGATCAACTCTGCTGATGATATTCCTCCGTGCCACATTTTCACTCCATCCAGCATCATTTCTCTGAATCGGCATGTGCCTCTTTTCCCACTGATTATTCCAATTGTCTCGATATTCTCCACGCCTATCTTCTCATCACATGACCAAAGAATACCGTTTGTCTCTTTCTGACAGTTGCGAGAGAGTTAGCTTTCCCTATTACTAGCGTCCCTATCCAACAGGCGAACACTCTCCGACTTCTGAGGTACATTAATAGCATTAATAATGATTATGACGAACATGGGTTTATAGAACACATTAACCCTCAAATCTCTCTCTCTCTCTCTCTCTCTCTCTCTCTCTCTCTCTCTCTCTCTCTCTCTCTCTCTCTCTCTCCCTCTCATACAAAACACATTAGCATACTCCGCAGCTCAGCTATGGATCAATCTACCACAACAAATCAAAGACATCACCAATCTCTAGACATGTAATGGCAAACTATTTGAACACTAGCTCAGTACAAACTACATGCCCCCTTAAAAATAATAATAATAATAATAATAATTGTTATTATCCCAAAGGACAACTGGTATAATAAACATTCCCTTAACTTTGGTACATTACATCTACCATAGCTAGTTATAATTGCCATGTCAAAAATTAGTCTTAGTGAGTCATGTATTATTGATTATTGCACATTTCCCATATATTGTTCTGTTGTCTAAGATTAGCTTCATAAGTGATGCATGAATGAAATAATGTATGAGAGCAGAGAAATAAGAAGGTCAGAATGTCAGACGGACCTGCGTGACCAATTCTTAACCCTTTGAAAATAAAGTTCGTTCGTTGGTTCTCTCGTTGCCAGAATACCAACACATCATGTAATCACAACAAAAAACTTCACAATACATGCATAATAAAAGGCAACATTGCAGTTATAGACACATTTCAAGCGAACGAAAGAAGAAAAAGAACATAACCGTGATTTCTGACTCACAAAAAAATTTCAAATTCCGATTCCGACCACAAGTTAACTCTAAACTGAGCAGATAAAATACACGAGAGACAAGAACCTAACTCTCCGATCGAACTGTGTAAACTTAACGGCCTTTTTACAGCCCATTGCAGACTCGGAGCAGTACAGAATGAGCTGGCAGGTGTTGGGGGGCAGGGAGAACCAATTCACATTTTAACACTTCATCAGATTTATTTAACGTAGCCTTGGGGTTTCCAATTACATAAGAGAGGCTGCAAGGTGACACTGTCTGATTGTATTTATTACTCCACGTACAGCCGTTAGTTTATTGCCTCGTCATGGCCCCAGTTGAGGGATTTCCCTCCAACTTTGCCATCCCAACCCCAATTTAAGCGCAAGTCTCCAGGGCCCGTTTCCATGTAACTGCTGCATGCCAGACTTGGTCACTTGCTCAACTGGGGCATATCTTCGCGCCAGATGTGATATCTTGCTGCAATAGAAGCCATCTTCTGGCGGCCACAAGATTCTACAATCTCTGCTGTTAACTTTAGCGCTGGGAGAAATGTTCAATAGAAAATATTTATAGTGGATGCGAGAATATTTTCAACGAAATCTGGATCCGTTTCGTGGAAGAGGAGCGATAAGGAAGTGCTCCGCGAAAGGAATGTTTCCGTTTCAGGGATTGCGAGAGACAGGGTCTGTTAACTATTATTGTCTCTCACTGTCTCTCTCTCTCGCACACACACACACACACATACACACACACTGTGTGTGTGCATTCACATATTCTCTCTCTCTTTCTCTCTCTCTCTCTCTCTCTCTCTCTCTCTCTCTCACACACACACACATACGTGTCGAACGGCTCGGTAGTCACATTCCCCCACAAACTCTGTGTTCTTGTAAGGGACATACAAAGAACGTTCCAGAATTAAGAACACATTAGAATAGCTTTCAGAAGAACATTCTAGAATTGCTCACAGAAAAATGCTTAAGTAGTGCTTACTCAAGAACATTCAAAACTTTAATTTTGAAGAGCTTTCAATGAATCTTCAAACCTGACATTTCATTAATTTATTACTGAAGAAACTTACAAAATAAACAATTTATTGCTGAAGAACTCCCAAGGACTGCTTACACGACAACATCACATAATTTATTACTGAAGAATTTTCAATGATTACTTCATCAAGAGCATTCAATAATTTATTACTGAAGAACTTTCAATGAATGCTTGCACAAGAACATTCAATAATTTATTAACGAAGAACCTGCAATGATTGCTTACACAAAAATTCAATAATTTATTACTAAAGAACTTTCAATCAATGCTTGTACAAGAACATTCAGTAATTTATTACTGGAGAACTTTCAATGAAAGCTTACACAAGAACATTCAAAAATTTATTACTGGAGAACTTTCAATGAATGCTTGCACAAGAACATGCAATATTGTATACTGGAGAACTTTCAAAGATCGCGCACAGACAAGAGCGTAAAAGAAAAGAAAAACCGCTGACGTAAGAGCCTTCAAGAACTGTCTTCAGATGAACGTTCCAGTATTCTTATCTCCAGCCTTGCGGGAGGTAGAAGTAAAAGCCATAAAGTCTGGATGATAATTAACTTATTGAATGTGCAATCTTGATAGAAGCATTTGTTTGCCAGAAGGCTGGGGGGGGGGGGGGGGGGAGAAGAAGAATATCAAGCGGCTCTATGAAGCTAAGTTTGTTTAAAACTCTCTCTCTCTCTCTCTCTCTCTCTCTCTCTCTCTCTCTCTCTCTCTCTCTCTCTCTCTCTCTCTCTCTCTCTAATTTAACCTTATGAAAACAACCGGCATTCTACAGTTACACTGAACAGAAAGCCATTCAGGAAGTTAAGCTACTTGAACTTCAGTCAAAATACGAGCTGACAGTCGAGGGCTGAATATACTTGCAAAAGCCTATAGAACTAGCGAATTCCATTAAATGAGTAAACTTGCGACGAGGGAAATGAGCACTTTATTTCGTCAATATATTTGTCTTAGAACTTAATTCCAATTTAATTGGCACAGGTACTGAAAGTAAACACATTGTTTGGTATGAAATAGAATTTTTTTTAAAAAGTCATAGCAATTCACATGTAGTTAAAATAAGATACATCAAAGATGTTCAGCTTGCATTGTGATTAGAAGCAGCATAGTTTTATAGCCTGTACATCTAGTATGTTGATGTGGCGTGTAAGAGAAAACCACATGAATACGAAAAAAAAAACCAATGTATAGGACACTGATGGAACTATGACTGACTGATATAATAAAGCTAATAAATTCAAATATCTGGGGGGAATCGTAACATCCGATTGGAAGATGCGGGAAAGAGACTAAAGGCAAAAATAACAGAGCGACAGCTGCATTTCAGACAATGAAACGTATCTTATGCAAGTCACAATCATTGAATATAAGAAAAATAGTGCTGAAAGTTATATAAAATCTGTTCTACTGTGTGACAGTAAATCATTCAACGTGAACGAACAGATTAGGAAGAGTTTGAATGCACTGGAAATGTTGTTTCTAAGAGGAATGTTGTTAATAATTGGACTGCCACAGTAAATAATGATTGCCCGGAAAAGGGGGATAAAGAACATTATACATAAACATAAAAGGCGATATATAACGTTCTTTGATCTCATAATGAAAAGTAAGACATTGGAAAACATCGTAATAACCAAAAAACAGGTTGATATTGTGAAGTTATGTGATTCATCAGTAAGGTGAACCAAATATGCCACTGAATAAAATACTAACCAGTGGCACTTGCAACCAGTACACAAATCAGCAACCACTGCCGACATTCCTGTCTTCATTTTCCCGGAAATAAACAGGTCTGCTCTAGACAGCAGCCTGTCAACTCTGGTCTGAGGCTGCAGTCTGTAAGGTAATTACCCCACACATTCTCTTGCCGAATTGGTTCGCTTTAACGTTCGCTGCAAGACACGGCTGGTTACATCACATACTTTACCCGGCCAGGTCCTGTCTGTACGCAAATAGATGATGTCCTCGTGCTTCCACCACTAGCATCGTTATTGTGAGCATCGTCCTTGTTATCATCTTCAATGTTACCATAATCATTATCATCGGCACTGCCAACACCGTTATTATGATAATCATCAGCATACATATTATCCGTAATATTCTTGATTGTTTCCTTCAATGCTGCCTATATAACCGTCCCAGTGATCATTCACAGTTTGTGTAAAGTGTCTGGAACAGTGTTATTTATGTGAAATTCTGGAACAATGTTATTTATGTGAAGATCAGGTAACAGTGTTATTTATGTGAAGATCAGGTAACAGTGTTATTTATGTGAAGATCAGGTAACAGTGTTATTTATGTGAAGTTCTGGAACAATGTTATTTATGTGAAGATCAGGTAACAGTGTTATTTATGTGAAGATCAGGTAACAGTGTTATTTATGTGAAGATCAGGTAACAGTGTTATTTATGTGAAGATCTTGTATAGTGTTATTTATGTGAAGATCTGGAAGAGTGGTGTTTGTTTGAAGATCTGGAACAGTGTTATTTATGTGAAGATGTGGAACAGTGTTATTTATGTGAAGATCTGGAACAGTGTTATTTATGTGAAGATCTGGAACAGTGTTATTTATGTGAAGATCTGTAACAGTGTTATTTATGTGAAGATCTGGAACAGTGTTGTTTGTGTGAAGATCTGGAAAAGTGTTATGGATTGAACATGTGGCACGAAAGATGATCAGAGATTGAACACAAATGTTTGTGGAGCGCCGCCCGGCATAACGCACGATGATAACTGTATTTCATTTCCCAAAATAATCTACAAGCCAAATTAACAAACACGTTATATTCAGAGTCGGCATTTGCATTTTCCAAGGAACATTGTGGCTGTTATATAACTTTCCGTTGTTATTAAACAAACAACTAGTGTGGGGACTTGTTAATTAATTTTCCCCAAGAAAGTATGCCGGCAAGACAACGAAGCAAAAAAATATTGACAACAAACACAGAAAACAAATACATAAAAATCTTCTATCCCGAAGCTAAGACATTTAAATACTGTTTCCTACACTACTAACGGTTTAAGAATTGATTACGTGTTGTAGCAAGATTTCTTTCTTTCTTTCCTTCCTTCCTTCTACCTAACATATCCGCCTGTTTGTCTACCTACCTACCTACCTACCTACTTAAATAACTGTCTTTCTTTGTATCTGCCTGCCTGCCTAAGCGCGTACGTTCGTGCGTGCCTACCTACCTACTTATCATATCTGTCTGTCTACTTATTTATTTATATATTTATCAATTTTCTTTCCCGCTTTCTTTCTTTCTTTTTAACTGCCTGTCTGGCTAACCACGCGCGTGTCTGTCTGTCTGTCTGTTGTCCGTCCATCCGAACGTCCGCCCGTCTGTCTGTCTATTTATTTATCTCTTTGACTTTCTTTATGTCCGCCTTCCCTAGATACAGAGACCAGTAGTACCTTGCAGTCACCGACAAAACTCCCCGGATACAGAGCCAGTAATACCTTGCAGTCATCGACAAAACTCTCCGGATACAAAGACTAGTAACACCCTGTAGTCATCCACAAAACTCAACCGGATACAGAGACCAGTAATACCTTGCAGTCATCGACAAAAGACAAGAAGACAACGACAGCCAGGTTTGCCTCACGAATCACGTATCCATGTCTAGACATGTGACACTAAGGACTCATCAACACTAACCTGGATATCATGTAGCATTCACTCATTGCACTTATTAATATTACTCCGCGAGATATCTTTAGTTAGTCAGTCGTTAGATTATCCTCACTGCACATCGGACCATTAGGTCCGTAAGTGTTCGGATCCTTCATCAGTATCCATCTCTGCAATTAGCCGACGACGACACCAGTTCTGTGTTGGTTGATTACCCTTCCTTGGCACTATGTATAGGGCTCCTAACCGACATGACTGCACTAAGAACATTCCCATATGCGCTCCGTCCCCTCGTTACACAGCCAGCGAAGAGTCACACTACTAATCGTTCCCACCGCTATCTACTTGAAAGTTCTCCTGGTCTTCACTCTGAGTTTTGAGATACGTCCAGAACTTCTACCAATCCCTCGCAATCTCAGTCTATCCACATAAGGGGTCTCTATCTGTTCCTCAACCTTCTCCACAAGGCGCATGACCACCCCTCCCTTGTCCATAGGCAATCTACCACTAAGAGATGCTTTCCCTGCCAGCATATCAGCCTGTTCATTCCCCCCGCACTCCCACATGGCCAGAGCAAAAATCCACACAATTCTCACAATCTGTGACCTCTGAAGCAAGGTGAACCATTCCACACGAAACATTCCTTTCTCCACCTTAATAAGCATACTCCTTGATCCGTAATGAATAAAATGTATGTTGCAGTGTCTCCTCCAACCAACAAAAAGCCGCGGTTACAGCTTCCACTTCCATTCTCAAGCTGCAGGTCGTAGCCTCACATGCCAGACTTTTTCAAGAATCGTCCATTAGCCTTCGCAATGAAACCCCAACCACTACGTCTGTTACTCTGGATCAGTTGTTGCAGCTCAAACTATGTGCGGTCCGCTGCTACTGAATTACAATTGACTAGAAAATCACGATATATAAATGCACGCTCCGTAAAGTACATCCAACTAACTTTACTAATGACATAACAACGAAGTCATAAATAGTCATACACGCATGTGTGTCAATAGCAGTCATCCATTCTGCTCTGAACAATGTCACACGTGCTGTGTGAGTAATAAACTAAACAGGTTTTTTTGGGAAATCTCTGACAGTAAATATGTCTAATTGACCGTTGCCATGGCTACCAGACACAATTAACGCGGAATGATACCGCAAATTACTGAACTCAACATTCGATACTTTGGTTGCAGGCAGACTCCTGCAATAAAAATATCTTAATCTGACACCAGCGTGCTTGTTAACTTTCCCTCGCCGCAGGTAAAATGTTAACAATCTGTTCGTGCTCACAATATGATATCGCTGGAATGTCATGTACATGCTGGATAGAGGAACACTTCACCATAACCATACGTAATACAGAATTTGATTGTAGGGAAGAATCCACGATACAGCCCATAAGTGTTTAGTCTCTGGCAGCAGAAGTTGATTGCTTCTGTTATGAGCTGGGTAGTTGTTATAAGAAGGAACTGTCCTCATCTTGTTGCGTGTCTACCATGACAAAACCTAGTTATCACCAGAGAGTTTCGTACGAGAGTTTCCATATGGGTTCGAACATCAAATAAATGCAACAACAGCACAGCCGCCGCCACCACCACCACAACTAACAACAACATAACCAACAACAACAACAACATTCGTGGCTATAACCTGGGTTTTAGTTCGCAAACTAACTACGTAATAAAACACATTCTACGGATTTACTTGCAAAACACACAGCTAATTTTGCGTTAACATTAAAATAAAAATACCTTGGGGAATGAAGACACTCACATAAACCATAAACCATGACATACTGTATGTGAATTTCTTATTAATCGCCTTACAACAGTATCTAGCGAAGGAATATAATTTTCACCGAGTGTGGTATTTGACTTTTTAAAACAAGAAGTCGCTTCACCGGTTTTATAGCAGCCACAAACTAGTCAAATCAGCCGCTTTCTCTAATAGATGATAGTCATTAACTCGAAAGAATCAACAGACCGCACATAGCGACATAAATAAAGAACATCAAACAACATTCAGCACATTAAACAAGTGGGTTAAATTACAAAATATGATCACTCGGGCTTATGTATACAGCAATCTACAGCACATTAACCACGAGCGATTAAATTACAAAACATGGCCGGTCGGTCTACTGTACAGAGACACGGTTTATAGCAGTAGGATGCCGATAACAAAACTGGTCGGAATCTTTGACTCGATCATTGGACGTCGCTGTCATCGTCTAGCTCTTTATTTATCTGGGTAACGTCTGAGATATCTTCTTCTGCGTTCATCCGGAGTGTTTTGTTTTCAGACGTAATTGTGGTGTGTTTAAGTTAGGCACCCTTGGGCCGATACCCTTAGGCCAACACATCCGACTTTAGCGTGCATTTTTTAGTCAGGTTAGCATTCCTCGGGGACTCTCACATTTGTGGTGCCGTTCACATCCCAGCTGGTCAAGCTAGAACGGTCGAAGACAACACGGTCAGCCCTCAAGGGAAGGCAGGAACAGTCCATGGCATTTTCCGCACTCCGGGGAGGCTTCCTTAATTGCAGGGTCGACACATAGTGCTCTGAGACTGGGCTCACCAGAGGAGTCGCCACGTCCTGCTCATGGCTGCTTTAATTCCTCACTTCTATGTATTGGGCATTTCCTTTGCCACTGGTCGCTCCCCGCACAAACCAGGGACGGACAGTCTGCGGACGACATCCACTCAGCAAGCTTTGCATCGGACTTCCACGTAATGGATTCGCTAGCCATGAGTTCCATTTCGTGTTAACGAGACGTTTTTCCACCATTGACTACTCTCACTCTATGAGTATAGATACAGACTTTCATCGTAACCATTGTGTGCAACTGGGGCACTTCTTCCAACTATAGTAACTGCTCACGAGGTAGACTACATGTGCTGCCAGCTAAATACCTTACCTGCTTGCATCAGTGAGCGAGTAACGGCCAGGCCCTCTCATCCGGGGATCCTTCATATCCCCCAGCTGAGAGCCTTCGAACAAGTATCTAGACTAAGCATGTTGCGTGCTCATCATCTCACATTCCATTTTGAGGTAGGTGAGTATCGGCCCGGCTCTCACATTCGAGGGTTAATGGCTTAGGGGCGTTCAGCCATATCCCTCAGCTGAGAGCCTTAGGGTTTGTGTCCGGACCAGGAATTGGTGACATCGTGCGCCTGATTTGAACTTTTGACTGCTATCCTCAGTCTACCCGCAGAGCAGCAGGTTGTGTCTCTCTTGGTCTGGTCCCTGTCCCAAGGCCTGTTCGACATGTAGCTGTGCTTCCGTCGGCAGAGCTCTTGGGGTCATTGGGACACGCAATCACCTCTACCACGACTGGAGACACGTCAGAGGGGACGTCTGCGATATGAGGACCACCAAAGGTCAGAAGAAAATGGGGAAAGATATAAGAAAGAAAGAAAGAAAGAAAGAAAGAAAGACAGACAGAAAGAAAGAAAGAAAGACAGAAAGAAAGAAAGAAAGAAAGAAAGAAAGAAAGAAAGAAAGAAAGAAAGAAAGAAAGAGAGAAATATTGGACTATGAACGAGAGATGCAATGATATTAAGGTTACTTTTGTATTCCATCACACATGCTGTATTCCATCAAATATCATGCAGCGTTTTATCACATATAATGATAATTTACCGGTGGGTTCAAATCCGGATGTGTTTGTTGTATATTATCTAGCGTGAATATTGGCACTTCTGAACTTAAACATTACAGAAATTGTTAGGATATTGTCCAACAAGAAGAAGAACAATTCTAAAATCCTACAAGATTGGAACATCCAATAAAATTAGCCGACAAACAACTTCGTGTCTCGGAAAGTAACATACTAGGACACGCCTCTTCACACTAGGACACGCCTCCTCATATTAGGACACGACTCTGACATTAGACCTCTCAGGCTAGGACACGACTTTTAAATTTGACCTTTCACACGTCTCCTCACATTAGGACACGCCTTTCACACAAGAGACCACTCGCATGAAACTCTCTCGACGACTGGACAAGCACGTTGAGTTCATATCCACCAACACTCCATGAGGTACTCACTTGAAACTTGTGAAAACCAGCATGGGCCGTCTTCCCAAGGATGGTACTGCGTCATCCATGAGTGGATGCTTCTTAATGAAGTTGAGAGTGGTATAAGATAACTGTTGGCTGTCACTGGTGCACTGTGGATATAACATGGATATAGTGGGTGTCACTGGTGCATTGTGGATGTAACATGGATATAGAGGGTGTCACTGGTGCATTGTGGATGTAACATGGATACAGAAGGTGTCACTGGTGCACTGTGGATGTAACATGGATACAGAGGGTGTCATTGGTGCATTGTGGATGTAACATGGATACAGAGGGTGTCACTGGTGCACTGTGGATGTAGCATGAATATAGTGGGTGTCACCAATGGAGTTAAAATCTAGCAAAGATGAACTACTCCAGCATGTGCCAGCAGGGTAGAGAAGAAGTTTCTGTAAAATGGGTGGATCTGGGTATGCTAGGTAGGTGAAACTACGGAATCTAAGTATCCAACGTGGATATAACAATGGATAATTCATATTGTGACTGGCCCCTTGCCATCTTAACAGACGATAGTTTGTGAACTGCAGTTATATTTCTCCATAACGCAAAGCCTGGGCTGAATTTAGAGATCATGTGTTGCCCATACAGCATGATACCTCTTTCAGTCTGCTAGTTTACTCCACAGGAAAGGTAACACCAATACGTCTGGAACAAGACCAGCTGCAGAAGCTGCCGGATCAGCAAAGCAATGCTCAAACTGTCCGCCTGTCAGAGTTTCGATCCTAGACCAGTTGTTGGCCCAGGCTTAGAGCCTGGTCTGCCCTGCCATGTCATTATTCATATTACAGTAAAACCATATATCACATAGTAGTGGCAGAATCATTGTTGTCGACCAGGACGGCTCTGGGCTAAGTAAAGGACCCATCTAATACGACCCATTTAACATGTCCCATCTACCATGATCCATCTAACATGCCAAATAAAATATGACCCATCTAACCTGCTCCATCTAACATGCCAAATCAAAAATGACCCATCTAACATGCCCCATCTAACATGACCCATCTAACACGACCTATCTAATATGACCCATCTAACATGACCCATCTAATATGACCCATTTAATATGCCCAATCTAACATGACCCATCTAACATGCCAAATCAAACATGACCCATCTAACACGACCCATCTAATACGACCCATCTAACATGACCCATCTAACATGACCCATCTAACATGACCCATCTAATATGACCCATCTAACATGACCCATCTAACACGACCCATCTGATATGACCCATCTAATATGACCCATCTAACATGACCCATCTAACATGACCTGTCTGATATGACCCATCTAATACGACCCATCTAACATGACCCAATTAACATGACACATCTAACATGACCCTTCTAACATGATCCATCTAACATGACCCATCTAACACAACCCATCTAACATGCTAAATCAAACATGACCCATCTAACATGCCAAATCAAACATGACGCATCTAACATGCCAAATCAAACATGACCCATCTAATATGCTAAATCAAACATGACCCATCTAACATGCTAAATCAAACATGACCCATCTAACATGCCAAATCAAACATGACCCATCTAACATGCTAAATCAAACATGACCCATCTAACATGCCAAATCAAACATGACTCATCTAACATGCCAAATCAAACATGACCCATCTAACATGCCAAATCAAACATGACCCATCTAACATGACCCATCTAACATGCCCCATCTAACATGCCAAATCAAACATGACCCATCTAACATGCCAAATCAAACATGACCCATCTAACATGACTCATCTAACATGACCCATCTAACACGACCCATCTAACATGCCAAATCAAACACGACTCATCTAACATGACCCATCTAACATGACCCATCTAACACGACCCATCTAACATGCCAAATCAAACACGACTCATCTAACATGACCCATCTAACATGACCCATCTAATATGCCCAATCTAACATGACCCATCTAACATGACCCATCTAACACGACCCATCTAATACGACCCATCTAACATGACCCATCTAACATGACCCATCTAATATGACCCATCTCACATGACCCATCTAACATGACCCATCTGATATGACCCATCTAATATGACCCATCTAACATGACCCATCTAACATGACCTGTCTGATATGACCCATCTAATACGACCCATCTAACATGACCCAATTAACATGACCCTTCTAACATGATCCATCTAACATGACCCATCTAACATGCTAAATCAAACATGATGCATCTAACATGCCAAATCAAACATGACCCATCTAACATGCCAAATCAAACATGACCCAACTAACATGCTAAATCAAACATGACCCATCTAACATGCCAAATCAAACATGACCCATCTAACATGCTAAATCAAACATGACCCATCTAACATGCCAAATCAAACATGACCCATCTAACATGCCAAATCAAACATGACCCATCTAACATGCCAAATCAAACATGCCAAATCAAACATGACCCATCTAACATGACCCATCTAACATGCCCCATCTAACATGCCAAATCAAACATGCCCCATCTAACATGCCAAATCAAACATGACCCATCTAACATGCCAAATCAAACATGACCCATCTAACATGCCAAATCAAACATGCCCTATCTAACATGACCCATCTAACATGCCAAATCAAACATGACCCATCAAACATGACCCATCTAACATGACCCATCTAACACGACTCATCTAACATGACCCATCTAACATGAGCCATCTAAAATGCCAAATCAAACATGACCCATCTAACATGCCAAATCAAACACGACCCATCTAACATGCCAAATCAAACATGACCCATCTAACATGACCCATCTAATATGACTCATCTAACATGACCCATCTAACATGCCCCATCTAACATGCCAAATCAAACATGACCCATCTAACATGCCAAATCAAACATGACCCATCTAACATGACTCATCTAACATGACCCATCTAACATGACTCATCTAACATGACCCATCTAACACGACCCATCTAACATGCCAAATCAAACACGACTCATCTAACATGACCCATCTAACATGACCCATCTAACACGACCCATCTAACATGCCAAATCAAACACGACTCATCTAACATGACCCATCTAACATGACCCATCTAATATGCCCAATCTAACATGACCCATCTAACATGCCAAATCAAACATGACCCATCTAACACGACCCATCTAATACGACCCATCTAACATGACCCATCTAACATGACCCATCTAACATGACCCATCTAATATGACCCATCTAATATGACCCATCTAACACGACCCATCTGATATGACCCATCTACATGACCCATCTAACATGCCAAATCAAACATGACCCATCTAACACGACCCATCTAACATGACCCATCTAACATGACCCATCTAATATGACCCATCTAATATGACCCATCTAACACGACCCATCTGATATGACCCATCTAATATGACCCATCTAACATGACCTGTCTGATATGACCCATCTAATACGACCCATCTAACACGACCCATCTAATATGACCCATCTCACATGACCCATCTAACACGACCCATCCGATATGACCCATCTGATATGACCCATCTGATATGACCCATCTAATATGACCCATCTAACATGACCTGTCTGATATGACCCATCTAATACGACCCATCTAACATGACCCAATTAACATGACCCTTCTAACATGATCAATCTAACATGACCCATCTAACATGCTAAATCAAACATGACGCATCTAACATGCCAAATCAAACATGACCCATCTAACATGCCAAATCAAACATGACCCATCTAACGTGCTAAATCAAACATGACCCATCTAACATGCCAAATCAAACATGACCCATCTAACATGCCAAATCAAACATGACCCATCTAACATGCCAAATCAAACATGACCCATCTAACATGACCCATCTAACATGCCCCATCTAACATGCCAAATCAAACATGACCCATCTAACATGCCAAATCAAACATGACCCATCTAACATGCCAAATCAAACATGCCCCATCTAACATGACCCATCTAACATGCCAAATCAAACATGACCCATCAAACATGACCCATCTAACATGACCCATCTAACACGACTCATCTAACATGACCCATCTAACATGAGCCATCTAACATGCCAAATCAAACATGACCCATCTAACATGCCAAATCAAACACGACCCATCTAACATGCCAAATCAAACATGACCCATCTAACATGACCCATCTAATATGACTCATCTAACATGACCCATCTAACATGACCCATCTAACATGCCAAATCAAACACGACTCATCTAACATGACCCATCTAACATGACCCATCTAACAAGCCTTCATGTGTCCTGGGCATATGGTGCTATTCCCATATTACCATAGACCAATCAACACTCGACCTGTGATGTGGTCAGTATTACACTGGCCGCCTATACCTCCCAGGCCGTGTCCTGCTGTCCACTGTAGGCTGGGTCAACCTGTGAGTCCAGCTCCAACATTTTAAAGGCATTAATGGCATTTTAAAATCTGAATGGGGATTTAAGTACATGATCACCAGGTCGGCAAGCAAGTGAGCTAATCACTGTGCCACCTTGGCTCGCCAAGTCCTTAGAACTATGGTAGAATCAAACACAGAAGGCAATATAATCTAAGGAAGCTACAAAAAGGAATCAAAGAACCCAAACCACAAACACTTCAATTAGAATCAATATGGAGTAAGCAATTTTAAGTGTTTCAGCACCAAGTGAGCGATGTATATGCTTAGCCCTTCCTTTCGTGCTCCAACCATTGCATCATGGGTTATCTTAATTGTTAGTTTTGGTCACTGTATATTTATCCTCTTCTGTAAGTAACTTACTGGCGATGTTTAACAGAGATGTTTCCCGAATCTAGATCCCTTGATACTGTAGAACATTGATATGGAGTCTGTGGACAATGAGATGCCCAAACAAGTGGAGGCAACATCACCAACCCAAGCCCAATCCTAGCCAGTCCCCGTCTGCTGAGCTGAATCATGCCCTTGTTACATCCTAATATGCCTTTCAGCAAATGTAAATGTCCAGCATCATTTTTTCCCCACAACGATGATTTCTGAGCTCGAGAAGAGGAAGGAGAGCTATGCACACGATCCTTGTGTGTGAGAAAGGTCTCTTCACCTACCTCAAGATGGGATTGTGGTATCGTGTATGAGAAAGGTCTCTTCACCTACCTCAAGATGGGATTGTGTATGATGTCTCTTCACCTATCTCAAGATGGCATTGTGGTATTACGTATGGGAAAGGTCTCTTCACCTACCTCACTCTGACAAACGCAGATCCATTTCAGAGCCCATACATCTTAAAGGGTAAAACCCACAGCCTTCCATAGGATTAACCACTCAAACACTAATCCTTCTGGGGCAATAAGAGTTAACCATGTGTAAACTCTGGTACTGTTGTATTCAGAAAGTGGACAGACAGTCAGAAAGTGGACAGACAGGTGTTTGTGGTCTTTTAACAAAGGATGTGGTTAACTCACCATGACTGGCTGTGGCTTGGGAGTGTCGTCCCAGCTGATGGGCAGCCAATTGTGGAGGTGGGACTCCTGGCCTTTGAAGCGTCCTTTGAAAGTGTTCTCAATATCCGAATATGAGTAGGCACACACCGCAGACCCTCTGATGGCATTTCTGTGCGGACAAAGCAACAATAAAACACATGTAAAGCTGCTTTAACAAGTATTTTCCACAATAAAATCTCTATATAAATACTCAGAGGCAAGTCTGTAAGTTACAAATAACAGAAATGAGGTTTAAACTTGACTACTGGTTACAAATTGCTGTTATAAGCCGGGGGTGCAGAGTTGGGGTGAACGCTCAACTTTGCACAATACCCCTATGGCTTGTGCATTCATCACCTCTGGCAGCACAAGTGCAACTTCTGGCCTTCAAGTACTGAAACTGGTTTAATTAACAGGAGAAGGGGCGACGGCGAGTCTCTGGCGCCGTAAAACCTGACTGCGCTAGATACATACATATGTAGATACATACATACATGCGCAGACACGTGTGTACATACATATCTAAACTCGAGAAAGAAAAAATCTACTCTAGCAAAGGAAATGTGCTGAAGAGGGAGGCAATTAGCCAGGGGTCGCACCACCGTGATTATGCTTTGTGTATTTGCAAGTGTGAAAGTGTGTGTCTATGTGTTGATTGTGTGTGTGTATGTGTGTGTTGGGGGGGGGGGGAGAGTGTATATGTGTGCCTCACTGGGGGAGAGAGAGAGAGAGAGAGAGAGAGAGAGAGAGAGAGAGAGAGAGAGAGAGAGAGAATAATGTTATGTATAAGCACATTAGACACGTCAAAGGACAATAGAATATATAAGCAAATTAAGAAAACAGACACGGAACAAGGGAACTTACTCTGGCGTGTTGAAGACTCCATAGATCATGTCCGACCTGTCGCCGCTGTCTGAAGTCGGCCTGTAGTTGCCCTGGCCAAACTCCGAGGTGGCCTCTGGGGAAATAGCAAACGTGTTGTTGATCGGGGAATGGTTTCAAACATTCAATATTGGGGTAAAATTCCTACAGCAGCAGTAGCAGCAAAGGTAATATTAGTAGTAGCAGTGGTAGTATCAGAGTAGTAGTAGTAGTAGTAGTAGTAGTAGTAGTAGTAGTAATAGTAGTAGTAGTAGTAGTAGTAGTAGTAGTAGTAGTAGTAGTAGTAGTAGTAGTAGTAGTAGTAGTAGTAGTAGTAGTAGAAGTAGTAGTAGGCTGTGGAAATGTTTCTGAGGAAAATGGAAAGAATACCATGGACAGACAGAAAAACCAATGACCAAGTCCTACAAGAAACAAATGAAAACCGTAAACTGATTAGAGAAATTAGACATAGGCGGTCACAATTTTTGGCCACGCTATGAGAAGAAATACACTGGAGAACTTTGTGACAACTGGCAAGATCGACGGGAAGAGAAGAAGGGGAAGACAGAGAAGTAAGAAGTAAATACCGGGATGGCTTGGCCACGTTGTATGGTTGAGACAAGAACACTGAGCTGATCAACGACTCTGATGATCGCGTGAGATGGCGAAACATGACCGGCCACGCTTATCGTCATGGCCTATGATGATGAGTAGTAGTAGTAGTAGTAGTAGTAGTAGTAGTAGTAGTAGTAGTAGTAGTAGTAGTAGTAGTAGTAGTAGTAGTAGTAGTAGAATTTTCTTAGCCTCAAAAGACAGCAAATGAACCAAGTCCCACAGCCAAGATGAAGTATATAGTATACACGTAATATGTAATATGTAGTCACTGTTTGTACTCATGTTCATCAGACAGCCACACTAAACACACTAACACAATCATGAATGTTCACCGGACAGTCACAATAAAGAGAGGTTACAGATGAACACACACAATCGTGAATGTTCACTGAATAGTCATTAAAAGCACAAGCTTCACATGAACTGAACACAATCGTGAATGTCCAAACTGAACACAATCGTGAATGTCCAGACTGAACACAATCGTGGTTTTCAGAGTGAACATAGTCGTGAATGTCCACTGAATAGTCACTCTAATTAGAAACTAAGATAGATTGAACACAAACATGGTTGTTTATACTCACGGATTTCGTCAAAGTAGAACGGGTACTCTCCGGGTATTGAGCAGTTTAATCTGGCTTTGAAAAACGATGTGAAGGTGTTTTGATGAGTCTCTGACCCCCGGTCATTCTTACATACTCGGGCCACCCGAGAAAACACCGCCTGTTGAAGTGGAAACGTGAGACGGTTCATGGAAAGTGACATTTCATAAATATTTAAGGTTATAGGTACCAGGGAGAAGGTAACTTTTCAAAACTATATAAATTAATATGCAGTTGAGAGCAGGTGAATTTTCATAAACATATAAATTAATTGGTAGTTGAGAGAAGGCGGCATTACATAAATATATATGATAATAGGTAGTGGAGAAAAGGCGGCCTTTCATAAATATATAAGCTAATTATAAGTTGAGAGAGGTCGATTTTCATAAATATAAAGGTTTATATTTTAAAGAAGAACGTTGATTTAGACATTGTGGTGGTTTAAATATAGAATGAAAAGCAACATGGTAAGTGCATTCATTCTCTCTCTCTCTCTCTCTCTCTCTCTCTCTCTCTCTCTCTCTCTCTCTCTCTCTCTCTCTCTCTCTCTCTTATACGGGTGGGGGAGAGAGACGGTGGAGGGAGGAAGATAGAGAGTATATATGTATGTGTGAATGTTTGTCAGTAGCTTTGAGGAAGTGTGTGTGGGAGTGTATTTGTGTGGGTGTATTATTGTGTGGGTGTATGACTGAGTGTTTTGCGTAAATGACTGTATGTGTGAATATGTGTATGTGTTAGTTAGTTAGTTAGTCGCGGTTCCAACTTCACGGCAACGGGTCGTCCCCATATTGCTCCGTTCCTGTGCCAGTGAATATCACAAAATGCTCCCCACTGCCCCATGTGAACAATGGAATAGACAGGAGTCTCGGCAATCCAACAGCCCGCACAGGTACACTGTGCATAATGCCGCCACCAGAATGCCAACACAGAAGTCCTCCACGAAAAATACAGTTCATCGTCGATGAAAACGGCAGTCACCAGAAAGACTTCATTGACTGGGGTTTTATCCTATATGGCTCGGTCTCTTTCTTCAGGGCGACCCACCGAAAGCGCCGCACAAAGCACGAACTCCGTAGCTACAGCGACGACTCCCAGGAGTCTCCTGAAAAATGCACTCATGAACCGAAAAGACAAACCAGTCAATCCAGCAACAGCCGGCCGTCATCGTTCCGAACATGCAGTTCACGCGAAAAACAACCGCGGACAGATGCAAAAGTATTCCACGCGAAAATCACAGCTCACAGTGTCGCGCCACGCACTCACTCAGTAGCAGGGCGACGGAACCATAGCCTCCTTAGTCGCCTCTTACGACATACATGGTAGGCAACAGTGTTACTATTCTTTGCTCCCCTGTATGGGCCCCGGCAACACACGGGTTATGTGTATGTGTGAATGTCTGTACGTAGGCAGGTAGAAATGTGTATATGCATGTGTGAATGTATGTGTGTCTGCCTGCCTGCATGCCTGCCTGTCGTATAACGTTATATATGCATTGTTTATGTTCACAACATGAATTTTACAACGTTTTCTTTTCCTAAGTGAATGCGCAAGAGACGTGCGAGTCTAATTTATGACCCTTTGAAAAATAAAGTTCTCTCTCTCTCTCTCTCTCTCTCTCTCTCTCTCTCTCTCAGTTGTCTCTCCACGTATGTATTTCTGTCTCTTTCTCTCTTTGTGTCTGTCTCTCTATGTTTATCTCTCTGAAATGCGCGTGCACACACATACACCAACAACACACATCACATACACACACACACACCACACAAACACAACTCAACGCCAGTGTAACTAGAACACAGACTACATTAAAATCGTAAAGACTAGGAACAGTTGACACGGCGACAGATTGTACTACAGCACTCAGACAGATGGTGCAAGACACCAGTCCACACTAGATAAGATAGCCAGGGACCAAATGAGGACAGAATGAGACAAGCTGCTGAGACACGCTACACGACTTAAGGGCAAGAGCGATGTCTTAGAGATGAAGAATTACGATATTATATGTCAAACACAAGTAAATCAGACATCAACAGAAGATAACACACGGAGAGAGATAGAGAGAGAGAGAGAAAGAGAGAGAGAGAGAGAGAAGAGAGAGAGAGAAAGAGAGAGAGAGAAAGAGAGAGAGAAAGGGAGAGAGAAAGAGGGAGAGACAGACAGAAACAGAGCGAGAACTCGATAATCCAAAATACAGAAAGAGAGATAGAGATGGAAATGGAGAGAGAGAGAGAGAGAGAGAGAGAGAGAGAGAGAGAGAGAGAGAGAGAGAGAGAGAGAGAGAGAGAGAGAGAGAGAGAGAGACAAACCTTCCCACAGTTGATATTTTCCACGGCTGCTTCCCGGAAGAAGAAGAAAACCTTGTCGTTTTTATCGTAAGAACTCACAAAATTTGGCTCTGTGGAAATACAATGGCATACACACATCAAGACAGGTACAGCAGGGGGCTTCTCATTCGTTACATGTCACTGTCTCTCTAATTTATCTCACTGTTGAAACTCATTTTTCTCTCCCTTCTTCTTCTTCTTCCTTCTTCTTCTTCTGCGACTACTTTTTCGTGCTTTACTTCCTTTTCTTTCTTCGAGTGTCTAGTCTGGATTGGATATTGGCGAGACTCCCAAACCCTCTCTACTGGTTCACATCACCATCGTGTTCCACGCCGATATGCGCGAGAAGTCACTGTTTACCATCTCACACCATCTCCAGAGATCAGTTCTGTCCTCTTCTCCTAGTTACGCAATGTAGCCGAGCCAGCCAGGCATGTATGTTTATATCTTTGCCTAGCATTCGTTCTTTATCCATCAAGCTTGCCAGTTCTCACTAAGTTTATTTCTCTCCATAACGTGCCCAAACATATCGTGCCTTTCTAATATAATTTCTCTAATCAATTTACGGTTTTAATTGAAGATTTTTTATTTAGCAAATCCTATTACAGGACATCGCTGTCAATACCAGCATTTTACCGCTATTGTTGATTTCTTGGCAAGATTACGCTCAGTAGTTTGCCATTTCTTTCTGGGCGGCCGGTTCACATATCCGTAGGTAACGAGCGCGGCGAGAACCGATTCTCGTGCAGCCGCGTTTGCTCACGTGGATAAACGGTATTACGAAGAAAGTCGCTAACTGCTAGGCCAGGGAGACCGGCTGAAGATTATAGGAGTTGGCTAATGATATATGATAACTATTTACATGCAGGGATTTCTGTCTGACTTTGTTCTATTCTTCCTTGACACAATCTTTCACAACTATTAACATGCGGCAGTTTCTGTCTGCCTGTCTGTTATTTCTTGACATAATCTATAACAACTGTTTGTATGCTCAGTTTCTTTCTTTCTTTCTTTCTTTGACACTCCGCTTCTACCCCAGTGTATAGGGAAACCTACTAGCAGATAATGTAATCTGGATATTCAGTCATTGCCGTCACATACATAAGGTATGGTAGAGGTATATAACGTTGTCCTACCGAGACATTACTAGTAGACAGTGTAGGAGGCTGGATCTGTTGAGAATCTGAACAAGGTCGGAAACACTCGAAAACGTCCCACACATGAGAACTTGACTGTCAAGTTAGCATTTAGTTGGACAGACGCGTAGATGGGTATTGTGTAAGTATCTGGTGTGTGGTTATGTAGGCGGGTGGTTAAGAAGGTGGATGGTTATGCGGGTGGCCGATTAAGTAGGTAACTGGGTAGTTAGGTTGGTGGGTGGTTAGATACGTGAGTGGTGAGGTACGTGCTTAGATAGGTGGTTAGATAGGTATGTGTTTAAGTAGTGGCGAGTTAGGTAGGTGAGTAGTAAGGTGGGTAATTAGATGGGTGAATAATAAAGTAGGCGGGTGGTTAAGGAGGTAACTAGATAGATAGGAAACTGGGTAGTTAGGTAAGTGGGTGGGTAGACAGACAGTACTCACCATTGAGGAAAATGGAGTCACGTGTGATAGTCCTCACCAGGACGCTGTCATTGACCTTCTGTAGGATCAAGGGATCTCTCTCGTCTGCATCCGACACTGTTGCCGCGAAAATTTTATCATCTGCCAGAAGATAGAATGCACATGGTGAAGACTACACAGAAACACAACACCATCGCCTACTGCAAGTCGCCTGCCTCGCTCTATGAAGGTTTCTGGACTCCCCAATCGATTCATAAGTGCAATTTTTTCAGAGACCACTAGGGGTGGCACCGGAGCTACGAGGTTGATGCTCTGTACGACGCTTTCGACATACCGCTCTGGGGAAAGAAGGCCGAGCCGTATAGATAAAACCCGGTTCAATGAAGACGACCCTCCCATCTTTAACCCCTTGACTAACTACTGCTGATGCAAATACTACTACTACTTCATTATCATCTGTCTGGTCCCTCCTCAGATTGGGACATCGATGATTGTGACAACGCCTGTAGTCGTTGCTAGAGTGGAAATATTGGCCGGCTGGACAGACGATAGTTTGTAAAATGGAGTATCTCCATAGCATAAAGCCCGGGCTGAATATAGAGACCACGTGTTGTCCATGCAGTAGGATCCCTCTCTCGGCCTGCCTAGTTTACTCCAGAAGAAAGATAACGCAAATATGTCTGGAACAAGGTAAGCTGCAGAAGCTGCCGGATATAATTGTCCGTTTCCCATCCTAGACCAGTTGCCGACCAAGACTTAGGGCCTGCCCACCCTGCCATTTAGTATTTAGGTCGCATTTCCTCGCACTAGGATCAGGTTTGTACACCCCCAATTGCTCTTCTCCGCCCGAGGCCATAAGCAGAATGTGGTGTGTCGGTTTTGATTATCGCCTACCAACATTACCTCTAACAGAAAGTAGCTAGTACCTGTCTACTGTTTGGTATACGGTAGCTTAGTGACTAAGACCTGACTTCACAACATTGTCTGTCACACAACACTAAAATATTATATGACAAACTAGGAGCTTGGCGTGTTCAAGAGCTGCGTATTATCTGTACATCTCTAAGGTTACACATGAGAACACCAACAGTTGTAGAAATGCCATCTTTCCACACAGCAACCCCCCGGGGAATTGCCAGAATATTCTGGTACATATTATAGAATAGATCAACGAACATTCCCGAATACCCAGAAGGTCGTGGGTGTACCACGCCCGCTGAGGTCATATAATTCAAGGAGCACAGAACTGTCACAAAGTGCTAGGAATAATAAATGATCACAATTAAAACAGGTAGGCGCTGGTTGTGGCGTGGGTCAAATGAGATCTGCAGAAATCACAGAAACTGCCCTGGTAGTCACTCCCTGTCGATAGGCGGTCGTTATAGGATTCATGATCCCAAATACTGCGGTGGGTAGTTCCATCCATCCATCCATCATGTGCCATGCCGGTAAGCGTGGGCGGTCATGTTTTGCCATCTCACTCGATCACCAGAGTCGTGGATCAGGTCCGTGTTTCTGTCTCGACTATGCCACGGGGCCAAGCCATCCAGGTATTTACTTCTCGGTCTCCCCCTTGGTCTTTTCCCTTCGATCTTGCCAGTTATCACCAAGTTCTCCAATTCATTTCTTCTCATAACATGTCCAAAAAATGTTGACTATCTACGTCTAATGTCTCTAATCAGTTTACGATCTTCATTTGTTTCTTGAAGGACTTGTTTATTGGCTTTTCTTTCTGTCCATGGTATTCTTTGCATTTTCCTCAGAAACCACATTTCCACAGCCATCAGATGTTTTTCAGCTTGTCTGCTCATTGTCCACGCTTCACATCCATACAAAAGTACAGGTTTTATGTAGCACTTCAACACTCTTTTTCTCGTTTCAATCGATATCATTTTTTTTGGTCAGTATGTTTTTCATCTTGCAAAAGGCTACCTTTGCAATGGCAATTATTGTTCTAATTCCTTCAAGGTATCTCCCATCTGATGTTATGACTGTTCCGAGACAACTGTACCGATTCACTTGTTCAAGAATATGCCCATTTACGTGTATATTACATTGTGGTATTTCCTTCTTCCCAGTGACCACCATAATCTGTGTCTTTTTACAATTCAATTCTAACCCTAGTTCACTGTGTGCAACATGCGCATCTACTAAATGTTGCAGGTCCTGTTCATTGTCTGCAATCAAGACTGTATCATCTGCATATCTAATGTTATTGATGCATCGTCCCCCAATGTTGATTCCTTCAATATCTTCTACATTTCTGAAAATATTTTCACTGTACAGGGAAAACAGATCTGGAGACATTACACATCCCTGTCTCACTCCTCTCTTAATGGGCTGATATTGACCTACTTCATTATCAATTACTATTGCAGCTTGTTGCTTCCAATATATGTTTCTTAAAGACTAAGGTCTTATCCATCAATTTGTAGTAGGTCTAATCCATCAATTTGTAGATCTTCAAGCATCCTTATCATGTCGACATGTCTCACTTTATCGAAAGCTTTTGTGTAGTTAATAAAGCAAAGGTGTAGATCTTTGTTTACTTCTATAGAACGATCAATTACTGTTCTCAGTATATACACAGCACTTACTGCACCCTTGCCTTCTACAAACCCACATTGTTCTTCTCCTATTTCACGTTGCATGATAATTCTTAGCAAAATCTTCTTATTTGGGTAATTACAGCTTTCAATTTGTGTGTCTAGTGTATCCTCGTCTCTAATTCTTACCCCTACATCTGTAAGAACCAAAAAATACGTGTGTATTTATTTATTTATTTATTGTCTTAGTTGCCTCAAAGGGTTCTCCAATTGATATTTATGTATAACTTGGTGTAAACTGTTTAGGAAAAGTGGGTTATTCTTCTTATAGAATACTAGCTGACCCTGCCCGGCTTCGCCCAGACCCTGGTGGGGAGCATCTCATTTAATTCATATAAGTAGTCATATAAGTTCCCGTCTGTCTATCTGTCTGTCTATCTGTCTGTCTATCTGTCTGCCTGACCCTGCCCGGCTTCGCCCAGTCCCTGGTGGGAAGCATCTCATTTAATTCATATAAGTAGTCATATAAGTTCCCGTTCCCGTTACCGACTATCTGTCTGTCTGTCTGTCTGTCTGTCTGTCTGACCCGGCCCGGCATCGCACAGCTCCTGGTGTGAAGCATCTCATTTAATTTATATAAGTAGTCATATAAGTTCCTGTTCCCGACTGTCTATCTGTCTGTCTGTCTGTCTATCTGTCTGCCTGACCCTGTCCGGCTTCATTAAATTCATACAACAAAAAAAGTAACTTAAAAGAACGTTCTTCCACACACCATCCATTATTTTTAATGAAAACTCTTTCTAATCACCTGCATGACTACAGTAACTTCTTAAGCAGAAAAAGATGAGTTACAATGTTATGCATTGTGCATTATTTTTATGAAAACTTTGAAAATGCCTTACAGATTGTATCATTATTTATTATAAATCATATGCCGGTACATAACTATGGACAAAGAGTTTATAAATCTTTGAAAACGATGCCACAATATGACTATAAGTTATACAGAAAAGTTATGCCCCTTGAAATAACTTTTACAGAGTTAGGTCCCCTGAAATATATGAAATTATGATGAAAAATGAAAAATGAAATAATACTGAGTAAGCAGGCGATTTCACACTAACAAAATATCACAGTTGACAGCTCTGGAATGAAAGGAAGGCGTGTAGAAAATTTCATCTCAATCGGATGGGCCGTTCGCGAACGAATAAAGGACATACGGAGATACGCACATCCTTTTTTATATATAAGAAGATGTCGCGTGTAGTTGATTATCATGTCTGTCCATCTCTTCACTGACTGTTGTCTCATGTGCTGCCAATCATTTTCGATACCTGCTACTTCGCCATAAATCCACCGTTTGAGACTCAGTATAGCACGCACAATAGCGAAAATGCATCTTGTCTGTGACAACCATTGGACATAAACCGTGGACTATTTCATAGACATCATCATCATCAAGTGCCCTGCCAGCTGGCGTAGGCGTTCATGGCTCTCCATAGATCTCGGTCTTTAGCTTTCTGGATCAACTCTGCTGCTGATATTCCTCCATGCCACCGTCTCAATCCATTCAGCATAATTTATCTTGGTCTGCCTCTGCCTTTCTTCCCCTCGATCTTTCCAGTTTTCACGATGTTCTCCAATGCCTCTCTTCTCATCTCACGACAGAAGAAAGATGTTTGTCTCTTTCTTATTGTTGTATATAATGTTCTAGTTTCATTAGCCTGTTTCAGGAAGTCGTTGTTAGTTACTCTGGCAGTCCAAGGAATTCGAACATTCGTCTGAGGAACCACATCTCTGTTTTCGCAAACACTAAAGAAGAAAACTCATAACTGTAACTTAAATTGTTACACAAAGATTGGTAGAAAAACGTGGATTTAGAAAACGTTATAGAGGAAATAAACATGGAATAAAACTCGCCCACAAACAGAATCACGCCGAAGAACTAGATTCTTTGGCCGCGCTATACGGCAGCATGGCTGAGAGCAAACAATAGGGGATTCGTGGTTCCAGGTCGAAGAGACAGAAAGCGACCAATCCGGCAGAGGACATAGGACATTACTGATACTGCATGGAAATGCTTGAGGCAGGGAACAACCAACAGGGCAGAGGACTTAGGACATCACTGACTGTATATGAAAATGTATGAGGTGGGAACCGACAAACACGGTAGACGCCATATGATATTAGTGACACTGGATGACAATACATGAGACAGGTAGATAACAATGTTGAACATTGCAATAAACATGCTTGAGTTAGGTGGCAGAGGACATATGATATTACTGACACCAAGGGCTTGAAAGTGCACGACAGTCTCAAGGACTTGTTGCACCATCAGAAGCAACTGTTCTGGCACCACCTGTTAGAACAGGGCGCGATGACAGCTAGTTGATCTGACCAAAAAGCGACTAAGGAAGAAGGAACAAATAAGGAAACAACTTAAGGATACAACTTAAGATTCTTCTTCTTTTGCAAGTTAATCTCCGATTGGAGTGTGGGCCCTCAACCAACTCACCTCAATCCCTCCTTATCCTTAGCTATCCCACATAGCCTTGCCCATATCCTCCCTGTATTATTCATTTATGTTTCTTCTTCCCTTGCCCATGTGTTTATAAGTCCTTCCAACATAAGATTCCAACTTAATATACGTTGTATTGAAATCTCCTTTTGCAACAGTGAATCGGAAAAGACAACGTGCCGTACACAACTATTCGTTGTGTTTTCACTTAGTCGGCACTTTTCCAATGCTGCTGTGTGGGATGTTATACTCAGTTACCACCTAAGTATTCTTGTTTTCTGACTCGTGATCCTTAAAGAAGACTATTGAAAACGCTGGTCGTGTGTTTTTTCAGCTCCTTGCCACACTTTACCTTCATGTGTTCTAAGAAGCAGGTAACAACAAGCCACATCAGCGAATTTTACCTTGATATACACCAGAGATCTACGTCCACACACGACCATAAAACAGCAATATGGTAGAGAAGCATAGCTTTACCAACACATGCCAAGGGGAGGTGATCTATCGTGCTGCAAATGCATACCATTGCAACTGCATGTCAAAGGGAGATGATCTATCTCCTGCACACACAAAGCATTGCCAGCGTGACATTTTAACGTTCTTTTGTAACCCAAGGTAATCCTTTCTGGCTCACACAATGAACCTGTCGCCTGGCACGGCGGTAGCCTGGAAAGGAGTTTATTAAAAAAGCTTTGGTAACAGCTTTCAATGGAAACTCATTTAAAAGACAAACCATGTCGAGGAGAAAAATGCTATTTCAGAAAGACTGTAATGCAAATTATCCAATGTGAATGTGCAGGTTGTTCAACGTGTATGATCCATGTGGATTATCTCGCCTTTATCCCGTCTTCTGGGGCTGTTTTCCGGGATACAAAGGGAAACAACTTGAGACGTCAGGTATAGTATTTCTCCACCACTTCAGTGATACGCAACAATGGCAGAAAGAGGATCTCACGACCAGACACATCTAAACGTGTATTTTATTACACCGCTGCTGTCTGGGGGGATTAGGCTGGTGTATGTCGATAATAAAATAACTAAAGCCCCAAAAGAAAAGAAAAGAGAAAGAAAGTGGGGGGGGGGGGTGTAAATGGCAAAAGGCTCGACTTCATTGCACCTGGTTTGATCCCATATGGCTCAATCTCTTTCTGCATGGCAGCCTGCAGAAAGCGTCATATAAAGCACAAACTCCGTAGATCCAGTGACGAACCCGCAGGAATCTCCGAGAAAATTGCACTCGTGAGCCTAACGAGGTAGGCAGGATTTGAAACCGGATCTTCGGAGTGCGAGGCTGGCGGCTTAACTTCGCCAGGGAGACTCCCATATAAGAATTCCATGATCAAACCCGACCCCATCCCAGCCAGCCCTATGTACTGTGCTGGATCATCGCCCGGTGATACCCTAACATGCCTCTCTGCAGATGTGAGATTCCAGTACCAGACATGCATACCCCGCTGGTTGCTGTGCTAGGAGAGGGGATGGAGTGATCAGTAACACAATCCGCGTGGAGATAATACTGTGGTAGCGAGTCGGGAGACCCGTCAATATACTACTCTCATTCTCAAAGATAGTCCTTATCAGCGCTCAGACAAAATGACCGCTAGTTAATCAAAAAGCAGCCACAGAAAATAAAATCACTCATGTAGCACAGAAAGGTGTGACTACGGGCGGCCACAGGAAATAAAATCACTTAGCACAGAAAGGTGTGACCACGGGGCGGTTTCATGAAATAAGATCATAAAAGACAGCTAACCAACTACCGGGCCGGGGACACAAAGACGGTGGAAAGGGGTATATTTGAAAATCACATTGACAGCTGGCAAAATTGCATTTTGAAATATGAGCAACTTTCACAAGAGGGAGTACAAACTGAAATCCCACGAAAGTCTATCGCGTTTGTTTGTGCAAAATTTCTGAGTATTTATATTTAACTAGCTGACCCTGCCCGGCTTCGCCCAGACCCTGGTGGGAAGCATCTCATTTAATTCATATAAGTAGTCATATAAGTTCCCGTTCCCGTTACCGACTATCTGTCTATCTGTCTGTCTGTCTGTCTGTCTGTCTGTCTGACCCGGCCCGGCATTGCCCAGCTCCTGGTGTGAAGCATCTCATTTAATTTATATAAGTAGTCATATAAGTTCCTGTTCCCGACTGTCTATCTGTCTGTCTGTCTGTCTATCTGTCTGCCTGACCCTGTCCGGCTTCGTTAAATTCATACAACAAAAAAAGTAACTTAAAAGAACGTTCTTCCACACACCATCCATTATTTTTAATGAAAACTCTTTCTAATCACCTGCATGACTACAGTAACTTCTTAAGCAAAAAAAGATGAGTTACAATGTTATGCATTGTGCATCATTTTTATGAAAACTTTGAAAATGCCTTACAGATTGTATCATTATTTATTATAACTCATATGCCGGTACATAACTATGGACAAAGAGTTTATAAATCTTTGAAAACGATGCCACAATATGACTATAGGTTATACAGAAAAGTTATGCCCCTTGAAATAACTTTTACGAGTTAGATCCCCTGAAATATATGAAATTATGATGAAAAATGAAAAATGAAATAATACTGAGTAAGCAGGCGATTTCACACTAACAAAATATCACAGTTGACAGCTCTGGAATGAAAGGAAGGCGTGTAGAAAATTTCATCTCAATCGGATGGGCCGTTCGCGAGCGAATAAAGGACATACGGAGATACATAAATAGATACACACATCCTAATTTATATATAAGATTAAAGGTCAATATTAGCTTAGTAATTGCAACAAAAGCGAAACGCATTGGGTATGTGTGCACATATTATATGTACATATATACTCAACTGCCGTGCGATCTGGCGTGGGCGATCGTGCTTCTTCAAATCTCCTGATGTCGAACTGTTAAAATGTTAGTTGCATGTCCTTGTGCAGCTCGTCGCAGTCAACCTCGGTTTGTTTTTGCTGTTTGTAATTTAGTAGATAAGGTCAAGTTCAGTAGTTTCCTATTGCTTTCTGAACGACCGACGGCCAAATCATTGTATGAAAACTAATGTAAGGCGGTCTGCTGTGTTTCGAACGTGGTAGCGGGATTGCGAATCGTGTTTTAACTCCTTCGCCACAGCGTCGTCTAATAAACAATTCAAATGTTGATTTGTTTCCCATGTAACAATAACAGACTGTCTAGAATAATCTCTAAATGTCTTTCTCTAACTCGTCCCTTAAATAATTCCAGCTGCTACACTATGTCCCAATATTTCTCTTCTCATAACATTCCAGCTGCTACAATATGTCCCAATGTTTCTGTTCTCATAACATTCCAGCTGCTACACTGTCCCAATGTTTCTGTTCTCATAACATTCCAGCTGCTACACTGTCCCAATGTTTCTGTTCTCATAACATTCCAGCTGCTACAATATGTCCCAATGTTTCTGTTCTCATAACATTCCAGCTGCTACACTGTCCCAATGTTTCTGTTCTCATAACATTCCAGCTGCTACACTGTCCCAATGTTTCTGTTCTCATAACATTCCAGCTGCTACACTGTCCCAATGTTTCTGTTCTCATAACATTCCAGCTGCTACATTATGTCCCAATGTTTCTGTTCTCATAACATTCCAGCTGCTACACTGTCCCAATGTTTCTGTTCTCATAACATTCCAGCTGCTACATTATGTCCCAATGTTTCTGTTCTCATAACATTCCAGCTGCTACACTGTCCCAATGTTTCTGTTCTCATAACATTCCAGCTGCTACACTGTCCCAATGTTTCTGTTCTCATAACATTCCAGCTGCTACACTGTCCCAATGTTTCTGTTCTCATAACATTCCAGCTGCTACACTGTCCCAATGTTTCTGTTCTCATAACATTCCAGCTGCTACACTGTCCCAATGTTTCTGTTCTCATAACATTCCAGCTGCTACATTATGTCCCAATGTTTCTGTTCTCATAACATTCCAGCTGCTACATTATGTCCCAATGTTTCTGTTCTCATAACATTCAGCTGCTACAATATGTCCCAATGTTTCTGTTCTCATAACATTCCAGTTGCTACACTGTCCCAATGTTTCTGTTCTTATAACATTCCAGCTGCTACACTGTCCCAATGTTTCTGTTCTTATAACATTCAGCTGCTACACTGTCCCAATGTTTCTGTTCTCATAACATTCCAGCTGCCACACTGTGTCCCAATGTTTCTCTTCTCATAACATTCCAGCTGCTACATTATGTCCCAATGTTTCTGTTCTCATAACATTCAGCTGCTACAATATGTCCCAATGTTTCTGTTCTCATAACATTCCAGCTGCTACAATATGTCCCAATGTTTCTGTTCTCATAACATTCCAGCTGCTACACTATGTCCCAATGTTTCTGTTCTCATAACATTCCAGCTGCTACACTGTGTCCCAATGTTTCTCTTCTCATAACATTCCAGCTGCTACATTATGTCCCAATGTTTCTGTTCTCATAACATTCAGCTGCTACAATATGTCCCAATGTTTCTGTTCTCATAACATTCCAGCTGCTACACTATGGCCCAATGTTTCTGTTCTCATAACATTCCAGTTGCTACACTATGTCCCAATGTTTCTCTTCTCATAACATTCCAGTTGCTACACTGTGTCCCAATGTTTCTCTTCTCATAACATTCCAGCTGCTACAATATGTCCCAATGTTTCTCTTCTCATAACATTCCAGCTGCTACAATATGTCCCAATGTTTCTGTTCTCATAACGTTCCAGCTGCTACAATACGTCCCAGTGTTTCTCTTCTCATAACATTCCAGCTGCTACAATATGTCCCAATGTTTCTGTTCTCATAACGTTCCAGCTGCTACAATACGTCCCAGTGTTTCTCTTCTCATAACATTCCAGCTGCTACAATATGTCCCAATGTTTCTGTTCTCATAACGTTCCAGCTGCTACAATACGTCCCAGTGTTTCTCTTCTCATAACATTCCAGCTGCTACAATACGTCCCAGTGTTTCTCTTCTCATAACATTCCAGTTGCTACACTGTGTCCCAATGTTTCTGTTCTCATAACATTCCAGCTGCTACAATACGTCCCAGTGTTTCTCTTCTGGCAAGTATCTGTAGTACATTCCGGTGTTTCTCTTCACATAACTTGCCAATTGCTGAGTATCTTCAGCGTCTTCTGTAAAACCACCATTTTGTGGCATCAGTAAGTATTTGTTTTGTAGCATTAGTAAATCTGTGTTTAGTGGCACCAGTAAACATTTATTTTCATCATCAAGTGCCCTGCCAGCTGGCGTAGGCGTTCATGGCTCTCCGCAGATCTCGGTCTTTGGTGTTCTGGGTCAACTCTGCTGATGGTATTCCTCCATGCCACTGTCTCAATCCATCCAGCATCATTTCTCTCGGTCTGCCTCTGCCTCTCTTCCCCTCAATCTTTCCAGTTGTCACGATGTTCTCCAATGCCTCTCTTCTCATCACATGACCGAAGAAACTGTTTGTCTCTTTCTTATTGTTGTATATAATGTTCTAGTTTCATTAGCCTGTCTCAGGTAGTAATTGTTAGTTACTCTGGCAGTTCAAGGAATTCGCAACATTCGTCTCAGGAACCACATCTCTGTTGCTTCTAATTTCTTCTTAATTTGTTCATTTACATTCCAAGATGCATTCCCATACAGCAAAACTGGTTCTACATAGCATTTCAGCACTCTCTTTCTTACATTCAGTGATAGTGACTTATTGCATAATATATCTTCATTTTCTGAAATGCGGCTTTTGCTTGCCCCTATTCTGCACTTAATCTCTGTTGTACATCTTCCATCTGGTGTTATAAATGCCCCTAGGTATTTAAAATTATCAACTTGGTTAAGAATTTTCCCTTCCATTTCTATTTCACATTTTGTTTTGTGGCATCAGTAAATCTTTCTTTTGTGACTTCAGTAAATATATGTGTGTCATGAGGTAAATATGTTTTGTGGCATCAGTAACTATTTGTTTTGTGCATCAATAAATATTTATTTTGTGGCATCAGTGTACATGTGTTTTGTGGCATCAGTAAATATGTGTTTTGTGGCATCAGTAAATATTTGTTTCGTGAAATCAGTAAATATTTAATTCTTGGCATCAGTGAATATTTGTTTTGTAGCATCAGTAAATATTTGTTTTATAGTATTAGTATTTGTTGTGTAGCATAAGTATATATTCGTTATGTAGCATCAGTAAGTATTTGTTTTGTAGCATCAGTAAATATTTGTTTTTTGGCATCAGTAAGTATTTGTTTTGTAGCATGCGTAAATATTAGTTTTGTGCCATCTGTAAATATTTGTTTTGCTAGTTTACTAATGGATCCTAAACGCATAGCCATATTTTAAATATTGGTTTGATGTAACTTGCACAGAATGATGCATTTAAGTTTTAATGACGTAGGCATATTATAATCTGTTCATGTGATAAAATGCAGTGTTTATTTGTCTTATCCTGATCTTCCCACTCACTCACGCACGCACGCGCACACACACTCACAGAGAGAGAGAGAGAGAGAGAGAGAGGGAGAGAGAGAGAGAGAGATACATAGATATAAAAGACCACAAACAAATCGTTAAAATTTCACGGACGAAACACACATATACGCATGCAACTCATATATACAGATACGCGCGCGCGCGCACACACACACACACACACGCCACCGACTGGGAGAGATACGTGCCCACAAACAAGAATCCTCCACCCCCCTCCCTCATATCAAACCACATTCAATGCTCAACTCTCCCGTTGTTGGGAAGAAAATACCAAAAAATCCCACCAGCGATAAACATATGGTAGAGCATGTAACACTGAACACCCGGATCCCCTCCAAGAACTCTGAACGCCCACAATGACAGAAAGCCAGCTTTCCGTTCTGAGGTGAATTGAATGTCTGCCCGACAGAGGGTACAGGAAATACCACGCAAGAACTATGAATGAATCCTTTGTTACAGATAGCGCAAGTTGGCATCACATGGGTACAATTTCCCTGCTTCAGTGACAATGATCTCAACTGCAGCAACCCATCATCATCATCATCATCATCATCATCATCATCATCATCATCATCATCATCATCATCATCATCATCATCATCATCATCATCACCGTCATATAACGGGTTCTTTACTGAGCATCGCTCTCGTCACGGCTCGCCAAGAAGCATATTATCCACAGCTAGCACTCATGCCTCCATGCCGAGGGTGTCTGCCAGGTACTGTGTTCATATTTGTGCTCCTCGCCCCACGTCTCTTCTTTCAGGAGCCATGCCTTCCATTAATATTCGTTTTAAGTTAACAGTTTGCATTTTATTTACAGGACGTTGCAAACACTCCTATCTTCTATTTTGTTGTTGTTTCTGTTTCTGATTGTCTAGAGAAATTTACGTACAGTAGTTTGCCTTTGCCGGTCTCTCTGGACGAGGGGTTACAACACTTCCTCCGTAATCTCGTTTATCACGCAGTCTCTTAGCGCGCTTGGAGCGGTTCGATCCCCGCTGGTGACTTGCGGGATAACTGAGCCGGGCGCTCAGAAAGCAATGGCAAACTACTGTGCGTAATCTTGCCAAGAAATCAACAGACAGCTGAAAGATGCTGCTGTTGACAGCGATGTCCTGTAAAGGATATGCGAATAAAAAAAAAAAAAGTTTGCCTTTGCTTTCTGAACGACCGACGCTCATACGATTGTTATAAATCAACACATAGCGGTCTGCCTTCAAATCGTCTGAAACTGATGTCGATCGTGGGATGCTGGATTGTGAATCGCTGTCATTACCTCTTCGCCACGGACGTCATCCATGGCAAACTACTGAACTAACATTGCCGAGTCACTCACAAACAGCCAATAGATGTTGGTGCTGATTGCAACTGCCTGCAACGGACACGCAGCTAAGTTATTTAACCTATGAATTTACCTAATGATATCCAACTAACTTTTAAAACCGATTTCATCTGCTGTCATTGACTTGAAATGTAATGTATAGATCTGTAATGTTCTATCTTGTATACTACTCACTGTGTTTTTCAGTTCACTCAGTGTTCCACGAGAGCGTATCTCCCACTGGTGTTTCTCTAGGCCAGAATTTTAACATATCTATTTACCTCACAACCTGCAACTAACTTTTGTAACCAATATATTTTCCCCCGCATATCCTATTTACAGGACATCGCTGTCATCACCAGCGTTTAACCGAAGTTGTTGATGTCTTAGCAAGATTACGCTCGGTAGTTTGCCATTGCTTTCTGAGCGACCGGCTCACATACCCCCGTAAGTAACCAACGCGAGGCGATACGCTACAGAATCTCGCGCAGCTTGTTCCCCTACGTGGGTATACGGGATTATGGAGAAAGTCGTTAACCCCTTCGCCTGGGCGACCAATATATATTCGGTTTTACTTCGTTCGCTAGCTGTGAACTCACACGTAGTCCATATGAGTGCTACTGCTTCTAGTGCACTGGACCGATTCTTGCCTGTGGGGTAGCTTTTCCTATTACCAGTGTTCCTCAAGGGAACCTACTCCGACTTCTGAGGTACTTGTAGTTTACGTCACCAAGTCAAGGACAAGAGATCCAGATTTTAGTCCAACTGATGGGTGTAGGGATTGAACCCTCTACCACGCAATCAGCACGCCGGAAGTTTAAAAGTGAGCCCTCTTATCCATTCGGCCACACTGACATACACCTCTGTATTTACCCAAGGGCATGCAACTAAAATTTTTAACCTCTGTATTTATCTAAGGACATGCAACTACAGTTTTTAACCTCTGTATTTTTTATCTAAGGACATTCAACTAAATTTGTTAACCTCTGTATTTATCTAAGGACATTCAACTAAATTTGTTAACCTCTGTAAAGGACATTCAATTAACTTTTTTATCCTATGTAATTACTTAAGGACATGCAACTACAGTTTTTAACCTCTGTATTTATCTAAGGACATTCAACTAAATTTGTTAACCTCTGTAAAGGACATTCAATTAACGTTTTTATCCTATGTATTTACTTAAGGACATGCAACTAACGTTTTTAACCTATGTATTTACCTAAGAACAGGCAATTAACGTATTTAACCCGTGTATTTACATAACCTCTATTTACACAAAAAGCCAGCCTACCCGACAAGACCTGTACGTATTTCAGCTGGCAGATTCCAAGTCACCCTGACCCTCTTATTGTGGCTTACATGTAGGAAACTGTTCCTTGATTTCTTGCAGGTTTACTTTTTTCCCCACTGAGGCATTTAGCGAGCAATGCTGCATCCAATCATCTGTCATTTCCCCGCAGTTACAAAAAATACAACACATGCATGCCCGCACGTGCAGGAATAACAATGATAGAGGCAGATATATGCTCACAGAGCTGCAGGGATATTATTACCCAGGCACAACCTTTCTTTGTCTCAAAGCAGGGGGATTACCTTCCATCTCTGGTCCCCTAACCAAGAAATGAAAACGATTTCCCCATTTTCACAACATAGAGGAGCAGGTAAACAATGGGTGTGCATGTACGTAGACGTTTTTTGTGCACAGCAAATGTCACGTGGGTTCTGTTGTTGGGTTGTAATCAGGAATGAAGTACAACTGCACTAGAATAGACACACATCCACTATCAAATGTCTGCTGAGAATGGAAGAAGTAAGATAGTGTTATCTCCAATGGGGAGTTTAGGGAAATAAGCTTTCAAATAATCTAGTGAAACAGGAACATACGAGCGAATGAACGATCGGACGAAGTAACGAACGAACTACAGATCCGACGAAGTAACGAACGAACGGACGAAATAATGAACGAACGGACGAAATCACGAATGAACTAGGGAACGATTGAACACACCAGCGAACTAACATACGATCCAACAAACGACCGATAGGACCAAACAGAGAACTAACTAATCAACGAAGGAACTAACAAATGAACGACCCAACGGACGAACTGACGACCGATCAGAAGAACTAATGAAGGAAGGACCGAACGGACGAACTGCCAGACAATTCCTAGAACATTCTTGAAATTATCCGGTGCAAATATTATGAACATGGGTCGACTGCGAACCGTGCTAGTCGTAAAACAGGAATCATTCCACTACTGAGGATTGATCCCATACCACTGTCTTTGTGAGCAAGCGCACAAACTACTATGCCACCGCAACACAATGGAGGTCTCAATGGCTAAATGGTCAAGCTGCCTGCCCCGAGCTCCGAAGGCTGCCGATGTGTCTTTGGACTCCGTCATTCGGTTCACGGATGTAGTTTTTTTTTTTTTTTTTTTTTGGGGGGGGGGGGTGTTTTGAACCCTGGGGTCGTCGCTGGAGCTACGGAGTTCGTGCTTGGTGTGACGCCTTCAGCAGGCCGCCCTGCGGGAAGAGACTGAGCCGTGTTGGATCACACCCGGTGCAATGAAGTCGAGCCTCTGGCATTTAAACCTTGTGAGCTCCGAACAGTGGCTAAGATCTGTCAACTTAAGCCCGAAGGAGCCGGGTGTGTCGGTCGAAAGGTGTAAAATATCGCAACTCTGCTGTAAACAAGCACGACGCAATTATGTTCAAAAGACACATTTCTGATAAATGACGACGACGGCAATAACGGAGGCGATAGAGGGAGAAGGAAGAGGAGGGGCAGAAGGAGGAGGAGGAGAAGAAAAGGAAGAAGATTGGCTGAATGGATTGGAATGCAGGTTCTTAAACATCCATTGTACTGATGCCGAGGTAAGAGGTTCAACCCCTACACCGGAAAGCTGGAATAAAATGTTAACCTCGTCCTTGACCTGGGGACGTAAATTACAAGTATCTCTTAAGTCGGAGTGGGTTCGCCTGATGGCGAGGGACACTGGTAATAGGGAACTAATTAGTGTATATGGACTACGCTTGAGTTTAAAGCGAGCGAAGAAGAAGAAGAAGAAGAAGAAGAAGAAGAAGAAGAAGAAGAAGAAGAAGAAGAAGAAGAAGAAGAAGAAGAAGAAGAAGAAGAACTTCGACTTTCTCATCTATAACTGCAAAGTTCAGAAATCGCTGAGATGTACAATTCTATAAATAAAGCACAACTTAGAGATAACACATTTGCATAAAAAGAGACAGAAATCGTGAACAAAATAGCGGGCACGGTGCGGAGAATTGCTCGTGACTCCACAGAAGAAATGGCCGGATATCCGCTGCCTGCTGACTGTACCAGAGATTTGTGATAGTTCTGGCGTGTTGTTTAAGAAGGAAGACAGCTTTAGCACGGGGTCCTGTTCCTGCACAGGGAATATGTTGTTAGACCCATATCTGTATAGACCAGTCAGCTCTAGATAGTGTGGCCAATATCCCACCGGCCACTTTAATTTCCCGAAAATTTGTTAAGACCCATTTTAGGTTGGGTCGCCCTGGAGGCAGATCAATTTAAAAAAAAAAAAAAAAACTCCACTTCGATGAGGATTCGAACTTATTGTCGCTGGGCGGGCAACAAGCGTGCTAGCCACTGCACTACCTGTCACTGGGTCGGCGGGCAACAAGCGTGCTAGCCACTGCACTACCTGTCACTGGGTCGGCGGGCAAGCGTGCTAGTCACTGCTACCTCGTCACTGGGTCGGCAGGGAAGCGTGCTAGTCGCTGACACCTCGTCACTGGGTCGGCGGGCAAGCGTGCTAGTCGCTGCCACCTCGTCACTTGGTCGGCGGGCAAGCGTGCTAGTCAAAGCGCTACCTCGACTCTCTCTCCCCCCCCCCCCTCCCCCATATATCCTATTTACAGGATTTGCATTCAATACCAGCATATTTCAGCTGCTGTTGGTGTCTTGGCAAATTTCGCGTTCAGTAATTTGCCATTGCTTTCTGAACGAACGGCTCACATACCTTTCCGTAAGAAACCAACGTGACGCGATCCGCTGCCGAATCTGTGTTTCGTACGGGAGTATACTGGATTACGAACAGCGTCCATAACCTCTTCCCCAAGGAGACCGGCACTTTAGCGTTTAACATACGCAAATGGGCATGGGTGGTGTAGAAATGGAGCAGTCACCTCTAAGTGGAGAAGATCCTAGTACCCGTCTAGTGGTGTGAACGATTAATTTACACAAAAGTGAACGGACCCACAGCAGTTTCTACCATGCTTGCCGTCCACTCAGTAGTCATGTTTCCGACAGAGATCTGGGTGGGTGTGTGTGTATTTTTGTTTTGTTACTTGGCCTGAGCTCGATGGTGGTATTAAGAGATTATTTCATCTCATAGCCAGGAATTTACTAAGGACATCTGTGTCAGATCAGACGGACTTATAGACAGACGGATAAACAGACAGAGAAACAGGCGGACCGAAAGACTGTAGTGAGAGAGAGAGGGGGGAGAGGGAGAAGATGGGAGTGTCAGACAGACAAATCTGTGTAAGACGAGAGGGGCTGACAGACTAATCTGTGTAAGACGAGAGAGAGAGAGAGAGAGAGAGAGAGAGAGAGAGAGAGAGAGAGAGAGAGAGAGAGAGAGAGAGAGAAGACAGATAGACAGACAGATAAACGGAAAAACTAAGCTACATATGATAGAGAGATAGACAGACGGACGGACAGACAAACTAACCTGTCTAAAACAAGACAGACTACACAACTTTGGAGAGAGGGAGAAAGACGGACCATGAGATTAATCTGTGTAAAACAATAGAGAGAGAGAGAGAGAGAGAGAGAGAGAGAGAGAGAGAGAGAGGCGAAGCGAGAGAAAGAGCCAACCTATGCATATTATTTTCAAAGGGTCACAAATTAGGCACGCAGGTCCGCCTTACATTCGGCCGTTTTAATCTCTAATCTTTCGACTAGCTACCTACATTTATCCAATGTGCATGTTACATTAACACTGGGGAAAAGATAATGTCAAATGATTGCTGTGAACATAAACAATGCATATTACAATGTTTTGAGACAGGCAGACATAAACACGTACATACCACATCCATATCTAGTTACATCACCTACAAAAACATTCAGTCTTGCACCGACACAATAACATTCTCTCACACATACATGTATGCCCACACACAATCACAAATCCACTAACAAACAATAACTCTCTCTCTCTCTCTCTCTCTCTCTCTCTCTCACACACACACGCCCATATATACTCATTGATACATAAAGCAAAGCAAACACGTACTCAAAATACACATATTCATACACTAATACGGTTACAAGCATGCATTCATACATATATACACACATGCATCATTTACAGAAATAATCACACAGCCAAACACCAAAACAATCACACACGCCATCACAACACCAGCTCACAATCACACTAACATACCTACCTACCTACCCACCTACATGCATACATACATACTATCTCTCTCATACAGACACCCCCCCCCCCCCCCCCCCCGCGAGAAAAAAACAGACAGACAAATCTGTGAAAAGCGGAGAAAGTCAGACAGACGGATCGTGAGACTAATCTGTTTAATACGAAGGGAACAGACAGACAGAACGGAGAGAGGGATGGGGGTATGTCGACCGACAGACTGACGTCGACACGTAGCCGTCTCAACAAAGCGGTGCTGAGGTCAAACTTTTCCCCATGTTTAAATACCCCAGTGAGTAATGACTCGGCAATACTGGAAGACTGTGCTCAATCACCCGGCCGATCCAGCGGTCTTCACCACAGACATAATCATGGCTCAGACAGCCACCCCTAGCCAATTCCTGGCGTCCCTCACACTGATCATCATCAAGTGCCTTGACGACCACATCTCCAAAGCTTCCAGGGAATGTTTTCGCTTGTTTATTAAGTCTTCATGATTCGCAGCAAAATGCTAAAACGGGCTCTATGTAACATGCAAGAATTTTTTGCCTAACATAAAATAACAAAGGGCTTTTAGCACCCGACTAGGTCTCAGTAATAAGAGTTGTGGAGCCAAGCTATCTTCTATGAAGTATTTATCACTTTTAACTTGTTGTGTATAAAGCAACTCACCTTACAGTAATTACGTTTATCCATATGTGAGTTCGGCACCACCACCATCATCATCATCATCATCATGTCGGTTAATCCTAAGACGTGTTTTGCTCGTTTTGAACTCAAGCGTTGTCCAGACACACTACTTTTAGTAGTGCTGAACTGAATTTTGCGTGTGGATTAGCTTTCACCGTTGCCAGTGTCCCTCGCCATCAGATGTACCCACTCCGACTTCAGAGGCACTTGTAATTTACATCCCCAAGTCAAGAACGATAGGTCAACATGTTTAGTCGAACTGTCCGGAGTAGCCTCAGCATCAGCACACCGGATGTTTAACAACACGCGTTTTTATCTATTCGGCCTTGCTGACCTACAGACGTGTTTAAACCGTCTCATCCTCCCTCTTCACTTACTCCTATTCTCAGCAACCCATTTAACGCTCAGGCGATGCTTCTCGGGTGTACATTTCCCCTAGAAAGCCATCTGTTTCCCCTTGCCCTGGATCTTGCAGAGGGGCAGACAGAAAGACAAAGGGATACGGAGAAAGAGAACAGGATAAAGTGTTGGTAAAGCCAGCTTTAATCAGAACACAATCGAAGGGAAAGTGTTGGTAAAGTCACATACAATCAGATCACGGCGAAAGAAAAAAAAAGTGGATAAAGTAACCAAGTATTAGAACACAATGAAAGAAAAATTGTGTAAAAAAAAAAAAGTCACCTATAAACAGAACACAACCTAAGAGAACCTTGGATACAGTCACAATCTCCGTAACGACTGGCGTCACTGTAATGGCCCTTTACGGGATAATAAGCAGAGGCGTCTCTGCGGTGGTTTCCTGTAAGGAACGAACCCTACAGAGTGGCATCCGGAGATACTCTTATATGGCGAGTGAAGATAACAGACCTTGTCGTTGACTCAAGTTTTGTAGTTTCTGCGAGAATATTTTCTGCATTTGTACGGTGTCAAACCACCTAATGCGTTGCATGAAGGGGAGAGATCATGTTGAAATAAAGATAAAGGAGAAAATGATTTCAGATAGGTCATACACTGAGCGTGTGAGAAGTCAGATGGAGCGTGGTGGTGGAAATGGCCATATGTTCACATGCATCCATTGTGGACAAACATTTACGGCGCAAATTAGTCTGATCAGACACATTCGCTACCGCCAAGTTATTATGCCTTTTTAAGCACAATGTAACAAAATATCGTCATTCAAGACGGCAAAGTTACAGGGGGACTGTGTGAAAACTCAGTGATTCATGAATGAATCAAAAGCTGTTGCTGATAATGTCTTCCTTCCGGTACAAGAGTTCAAGGTCTGGTGTGGGTTGGGGGGACCGGTTACGTGTTTCGTTTGGCAGCCAAAAGCTGCACGCTGTTTCCGCTTATGTAACAATCTGGCATGATTCATCTATGAAATCACTTTCTGAATGATACGGCCACTTGGGATGTTTCGTGTTTGTATTTCTCTTGGAGCAAATTTGCATATCTTTGACATCGTTCACAACTGTGCACAATAACTAATAATTGCATGTACGTTACAATACACTGTGATATCTCGAGATTGATTTTCATTGCAATTTTAAGTTCAGTAGTTTGCAATTGCTTTCTTAAAGTGTAGTCGAGAACTACAAGCGTGAATGAATGGTTGGATGGTGGTTGGTTATAATATCATAGAAGACTGAGCTTTAACTCTTAAGTCCGGAGACGGTGATGTAGAAAGTTTGACGTAACGGTTAGACAGAAGGTGTGCTGAGAGATGTAAAGCTGGTGTCACATATGTAAAGCATGTGTCAGATATGAAGACTTGCGTCAGAGATGTAAAGCTTGTGTCAGAGATGTAAAGCTTGTGTCATATATTAAGACTTGTGTCAGAGATGTAAAGCTTGTGTCAGATATGAAGACTTGTGTCAGAGATGTAAAGCTTGTGTCAGATATGAAGACTTGTGTCAGAGATGTAAAGCTGGTGTCACAAATGTAAAGCATGTGTCAGAGATGTAAAGCTTGTGTCAGAGATGTAAAGCTTGTGTCAGAGATGTAAAGCTTGTGTCAGAGATGTAAAGCTGGTGTCACAAATGTAAAGCATGTGTCAGATATGAAGACTTGTGTCAGAGATGTAAAGCTTGTGTCAGAGATGTAAAGCTTGTGTCAGAGATGTAAAGCTTGTGTCAGAGATGTAAAGCATGTGTCAGATATGAAGACTTGTGTCAGAGATGTAAAGCATGTGTCAGATATGAAGACTTGTGTCAGAGATGTAAAGCTGGTGTCAGAGATGTAAAGCTTGTGTCAGAGATGTAAAGCTTGTGTCAGAGATGTAAAGCATGTGTCAGATATGAAGACTTGTGTCAAAGATGTAAAGCATGTGTCAGATATGAAGACTTGTGTCAGAGATGTAAAGCTGGTGTCAGAGATGTAAAGCTTGTGTCAGAGATGTAAAGCTGGTGTCAGAGATGTAAAGCTGGTGTCAGATATGAAGACTTGTGTCAGAGATGTAAAGCTGGTGTCAGATATGAAGACTTGTGTCAGAGATGTAAAGCTGGTGTCAGATATGAAGACTTGTGTCAGAAATGTAAAGCTGGTGTCAGATATGAAGACTTGTGTCAGAGATGTAAAGCTGGTGTCATATATGAAGACTTGTGTCAGAGATGTAAAGCTGGTGTCAGATATGAAGACTTGTGTCAGAGATGTAAAGCTGGTATCAGATATGAAGACTTGTGTCAGAGATGTAAAGCTGGTGTCAGATATGAAGACTTGTGTCAGAGATGTAAAGCTGGTGTCAGATATGAAGACTTGTGTCAGAGATGTAAAGCTGGTGTCAGATATGAAGACTTGTGTCAGAGATGTAAAGCTGGTGTCAGATATGAAGACTTGTGTCAGAGATGTAAAGCTGGTGTCAGATATGAAGACTTGTGTCAGAGATGTAAAGCTGGTGTCAGATATGAAGACTTGTGTCAGAGATGTAAAGCTGGTGTCAGATATGAAGACTTGTGTCAGAGATGTAAAGCTGGTGTCAGATATGAAGACTTGTGTCACAAATGTAAAGCATGTGTCAGATATGAAGACTTGTGTCACAGATGTAAAGCTTGTGTCAGAGAATGAGAGCACAGGGAAGTGGGAGTGAGCAAGTGGGTTTCAGAAAGGTGAGTCAGAAAGTTAGAAAACTACATGCCAAGAGATTACTGGACAGACGGACGGATATACAGATATGTAGGTAGCTAGTCATATAGATGGGTGGATGGATGGATGGAAGAATAGACCCATTGATCGAGAGAGAGAGAGACAGAGAGAGAGAGGGGAGGGAGAGAGAGAGAGAGGGGAGGGAGAAAGAGAGAGAGAGAGAGAGAGGGAGGGAGAGAGAGAGAGAGAGAGAGAGAGAGAGAATAAAGAGAAGGGAAGGTGTGTGAGATTAAAATTGACAGTGTTAAGACAATACAACAGAAACCAACAACAGAAAGCAGATTATAATCAGTAGTACAACACAACAGACACTAATCTAAGTTACATTTTAAAAAAAAAACACACACACACACAAACAACCGAAATAGGAAGGAGTCGGGAAACTGGATTGGAAAATACTTGAAAGAAATTGCTGCTTTCTGTAGGTCATGGCCAGCCAACGTTTAGTTTCCTGTTTGGTAGTTTATTTATTTATTGCTTTTTGTTGTTGTATGTTTTCGCTCGCTTGCTTTGAATTCGAGCCTAGTCTACACTGAACTGATTTTTACGCGTGAACTAGCTTTCCATATTATCAGTATCCTCGTCATCAGGCGATCCCACTCCGACTTGAGGTATTTACGTCCCCAGGTCATGGATGAGAAGTCAAAGTTCAAGTGTGTAGCAGTCAGTCAAGGACACTTTCCCGAGTTTTTTGGGAAGTGATAGGTATATGGTGCTGGCGGCATTTTTATTGAGCAACCGTCAGTCCATGGGCGATGTGGTCAGTACCAGACAAGCCGCGTTTACTTTCCAAAACATTTCCTGGCACCGACGTGAAATGGTTGGACGTCAGCTCAATGCACGATTACTTCAACTATCGATCGGAAAATTATAACAACAGAAATGAGATACTTTGAAGAGATGTAGGAGACGCCGTTGAGAGATAGAATTAGGGATGAGGAAATTAGAAGACGATTATGTCTGAAATTAGTCATGCACTTCATTACGGAACAACAGATTCGATGGTTTGGCCTCCTCATAATAATGCCATATTGTCATCTGCAACAGTGAAGAAATAAAATGGATACGAGCAAGAAAAAGACAACGTAAAAGATGGAGTGATGGTAGCAAGAACCTTACTGCAATGAATGCCAACTTACAAAGAGCATTAGAAAGAAAGCATAACTTATCTTTACATTCCCCCCCCCCCCCTTTCCCACGCCTCCGCCCCTCCCTTTTACTGAGATAAGTGGAAGAAGAGAAGAAGGATAATAATAATAATAATAATAATAAGAAGAAGAAGAAAGAAGAAGAAGAAGAAGAAGAAGAAGAAGAAGAAGAAGAAGAAGAAGAAGAAGAAGAAGAAGAAGAAGAAGAAGAAGAAGAAGAAGAAGAAGTCAGCTTTTGACGCTTGCTACTGGAGGGAGAGACTGCCACTTATTCCATCGTGCACTCAGACCTACAAACTGTAAGCTTCTGCTGCAAGAGTTCTGTATCCAACAGGGGAGCTGCGGTACCGCAGTGGCTAGACGCTCGCTTGCCGGACCGGTGATCCTGGATTCGAACGCGCATCGGGGTGCAGTTTGAAAACTGACCTCAGCTCCCAGGTTGACCCAGCCTAAAATAGGTACCAGGAAATGCCTTGGGAAGTAAGTTCGGCCGGCATTATACTGACCACGTCACTCATCGAGTGCTAACAGATCTATAACACGTATAAATGTAGCACTGCCTGGCAAATGGACCTATCGCATGTGACAGGATCCTGAATTGTTTATTGGCTATTTCTGGCTGGTTCGACCTGTCAAAGTGTCCAGTCATACTGTCCTCAGGTTTGTCAGTGTGTCCAGTTATACTGTCCTCGGGTTTGTCAGTGTGTCCAGTTATACTGTCCTCAGGTTTGTTAGTGTGTCCAGTTATACTGTCCTTAGGCTTGTCAGTTTGGATGTCTCCCAGAATAACAAATAATTTGTGCAGCAGTTCAATTGAATTTGGACCCCATTTTGCCAGAGTAAAGCTGGACAGACTGGAGCCATTGGAGCACAGCGGTGAGCACATACTCATTGGTGTTTCTGTCTATCCATGATATTCTTTACATTGTCCTCAGAAGCCACATCTTCACTGCCAATAGATGTTTTTCATCTTGCCTGCTCATTATCCACGCTTCACATCCATACAAAAGTATAGGTTCTATGTAGCACATCAACAGTGCCACTTCTTAGTGTTTCAATCCGTCACCAGTTGTATTTGACATTTAGTTGAAGCCACGATATTTTCGTGCCAGAAACCTAATTTTCTTTTTTTTTCTGTTCTCTCTCTCGCGCATTTCTTTAATCTCGTATGATCTCCATCACCTCGCCTTACCTTTCAGCGATTCAGCCTCATTTCGCAATGTCAGAACCTTCTCCTTGATCTCTCCCCCCTCCCCCCGCCTCTTTCAAGGATTTCCTTCCTTAGTTTAGTTTCGCTTAACCGTTCTTCCTTCTTTTTGTTTCCTGTAACCGCCCTGCCTTCTCATTATTTCTTTTCCATTTGTTTTACTCCTTATGCAGCCTGCTCCGTGGCGATGAGGTTACGGACGCAGTTAGTGATCCCGCATACCCGCGTTCGAAACACATCTGCACGCGATTTGGCAACAGACCGCCAAGACATCAACAACAGCAAAAAATGCTGGTGTTGACTGCAAACGTCCTGTAAAGGATATTAGCCTATTAACTAATATCCTTTACAGAACATTTGCAATCAACACCAGTGCAACTAACTAACTGTCTACATCTCACACCCCTTCTCCTCTCCATCATCTCTCAGTGCCAGACACAACGGGGCCAAAAAAAAACAAAAAAACATGACAGTACACAGTCAACATCACCCGACCTGAACTGCTCTCAACCATTTTATTTCACGGTAAGAAAATGAAACCATCAGTTATTGGGTTTAGGTGTCAAATATTTGCCGTGTCTCTCCGCCAACCGAGAGGTGTTAAATGGGTCGGTAGAGGTGATCCTTCAGAACGTACTGGTGAAACCTGGTCAATGAGAACTGCAAACAAACCCGGCAGCTCAAGGAATACCAAAGGGACAGCGACAGTTGAGAGACGAACATCTGACTGCGAACAAGACCATGCCCTGCCTCTGCGTGTCTTTGTTGTGTCAATGTTGCAGTCTGCACGCATAGTGCTGTCTATTTATATGTGGTTATGTTTGTTTACATGGTACGTGTTGATCTCTATTTATATGAGGGTGTGTGGTTGGACGGACGGACGGACAGACAGACAGACAGACAGACAGACAGACAGACAGACAGACAGACAGACAGACAGACAGACAGACAGACAGATAGATAGATAGATAGATAGATAGATAGATATAAACACATGAAAGATTGTTTACCCCATCAGAAGAACAACGCAGTTGCGCCGCCCTTTGCATGACAGACAGAGAAACAAGAGACATCCGAGATTGGCCGTGATCTTACAAAAGTGATATAGTATTACTAGAGAGCCAGCGGTATTATTAGAAAGCCACCGGTATTACTAGAAAGCCAACGAGATACTCGGGGAAAGGTTGAATAAACACAAAAATAACAAGCACAAGTCAATATGTTATCAAGTGGCTTAAACGACCACATACACACACCACTTACCAACATATATGGCCGTAGAGTTGTGGTTAGGGTTGAATGGGCTGATTCCGGTACCCACGTCAGAATCGTTCTTTGTCGGTTTAAACTGCCCGTTCTCCTGGCAGGCGAAATCAATAAACACAGCATAAAAATACAACGAACAGGTCTGTAATTCCTAACGAAATAAATAATATGGATAAAGAAGTAATTATTTTTTCCTATCAGCTTTAATCCTAGACAAGAAACGGAACTTCTCCCTATTTTACTTGTTATTTTTGTATTGGTATGGTTTGGCGACCATGGCTCGGGGGATAGTGAAACGCGCAGTTTCATATTGCCCCTAATTCTATACTGAGGGGTCGAAATCAGCTCCAGACGATTTGGAAGCAAACTGCTTTGCGTTGATCTCGTTGGCATGAGGCGTCGGCAGCTTAGAAAGCATTGGCAAACTACTGAACTTCTCTTCTTCTTTCGTTCGCTTGACATTTATTGTCTATATCTGCAATGTTGTCTCTTGTATAGACATCACTGCCTGTTTTAGTTCGCTCAGTTGTACATAGAGGTCATCTTCCACTGTTGTTTCTCTAAGCCACAATATTTTGACTTGATGTGTCGAATTTGGGACAGTCTTGAGTATGTGATTTGCTGCTTGCGACGCCAGCACATGCATCTAACTTTTTGTATAGTTTCTGATAGTTATTTTAGTGCAAAAGCATCATCTCCCCGGGGATTATATTGTAGAGATCACCTCCTCTTCAGACATCAGCAGGATGTGAAAATAAAATAAAAAGGAACAGACAAATATCACATCGTGCATTGCGAGGTATTCATAGACACGAGCTGATTACACATAAAAATAGTTCAGACAGTGAAGTGTATGATGCAATTAATGTGTGAGAACATGGTGAAGGCCGGTGACAAATCGATGATGAGACATACCTGAATAATGTAGTGTCGACACCTGGGCTGGTACGCGTATGTCCCACATATGTAGTAGAGACTCTCGTTCTTGAGGACCATGACTCGGATATAGTTGTCGCATTCTTTCTGTGGATTGGAGAACAAACATGGGGTATTTGCATGCTTCACATTAGGTTACCGAGGACAGGTAATGCAAGGACAGAACACACGTGTCACACGTAGAAAGGTGTCATACACCGTGAACTGTCGCGGAGTTAACGCACAGAAACACTGTGGGATATATGTTGTGTCATGAAGGTAAAGGGCCGAAACACTGGGAGAAGGGGGCCTACATCTGACGATCGGATGCCTCCCGTTGTGTTTGCTCCGTGGCGGAGTTTTCCCATGAGGCAATATCCCGTGGGTACAGCCGGTGCGTTGGTGTAATGGTTAGGACATACCGCTAATAATGGCATGAGAGCGGTTGGACGATGGTTCGATGCCAGCTCTCGCCGTCTGCTACGGGAGGGAAAGCCTGACCACCTATTCCCCAGTGCACTCGGAGCTGAAACAGGTCGTGGTCCTAACTTCACAAACCCGCAGCAAATGTCCTGATGCTGGACTAGTTTTTTTTAACAGATTCAGCGCCAAACAAAAAGCGGGTTTGGACCAAACATAAATGGATGGCGTCAGATGGAAGTAGGGGTGTGTCACAGCTATGCCTTAAACGTTAATTTGATAGCAGACTTGCTGTATTTTTTATCGAATTAAATGGAGTTACATGGGGAAACCTACAGCATTGATATTTTAACTATAGTTTGATTTATAAACCCATGACAGTTACGGGAAGTTCAAATACAACGATTTATTATCCCATGGCACTTAATTAGTTGATATACGTGGTTTCAAAGGGAACTCCACAGAAGATCATACATGGACCAAATAAGTGAGGAAGTGCCTCCATGAAATATATGAACATTGAACACTGATTGGATAAATTGCATGCAGTCAGTTTTTAACGAGTGTATTAGTATTGCAGCGTTGCTGGAATAGTTATAATGTGGTTTTTATAGGGGTCTGCACGACAGTTATAGCGATGTTGTATCGGTGACTGGCCTTCATTTGCAAATAAATACCACAAAAAAACGCAACATATAAATACGGGGAAGGCATTAAACTGACTACATGAAGGCATAATAGCTGAAAGGAAAGATAAAAAACAAGAGAACAATGAAACAGAAATGAACAAATGAACAACATGTGCAAATCTCAGAATCGCTGGCTGTGAAGACTGTGTCCTACATATGTTTATATGTTGTGTTATGTGTTTTTGTTCGCTGATGAAGGCTAGTCACCGCAACGCCCTTTGTTCTAAGTAATTTTGTTCTGTAAAGCTGCATTACTTCGTGTTAATTTACACTGTCTACAAAATGACAAAGGGGTTAGGGGCGCAGTTCATAATCCTGCATACCCTCGTTCGAAACACAGCTGCATGCGATTTGGCAGCAGATCGCCTTGCGTTGGTTTTTCACGAAGTGGTATCGGTGCCGGTCGTTCAGAAAGGAATGGCAAACTACTGAACGTAAACTTGCCAAGAGATCATGAAACAGCATACAAATGCTGGAGTTGACTGCGACGTACTGTAAAAGTATATGCAACTAACTTTAACTAAACGACACGGAGGGTTGGAGAGACATGGTCGTCAGTTATACTCCAGACCAGGGACACGAAGAACTGGCGTTACCTGATGGTCAACGAATACTTCGGACACCAGCAAATCTTACCACAGGCTACAGGCACCACAAAACTAACAACATCGCAGGGTGCCCCAGTTAGAATTAATTTATTCAGTGCCAAGTTTTTTTTTAAAAATGTAGGTTTGAACCCCGGACCACACATGGTACACAATTAAACAAACAAGTATTATAATCTACAGTTCTGTTCACTGACAATGCCGAAGATCCACGAAACAAAACAAATAACATGATGACCCTAGACTGGCGATATATCGCCCTTCTGTCCAAATGTGAGGTCACGTTTGTCGATACATTATCCTTCGGCGCTTAATCAGTTAAGCCAGGTTCTGGCCGCGGGAGTCCTATTACAAATGCCTGAAGGAACAAAATGGCTCCCTTCAATAAATCTGGTTGGACAGGCCATCCACGCATCAGTGGGCCCATGCCAGACAGGTCGTGTACTCGTTTCTGGGTCACTGGGCGCCATCAAACCCTAATTTAACAACCCAGGAAGGGCCAAGATGGCAGGTTTAGAACACATGTCGCTTTCTTTTAAAGACTTCGCCATAATTAGAAGAAGAAGAAGAAGAAGAAGAAGAAGAAGAAGAAGAAGAAGAAGAAGAAGAAGAAGAAGAAGAAGAAAACAAAAAAGGTTAGCATTAAAAAAAAAATATCTCAAAGCAGGAACACGTTAGGGGCCGTTGATGTGCACAGTACATTTTCTAGACACGAGTGCAAGGAGAATTTGGTGGTCAGCCGACTCTGTGACGTAGGCGTTACGAATGTAATTTGTAACCCCGCATACCGCGTTCGAAACACAACTGCGGAAGATTTTGAAGCAGACCCACTTGCGTTGGTTTACATACAAAGGTTCAGAAAGCAATGGCAAACTACTGAACGAAAACTTGCCAAGAAATAAAAATCATCCAATAAATGCTGGGGTTGACTTGACGTCCTGTAAATTATATGTAACTACATAACTTCACTTAGGTTGAACCGTCGTCCGGCCTCAATTATGATCTCCCCAGCGTAAGCTCCCAGCTATTACAATAAGGATCCCGCTAAGGCCAGATTTTGGCTTTACCAGAAACAATCACAAATAAACCAAAGCAGAGGACGTTAAAGCCTTCATCAGTAATAACAAACAATAACACACATCAAAGACATACATTTTCATAAAGTAACCATTCATTCATTCATTCATTCATTCAGTAGCAGTCCTTTGCAGAATCATGCTCCCATGACCGTTCAGAAAACTTGTCGGTCATAAGCAAGATGACCCGCGTCCGATATACCCATCTGGAGATCATCTGTTACATCCTGCATCGATCTTTTCTTTGGCCTTCCTCTTCCTCTTTTCCCGGGCATATATCCCTCCATTATTGTTCTCTACAAACTTTCATGACGTTTCAATTGACCAAAATATATAAACTTTCTTTGTTTTGTCGTCTTTAATAGCCAACCCTCTCCAATATTCAGTTCTTGAAGTATGGATGCATTTGTTCTTTTCTTTATCCAAGATATTCTTACAACCCATCTATAACATTTATATTCAAATTTCTAAAAAAAAAAAAAAATCAATTTTCTTAAAATTTATATTCAAAATTCAATTTTTAACTATTCTTTTGGGTTGAGGTTATTAGTTTTTTCTATACCATCCTGTACCGGTCTATGTGGCTAAGGGCTTGAGAACGCGGTTTGTAAGCCCGAATATCCGGGTTCGAAACACAGCGGTGCTGGTTTTGTTCGAAAAAGATATATGAGCCGGTCGTTCAGAAATAAATGGCAAACTACTGAACGTAAAATTTGCCCAGGAATCACGAAAACGGAAATGCTGGGGTTGACTGCTACGTCCTGTGAAGGACATGCAACTTAATCATCATGCTACGTCCGTGAAGGACATGCAACTTAATCATCAGCATACCGAATCTCTGGTATGTTATGACCGCCGATACTTCGGGCATTATATTGCTTCTTGGTTATATAGTAAAGTAACAATATTAAGACAAAATACAATGCGAACATGGGAAGTAGAATAAAGCAATCAGAATGAAGTAAATCAGTCGTGCAACGCCACCCTCACGGCAATCAGGACATGCCCATATGTGCGCCAGCTTTCTCCCTCAGAAGATTGGAAGAGTATGGGTGCCTACAGTTCCGGTAGAAGTAGAGTACAGGACCCTTGTCAGGGTCCTTAAGGCGCATCGGGCAACGGTGCTAGACCCATGTTTTCATAGACCAATCGACACTCGGCGTGTGAGGTCAGCATCATATTGGTCGCCTTTACTTCCTAAGACTTCCTTGGTACGTAGTTTAGGCTGGGTCGAACTAGGAGCCAGGTCAATTTTTAAAAATTCGAATTCGCACAGTTGCGGATCGAACCCAAGACCTTTTGGTCGGCAAGCGATTGTCTAACCACTACAACCCGAAGCACCCTATCTCCAGTGGCCAGCTGGTTAGGCTCTGTCTGTTCCGTCCTCTACCACGAACCTTCCTGCTAGTGTCGAATGTGAAATAATGCAGTACTTTCCTTAACCTCCATCAGGCAATCTTGATAAGTCACTACATCCACAGCATTCATATCAGAAACCAAATCTCCGCTGCCTCCTGGCTCTTCATAATTTGTTCACTCACAGCCCAGAGTTCACAGCCTTAGAGCAGAACAGATATCATCATTATGCTCCGTACGATAAGCGTGGACGGTCATGTTTTGCCATCTCACACGATCACTAGAGTCGTGGGTCGGCCCTGTGTTCTTTGTTCCGACCATACCATGTGGCCAAGCCATCCAGCTATTTACTTCTCTGTCTTCCCCCTGTTCTCTCCCCCCTCCCCCTCCCCCCCCCCCAATCTTGCCAGTTGTCAATGAATATTCTAGTTTATTTCTTCTCATAACGTGCTCGGGAAAAAAATATAGACTGTCTACTCTTAATTTATCTAATCAGTTTATGGTTTTCATTTGCTTCTTGCAGGCGTGCCCATTGGTTTAAGAACAGGCATAGAACAACATATCCGTTCTCACAACACGAGTTGCTTTGTAAGATTCTCTCTAAAGGACTGTAGATCAGTGGTTCTCAACCTTTTTTGGCCCATGCCCCTCTTTACCATATGTTCAGACGTCATTCGCCCCCCCCCCCCCACTTTCAAATTTCCCTTCTATAAATCCCTTCCCACCCTTGCACAGTATACATAAAAATGGAAGCTAAATTTAATAACACATACTAGAACAAGTGTAGACATCTACATAAAACGTGATTTGCGGGTCTACTTACGTTATAAAATGAATTTCATAAGGGCGAGAAGTACAGAACCGTAAAATTTAGAGGGAAAAACAATATCAAGTAACTGGTTCTTGTATTAATACGATCTTGAAATAATCTTAATCTCCCCCCCCCCCCGGAAACCCTAAAATTCCCCCTGTTCTCTCCCCCCCCCCCCCTTCCCGGTTCTCAACCGGGGGGAATTCCCCACCGGTTGAGAACCACTGCTGTAGATGAAACTTCGAATACAAATATATGATCACACGATTGGACCCGACGCGATGGTTCGCACAACAGAGTCCAATCATTTGCGGTCAAGGCAAATGTATCTTTAATTTTATATTTTTTAATTTTATATTTAAATTTATTTATTTAAGGACAATCTTATATCTTTCACTGCATGTCTGCTCTCTCTCTCGCGCGCACACACACATACACACACACACACACACATCTGTACTTTTACAAACGAAGCATACCTCTCTTATATAAGATCATTCATTTAACAATGTTTTCTCTATGTGAATGTAACATGCACAACAGGTAATTGATGTATGAAAGAGTAAATTGGAAGGGCCGAATGTAAGACGGAGGCCTGCGTGCCTAATTTGTGACCTTTTGAAAATAAAGTTCATTCGTTCGTTCATTCTTTCGTTACTTCGTGCCAAGAAGCCCAGTTCCATATTTGAAATGACTCTATGTTAGCATATCCATAAACACGACAATTCTCGAAGGGGAAATCAAATTATAAATTCACGAATGAATAAAAGAATTGGGTATTGAATGTCGCTCTACAACTAAGTTTAGAAGGCATAAATAAATGAAGAGGTATTGATTAGTTCTCTGGGAGGGACATAAAACAATGGGTAAGAATTAGACGCTAATGCACACACTAGTGGACATAAAGCTGTGCGGCTGACCGTGAGGCGTTTGTTTTCATTTCATAAATACACATGCGTATTTATTTCTCTTGGGGTGCCCGCAAGTGTGTACTTACAACGTTTCGCTCTTCGATTCTTCAGCTTCTGTGTGTATATCTAAATGTGTGTCCGCAGGTGTTAAATTCTCTTCTCGGCGTACATGCGTCTGAGTACCATATCCGAGAGAGAGAGAGAGAGAGAGAGAGAGAGAGAGAGAGAGAGAGAGAGAGAGAGAGAGAGAGAGGCAGACAGAAAGCTAGAGAGAGAGGTGAGAGTGAGTGAGAGAGAGAGAGAGAGAGAGAGAGAGAGAGAGAGAGAGAGAGAGAGAGAGAGACGGACAAACATACACAGACCGTTATAGCCCTCTGTTTGTATACCATATCCCTATCTTTTCTAAACTGTGTGTATATGAATATGTGTGACTTCTACTCCTTAAGCGTGTGTGCGTGTGTGTCTCGGTGTGTGTGTGTGTGTGGGTGTGTGTGTGTGTCGGTGTCTGTGTGTGTAGCACTGCATAAATCAAAACAAACACTCGTGTACGACAGACAACAGGTCCTATATTTGATAAGCTGGTGTTATCTCAAATCTGTACTTTTACAACCCAAGTACCCGAGTGACAAGAGCAGAGTCAGACAACAGGCTGGTGACCCACCCACCCACCCACCCACCCACCCAGCCGTGCGCCAACAAGGGGTCGTGGGAACAAAGGTGATAAAGACGTGCAACGGGGAAACCAACCACCTTCTCCACCAGGAGAATGTCCCATTGCACAGCACAATCCCTCCTGGGCACTGGGTGGCAATGACACATCTACAGCCCATGAGGGAATCATCTGGACAATGACAACATACCTACAGATCATGGAGAAATCATCTCAGCAATGACACATCTACAGCCCATGCAGGAATAATCTGGGCAATTACATACCTACAGCCCATGGAGAAATCATCTCAGCAATGACATACCTACAGCCCATGGAGAAATCATCTCAGCAATGACACATCTACAGCCCATGGAGAAATCATCTCAGCAATGACACACCTACAGCCCATGGAGAAATCATCTCAGCAATGACACATCTACAGCCCATGGAGAAATCATCTCAGCAATGACACACCTACAGCCCATGGAGAAATCATCTCAGCAATGACACATCTACAGCCCATGGAGGAATCATCTGTTCAATGACACACCTACGGACCATGAAGGAATCATCTTGACAATGACACACCTACAGCCCATGGAGGAATCATCACCAACGCAGGCCGAATCCCAGCCTGTCTGTACATTCTGTGCTGAATCATAACCTGATTAAATCCGTAGATGTGAGGTTCCAGAAACTGCACTGCACACCCCGTTGGCGTGTGAGCTTGGAGAGGGGAAGAGGGCTCTATAACACCGTCTCTACAACTAAGTAACTGTGGTACCAAATCTTTACACTGACCTGACTCCGATGGATGCAGACAATGTTCAGGGCTCGGACAACCAGAACGTCAATGTATCGGACATGAAGAGTAAAACCAAGTCTTCCAGAGGATTCGCCAACCAACCAAGCAACCAACAAAAACCAACTAACGAACAAACAACTAACCAATCAACCAACCAAGCAGCCAACTAAGGAACCAACCAAACACGCAAACAAACAAGCAACCAATTAATCAACCAAACAATCCATCACACGCAACACCGTTCGTTGCTTTATGTCTGATATTTATGTGGATTTATCATTAGAAATACACTCACAGGTAGTGATCCACGCTCATAGAATCGGATTTGAGCAGTAGAGACGAGAGGACACACTAGACAATACACACACTGAACACGTTAGTTCACACGCCAAGATTGTAACCTGTTGCCTCCAAATGATATCTCGTCGCTGAAGGCAAAAGTGTACTTCGATGCACGCCAATTGTATAAAAGTAACTTCATATCAGACAGTGTCGTCGGGGTGTGAAATACTAGTTCTATATCATGACACAATGAGGTAGGTTGCTTAGGTCTCTCCCTCCTTTCCAGGCAGTTCCCGGATAATCAGACAATTTTCCGGTATCCAATTGTACGAGGCTGGGTCGACCCCAGAGTCGTCCTGGATGGACAGAATAACCCCGCCCCTGTGTGACATTGAACCTGGAACCCTGTGTTAGCAGGCTAACCCGCTAAACTACCATGCCACGTGGACTACAGGGTTAACTAGTCACGCCTAGAAAGGTGTCTTCAGTAGTCAGTGTCCTTTAGTACAGTACCATTGCTAGTGTGCATCATCACAGTATTGACAAGGGCTGAGTTATTTAAGTTAACTTACCCAGGTTGTCGCTACGCCTTGTTCGGGCTTGGGATATTTCTTTTATTTTGTAAGTAAATATGTTTCGTCTTAACCAGGACTATATACTCACATTCAGACCAAGGTAACCGTTCAGATATTTATGATTAGTGTTCAGCGAGTAAAGACGAGCGAGCAATTCGCAATCCCGCATTCCGCCTGCGAATAAATGATGCGATTGGGAAGCAGACTGTCTTGCGCTGGTTTCCATACAACAGTATGAATACTGGTCGTTCAGAAAGCTATGGCAAACTACTGAATGTAAACTTGCCAAGACATCACAAACATCCAAAAATTGATGGGGTTGACTGCGACATTATGTAAAGGATATGTAACTAACTAAAGGCGAGAGGGTTGATGTCATTGATCGGGGTTTCAGTTAGCACAGTGCACGAACTCCGCAGCACTAGCTTTGACTCTCAAGTGTCTCTGAGAAAAATGCACTAGTGAACTGAATGGCGGAGTCCAGAATGGAACCCACAACCTTCGGAGCGTGAGGCAGGCGGGTTAACCACTGCGCCAAAGAACCATGCTTAAGATGAGTAGATTTACTTTAAAAAATCGACATTATAGCACTCCAGGCACAACCATATGGATGCAGTCTGTCATCAGCATAATCCCATTTAATGAAGGCTGGTTGTTCATGAAGTGCATTAAATGTGAATGCATCTATATTGTCCCCATGTGTGATCATCTACTGTTTGAAACTGCCACTTGTGTTGACAAATACCCACATTCTGAGGTGTTTTGATTCACGGTAGGCTGGAGATCACTGGGTTGACGTTAAAACAACATTCCTCTGTGACACGTGACTGGCTTGACCTGGAAGCGGTGCCAGGGGAAGATGAGATAGATGACCTACATGTTCAGACTTGGCAGTCGTTTGTGTGGTTAGTCCTGGCTGATGTGATATGGCTTTTGGCGAGTGAGTGCTATATCTAGTATTTAAGGGGGGCAGGGAAACAAGAAGTGAAACTGATACTGTAACAATAAGAATGAAAAGGGGAACGTAAGAAAACAAGATTCGGATAAAATAACAAACAATTGGGAAACCCTTGAATAATGACATAACAATATAGAGAGATGTAGAAGATATGAAAACCGAACCTTAAAAATAATTATTGAAAGAAAGAAAGAAAGAAAGAAAGAAATGAAAGAATGAAAGAAACGAAAGAAAGAAAGAAAGAAAGAAACGAAAGAAAGAAAGAAAGAAAGAAAGAAAGAAAGAAAGAAAGAAAGAAAGAAAGAAAGAAAGAAAGAAAGAACTATCACTCAGACACACCCAACAAAACAAATGAGCATCAACACAAAAGCCCAGAGACAATGGCCCGGCCCAACACAGAGCTCAGTAAACCAAACCAACACATCGGCTGGCTATAGGGTTACAGGTGACACTAAGAACAATGAGCGCGATAACAGACTAGGCTGGGCGTGCCAAGTCACTCTATCTCTGCTCCCTACAAAGATGGCGTGGTATACCCCGGCTGGCTCCAAAAGTGTACGAAAGTAAATCTATGTAGGCTTCTTGTTAGTTACGTGAGAGATAGTAGTGAAGAGTACAGGTGTTTAATTTTCGTAATGCAATTAACAAGTAAATTAGATGGCTTCTACAATTAAACACACATTAATAGTTTCAAATGAGTCAAAGATTAGCTTTATAAACTTGGAAAAACACTTGTAGATATTCTTGTAAACAAAATGCAGGTGTTACAACCCGGAGGAGGAGGCTGCGGAAGCGAAAGCAGCTGCAACAGCAGCAGCAGCAGCAAAGAAGAAGAAGAAGAAGAAGAAGAAGAAGAAGAAGAAGAAGAAGAAGAAGAAGAAGAAGAAGAAGAAGAAGAAGAAGCACACCAACAACAACAACAGCAACAACACCATCTTTTTAAGGCAGCAAATAATATCACAGTTTCCAGAGACAACCAACTGTTTCTGTGGCCACAACGTCAGTAGAAGACAGTCTGTGTACGTGACGAGACGGCAAGCATGTGTTCGGATACCACTAGTTCATGCACACATTTAGACAAATCAAACACGCCATATCTTGTCACAGATAGGAGGCTTATCAGCACTCATCGCCTGCTATAGGCGACATGAAGGGCCTCTTGTCGTGACCATTCTTGACACTATCTCCAAAGTACATATCTGGATGTCACTGATCAGCAGAAGCCAACGCTGCACGATGTAGACAGTGTACACATGCTCAAATCACGTAGGTCAGTTTCGTGGACAAAAGGTTAATGTTCTGTATTACCTGAACTTTGAACCAACACCACTTAGTCTTCTATCCATCTCGTAGTATCCTAGGGTGTAAATTATGAAAACCACTGAATAAGCTTTAACAAAAGGTGAAAAAATATAAAAGGCGGGAGGATCACCTTCATTGCTTTGGTGGTTTTACTCCCATATGGCTCGGTCTCTTTCTGTAGGGCGGCCTGTCAAAATTCTCACACAAAGCACGAACGATAGTGAGATCGGACGCCCGTGTGCATTGTTGCGTACTTAAAAAATCCCTTGGCAGTTGGAAATCGAAAAAGAGTGGCCTAACGGGGCAAAATTTCGAGTTAAAAATCTACCCAAAGTATTTCAGGATCCTCGCCGGTGTTACGGAGTTCGTGCACTGAGCTGAGTTTCTCCAACCTCAAGTTTGAGTTAGGAGTAGAACGGAGCACTTATGGGTTACACCCGTGTGCCGTGATGTTGATCCATCGACTAGACTAAACAAAGCTTCAGCGACGACCCCCAGGAGTCTCCGTGAAAATGACACTCGTGAACCGAACGACGTAGCCTGAATTCGAACCCACAACCTTCCATGCACGAGGCACGTTGTGTAACCACTTCGCTAAGGAGACGACCAACAACTCGGGTAGTGATCTGGACGTCTAGAATTCTCAGACCAGGCTGAAGAACTAGGAGAACCCATGCGATAAAGATCTTTCAGCAGCTGGGATCTGCAAAGAGTAATCAGGTCGGATGACGTGTTATCCAGTATGGATTTCACGAAGACTGCCAGCCAAAGAAATCATATTTATAGCACGCGTGGTTCTGACACATGGCAAGGTACGGGACGAACGAACTTTATTTTCACAGGGTCACAAATTGGGCACGCAAAATCACGTAGGTCAGTTTCGTGGACAAAAGGTGACTTACGCTTGACCATTCCAACCACTGATCTTTCGTACATCAATTATTTATTGTGTGTATTACATTGACATGGAAAAAAAACATGTTCAAATGAATGCTGTGAATATGAAAAATGCATATTACCCCCCCCCCCCCCTCTCTCTCTCTCTCTCTCTCTCTCTCTCTCTCTCTCTCTCTAATATATCCCCATTTATAAATAAAGCAAGGTACATACATATATCCTCATCCATACATAAAGCAAAGCACACACATACTTGTACATTGCACACACAACATAATAATAATGTGAGTCATGCTTCATTTCGCATTCCCTAAAGAAGAAAGCTGGGGATTGTAAACATAACATGTTAGACAACAGTTCTTAGAATGACAGGAATGGTAAACATAAAATGTTAGAAAACAGTTCTTAGATGGACAGGATTGTAAACACACAATTTTACACGACAGTTCTTAGAAAGACGGGTTTGTAAACATAAAATGTTACACGACAGTTCTAAGAATGACGGGAATTGTAAATATAAAATATTACACAACAGTTATTAGAATGACGAGGATTGTAAACATAAAATGTTACACAACAGTTATGAGATGGCGGAGAATGTAAACATAAAATGTTACACAATGGTTCTTAGAAAGCCGGGGATTGTAAACATATAATGTTAGAGAGCGGTTCCTAAAATTCGGGGACCAAGAAGAACTGTAGTTGATACTGAGCTTCCCTGATGATGTTATGGTCAAAGGCATTGCCATTCTTTTTCATATTTTTTCCCCTAGCACTAACCGCTATGGCATGACCGCTAATGGTAGAAATCTGAAACCAGTTGCCGAAAAACAGACAACAGGTGACATTTTAATCTCCCAGGTCACGTGCCAAACATAGCGTGCGTGCACAAACCCAGGTAACCACTTGTCAATCAGCAGTGATGTGACGTCACAAGTCCTTGATGGCGACCAGGTCAGCCTAGCTATCATTCTAGTGTCCCTTTTTTTTTTTTGCCGTTATCTACGCCTGTATCATCTTTCGTCTCCCCATGAGAAAACAGTCTAAGCAAACAGAAGTTCCTGAACAATTATTTGTCTTAAACTCAGAGAGCCATACTTCACGAATTTCTATCCCAGGCAATTAACTCTTTTATTTCCCAAAATAATAGCATCGTGAATCTGAGAGGTCAAATTAATTTAGATGGCATGGCCGAATGTACAAGAGAGCTCGCTTATAAATTTCCGGTGGGCAGGTGCCGAGGTAGCGGGTTCAACCTCTAAACGGGGTGGTTGGAAGAAGTGTTGACTTCTCGTCCTTGATTTGGGAAAGTAAATTACTAGGACCTCATAAGTCGGCGTTGGTTCGCCTCATGGCGGGAGACACTGGTAATAGGGAAAGCTAACATGCACGCAAACAGCAGTCCAGCGCACTAGAAGTAGGAGCGCATTTGTGGACTACGCTTGCGTTCAAAGCGAGCGACTGCAAAAAATAAAAATTAATTAATGAATATCTGTGACCGGCAAAATGAAGGTGACGACTGTCGCAGTAGCACAGAAAGTAATATTGTCATAGAAGAATGTGAACTAACGGCTGTCATAGAATATTGTGAACTAACGGCTGTCATTGAAGAATGTGAACTAACGGCTGTCATAGAAGCATGTGAACTAACAGCTGTCATAGAAGCATGTGAACTAACGGCTGTCATAGAAACATGTGAACTAACGGCTGTCATAGAAGAATGTGGACTAACGGCTGTCATTGAAGAATGTGAACTAACGGTTGTCATAGAAGAATGTGAACTAACGGCTGTCATAGAATATTGTGAACTAACGGCTGTCATTGAAGAATGTGAACTAACGGCTGTCATAGAAGCATGTGAACTAACGGCTGTCATAGAAGCATGTGAACTAACGGCTGTCATAGAAGCATGTGAACTAAAGGCTGTCATAGAAGCATGTGGACTAACGGCTGTCATAGAAGCATGTGAACTAACGGTTGTCATAGAAGCATGTGAACTAACGGTTGTCATTGAAGAATGTGAACTAACGGTTGTCATAGAAGAATGTGAAATAACGACTGTAATGGAAGGACGTGAACTAACGGCTGACATAGAAGAATGTGGACTAACGGCTGTCATGGAAGAATGTGAACTAACGGCTGCCACATAAGAATGTGAACTAACGGCTGTCATAGAAGATCGTGAACTAACGAATGTCATAGAAGAATGTGAAATAACGGCTGCCATAGAAGAATGTAGATTAACGGCTATCATGGAAGAATATGAACTAACGACTGTCATAGAAGAATATGAACTAACGGCTGTCATAGAAGAATATGAACTAACGGCTGTCATAGAAGAATGTGAACTAACGGCTGTTATAGAAGAATGTGAACTAACGGCTGTTATAGAAGATTGTGAACTAACGGCTGTTATAGAAGATTGTGAACTAACGGCTGTTATAGAAGATTGTGAACTAACGGCTGTTATGGAAGAATGTGAACTAACGGCTGTTATAGAAGATTGTGAACTAACGGCTGTTATAGAACCATTCAATGTCACAACTATTACATAATAATGTATTGCAAGTAATAAAGAAGCATTTAAAGTAAGTAAAAACTACCACAGAAGTCTGTAAAGTAAGACTTTCTTAGAATCACTTACGGAATTTTCCAAGGAGGATATAAGTTAATAACTATAATAGAAGCATATTTATACATTGAATGCTTCTGTTACAGCTGCTACTGTGTCTTCTAAATGCCACTATTGCAGTTATTTATACATTGAATGGTACTGTTACAGCTGTTACTGTGTCTTCTAAATGCCACTATTGCAGTTATTTATACATTGAATGCTTCTGTTACAGCTGTTACTGTGTCTTCTAAATGCCACTATTGCAGTTATTTATACATTGAATGGTACTGTTACAGCTGTTACTGTGTCTTCTAAATGCCACTATTGCAGTTATTTATACATTGAATGCTTCTGTTACAGCTGCTACTGTGTCTTCTAAATGCCACTATTGCAGTTATTTATACATTGAATGCTTCTGTTACAGCTGCTACTGTGTCTTCTAAATGCCACTATTGCAGTTATTTATACATTGAATGCTTCTGTTACAGCTGTCACTGTGTCTTCTAAATGCCACTATTGCAGTTATTTATACACTGAATGCTTCAGTTACAGCTTAAACTGTGTCTTCTAAATGCCACTATTGCAGTTATTTATACATTGAATGCTTCTGTTACAGCTGCTACTGTGTCTTCTAAATGCCACTATTGCAGTTATTTATACATTGAATGCTTCTGTTACAGCTGTCACTGTGTCTTCTAAATGCCACTATTGCAGTTATTTATACACTGAATGCTTCAGTTACAGCTTAAACTGTGTCTTCTAAATGCCACTATTGCAGTTACTTTGGATTGTCGACGTGGCTGAAAAGATAAAAGCCCTCATTCTAAAACCTCCGGTAGGATGATGGCAGGGTAGAGGGATCTTTCCTTACACCGGCATTAAGTTAGTCTTAAACGTTAATGACTTCTCGTCCAGAAAGTAGGCCTATTTCCCTTAAAGCTCAACCCGGAGTTGATAGCAACATCCTACAACGGACATGCAATATGTTACTGTCCACATACTCCACGCCCATGCCCTGACAGAGACAGGATCGTGGTCAAATAAGTCCACCTACCACTACGATGTGAACACACGGAGGAGGGGTCCTATTTGTGCATTTATATTCTCTTTTGAGAGCTACTCAATACATTGCAACCCGCTTAAGGTGATCTCGGATGTAGTGAATTTTTGCTGTGAAGAACAATATTGTATTGTACGTTGTAAATGCATTACTATATGCTTAACACTTATAAGAGGAATTTCTGATAAGAAGAACTATTTCTAGGATCCCAGGTGAGTTAGCCTTATCAGGTCGGCACTGTACTTATTTATATACTATAGATACATATTGTAGTCTTGTGTGCGATTCTCACTTCGTTGATTATTTTACTTCGTTTCGTCACTTCCCTGAAGCAGTTACTACATTCAACAAATCACTTCGGACGTAAATCCCTGCAACATTGACAGCTTCGATCGTACGTGAGATTACAATCCTGTCACTTGTCGCACTTGGACAGGCCGCAGCACGCCACACAACTAACACCAACTTGCTAAAACAGCCCCACAAAAGACCAACTTTTAGGGGTATGTTGAATGTCTGCAGCAAGTTGCAGCTAGCAGTGAGTCACGCACCAACAAACAACGCTATCCTTGTCCTCGGGACCTTGTAGCTGTCTTGTGCCGGTTTGTTGGGGATCAGGGGCCCCGAGTGAAATTGGGTCATCCCAGGTCAGGTCAGGCCAGGCAAAGGTAAGGTAGTTAAAACCGCAGAAGATATACCAGGCCTGACTGTCAGGTGACAGGATAGAATTATCTGAAATGGTGCATGCCCTATGCGAAATCTCAGCTCCCGGTTGATTTCCTAGGCAATTATCCGTTCAATAAGTTGACAGTAACGTAGATAGTCATCATTTGTTGGATGAGAAGAAATAAATTGGAGAACTTGATAACAAATGCAAAAATGAGGGGGCAAAGAACAAGGGGAAGGCATAGAAGTAAATGCCTGGATGGCTTGGCCACTTGGCATGGTCAAGACAGGAACACGGAGCTGATCCACGAATCTGGTGATCGAGTGACATGGCGAAACATGACTGCCCACACTTATGGCACATATTGATGATGCATTTGCCACTGCTTTATGAACGAGAAGTCAACGTTGTAGTCCAGGTGACCAGTGTGGGGTACGAACCCACTACCCGTCCGTCGCGCACCGGAAGTGTAAGAGCTACTGCGGTCTTTTTTTCTTCTTTCAGCTACTCGACTGCCAGAATATAGCGTGTAATTTTAATGACTGTGCAATATTTTCAAATAATGCCGGTCCAAGTTTTGTATTCACCCTCTGTAAATTTCATGCAACATAATAGGTAAATACAAAAAATGGACCGGCAATATTTTCAAACACTGCACAGTCATTAAAAATACACCCTATAGAAGTATCGTGGGTTGGAATTTCCTAGCTATGTAAAGTGACTGGTGGGTTGAACACTAGGTCGTAAAATCGCTCCGACACACTGAATTATCCGCACACTGGTATTCATCTTGCCTTCCATGTGAAAGAGGAGGGAAGGAGTAGAGGACAAAGCAACAGATGAGTCGGTGACTGAAGATGGTGTAGAGTAGACCATTACCTATTATCCCCACGCCACCGCGACTCCATTTGTCTTAATATGCGGAACATAATTACCAACGTTGGCAGTCGGATATGTTGCTCGAAATGTTGAATGTCCTTTGCAGAGGTTGATTTTCCAGACAAGTTGACGTCCAGTAGTTTGCCACTGCTTTCTGAATTATTGGCACCTTTCCGTCTTGACAAACGATAGTTTGATACATTGTGCTTCAAGAAGGCTTAATAACTACGATCCATGGCGGTGGCGAGTGTGGCTGGTAAGGCCAATTCTTGCTGCAAATGTTTGTCCACAGTAGATGCATGTGAAAACATGGTCATTTCTACCGTGTAGCGGTTGAATCACATACCTCTCTATCAGAGCACTGGAAGTTTAATATCGAGCGCTCTTATCCTTCCGGTCGCGTGGAGATCTAACAACATAATAACAAATAAATAGAGACAAAAGCTCCGTGGCGAAGGGTATTATGGATCAGTTCGTGATCCCACATACCTGCGTTCGAAACACAACTGCGAGCGATTTGGCAGCAGACGAGTTGGTTCTTTACGAAATGGTATGGGGTGCCGGTCGTTCAGAAAGCAATGGCAAACTACTGAACGTAAACTTACCAAGACATCACAACATAAATTAAATGCGGGTATTGACTGCGGCGTCCTATAAAGAATACGCAACTAACTTTTAGAGACATACGAAATACTAAACATGTTTGTCACGAAACAAACAGATATAACAATGTAGAATAACTACTGCCGACCTTGACAGCAAGGTCAGCGCCAGCAGCCCGCAGAAAGGAAAACCCAGCACAAACAGAGACTGGGATTCTGAGTTGAAGTGAGAAGTGCATAATTTGCATAACATTCTCTTTGTCCTTGCACAAACTGGGGTCGGAGACGTATCATGGATGTAGAATAAAATTTCCATCAGAAAGCAAACGTAAGACGTGACGATTACCTAGTTCAGGTAAACGGCCCGGGTATATCAGAGCAATGGGGGTATCAACGTTTACCACCTGGGCAGCCTGACAGCGTGATCTTCCCTGGCACAGGGATCTAGGAATGACGGGCGACTAGATAAAAAAGGGCGGCATGTATGAACTGCGTATTGGAACTAAAATAAATAGCATATTAATATAACACCTGGGGAGAGAAACAAGGAAAATACCTGTGTACGAATGTGCAACTAGAAGGTGATGGTTTGTCTACGTCGTGGACTAGACGAATAATCCATCTGGTTGAAGATTATAATGTAAAACAGCCAATAAGAGGTTGTGTACTATAACAGATGTTGTGTGTGTACAATGGTTTGTGGTTGGTTGTCATGCTTACTCCCGCACTTGCTATATAACGCCATCTTTCATTCGATCACTTCTTCTTCTTCCATCCTGCTTTCTCGTCTTCCTCTGTTGCTACTATTATGGCATCTGCTCCTCCTGCTACTACATCTATTCCTCCTGTTACGGCTCCTACATCTCTTCCTCTTTCCCCGTTTCTTTCCACCCTCCTCCTCTTCGCATTCTGATAGGCGATATTTCTATGCTAGACGTGCATTCAATACTCAATTGTTGAACGCAATTCCGTCAACACAACAATTGGTGCAGCCGCGGGAAACTACAACATGCAACAACGGCTTGGCATCTTTTGTTACACACAGCTCGACAATAAACCAACTCCACACTTCTTAAAACGATCCTCCTAGAAAAATTGATGCGGTTACAGAGACACTACCTGGGTTTTCCAGGAACCAGTTTACAGAACAAGCAATCTAAAGTAATGTAAACAATTCTGACTGGATAAAAATAATCCGAATTGTTATGGGTAGGCCTGTGGGTATGTGTTGTAAACTACTGAATAGGGGTGCAAGTATGATTTATATCTTGCTCATTCAGTCATGTGCGTGTACTTTGCTTTGCTTTCCTGTCTGTCTGTCTGTTGTTTTGACTTCCTTAATACAAGCGTATTAAAACCACCAGATCAGTTTGGCGTCTCATGAACACAAAAACCCGAGCACTTAAGGCAGCAGGTTGACTGATTAGTGCCTTGGTTTGAGCTTAAGGATTCTCTATAACAGTGGCTCTCAACACGTGGGGAATATCCCCCCCCCCCCCGGTGGGAATTTTAGGGTATCCAGGGCGAATTAAGATTATTTCAAGACCACGTTAATATCCATTGGCACCTTGCCGTCTTGACAGACGATAGTTTGTGCTTTAAACGTTAATATAATAACAGATTATTTGATATTGTTTTTCCCTCCATACTTTAAGGTTCTGTACTTCCACCCCTCTGAAATTCGTTTTATAACGTAAGTAGACCCGCAAATCGCGTTTTATGTAGACGTCTAGACTTGTTCTAGTATGTGCTATTAAATTTAACTTCCATTTTTACGTACACTGTGTAGGGGCGGAGATTTATAGGGAGGAAATGCGGGAAAAAAAGGGCAGGGGGGGGGGGGTGACGTTCTGAACACATGGTGAAGGGGTGCATGAGCAAAAAAAGATTGAGATCCACTGCTCTATAAAATTATGAGTTTTCACTCTTAATGCACTTGCGAACTCTCTAGAAAACAGAGTCTGAACTCTTAATGCGCCTGTGAATTATCTAGACATCTGTGAGTTTCATCTTTTTAAGTTGTATGCATCGGCGTTCTGTTCACCTGCGTTTATTGGAATGAGGTCGGTGCAGAGATGTCCCTCCAGAACCGGTACCAATGCATCATACCCATATGGACACTGTGATGCAGGACTATCTTTCCCCTCTCCATGCTGAGACACCGACGAGTGTGTAGAACCGATACTATAGTCTGTCCATAAATGAATGCCTTCATTCACGATCAATTATTTTGAAAATTGTCTGTTGCATCGTTATGAAATTTTTCCTGCCGTCTTATATTTACCACCACCCAAGAATATGTCATGATAGTTCCAAAAGCAACTTAAATCATGGAAAGCTGCTACATTTCTTTGATCTTTGGAAAAAAAACAAAAAAAAAACTAGTAATTTCTCGCTAACAAACTTGTTTTACAGTAATGCTCCGTTCCACTACGCGAGGCTCTAGTCATAAGGCCAATCCCATGTACCACGAGAAAATTAACTATTCAACGCTCATGTTTCCGTGTGAAGACGTAATACATTTAATAATGTGCGCTTCATCTCTGACCCGTAAATTATATACCGCATATAAACAAACTTTGAAATCTGCTGTACAATCTCCAGAATAAAAACTTTTTTGTTGGTTGGACATAACGACAAGGTTATATGCTAAATCTCATCATTTTCCCTCAGTTGGTTACTGAGATATGGAATTTTATATTGGGGCAGACAAAAGTAAACAGACTCTAGCACTTCACATGCGCCGAGAGATGCAAAACGGCTGCCATAAAGCTTAAGTTGGCAACGTTCCCCCAAGGTATTAGATGTGTCATCGTCTGCAGCCAATCCCCATGCCCATATGGAATAGCGGAAGGTAGCAGAAGTGCTCTTCATCTGCGATTTTAAAGGTGAAATTATTTCAAAAGCCGCTACTCCACCCGATTTCTATAACTGAAACTGCTACACGCTGTTCCTATATAACGACCCGATCCTAGTTTTCGAAATCATATAATTACTTGAGCAAACTGCTGCAATGTTTAACCAGAAAATAAGGTCTATAACCTGATTATATCCGGGCTACAGTCTGGGCATCCCTGACCTTCAGGTTGACAGAATGCATTTTAAATACTGCAATTCACACGTACCGGAAACAGGCCTCAACTTGCAGTATGTGACTCATGAATGCGGTTTGTGAAGTTCTTGGCGTAATCTGGGATTAGACTCCACCCGAGATCAGAGGTCTTTGTGGATCTGTGGTGGATTTATGACTCCACTTCAGCCGTATAGTTTTGCGGTGTCATGTTGCTGTAGTGATTCTAAGCTCGTAGACATTCAAGACAATGGAAGGATCATCTGGGGGACTTCTTCTTCTTCTTCTTCTTCTTCTTCTTCTTCTTCTTCTTCTTCTTCTTCTTTACTATCGACACAACATACATTAACATGATTGTCAAGTCCGCATACACAAGAATGTTTGTTGATCACACATACACTAAACATGATTGTTGAACACACATACACTAACATTGTTGTTCATGCATGACCTAACATGGCTATCGACTCGACAAACACAAGCATGATTGTCGACAAAGGACAGACTAACGTGACAAGTGACTCTTCTTCTTCTTCTTCTTCTTCTTTCGTTCGCTTGAAATATATCTATATCTGCAATGTCGTCTCTTGCATGAATTGAACTGTTTTTTTCAGTTCACACAGTGGTCCATAGAGTTTATCTTCCACCGTCGTCTCTCTAGGCCAGAAGGTTTGCCTAGATATGTTATATTTTGGGCAGTCTTGGAGTATGTGCTCTGCTGTCTGCGACGCCAATCCACATGTGCACATGGCTGTTTCACCAATCTTGAATTTTGTATACATGTGGTTGCGTAATCTATTGTGTCCTGTTCTGAGGCGCAGAATAATGACTTGTTCTGGTCTGTCCATAATGTGGTAGTCATCTTGAGCAGGTTTTGGTGGCTTTCTGACTGATTTGATCATTCTTTTCTTTTGGTGGTATGTAACGGGCACATCAGGCTGTTCCTCTTTGGCTCCTTCCTTAGCCAATTGATCAGCTCTGTCATTTCCGGGTACTCCACAGTGGGATGGTATCCACTGTATGGTGACTTTATGCTGACTGCTAAGTTCAGAAAGTAGTGTCCTTAGTACTGGCAATTTCCCAGAGAGGAGCGCCTCGAGTACTGATTTTGCATCTGTTAGTAGCACCACAGGTTGTGTACCATTGCTGTTATTTAGTAATTTCTCTGTTGCTATCTTGATTGCCTCAATTTCGGCATCATAGTTATGGCAGTACTTTCCTGTCGGTACTCTGGCTGTGTCCCTAGTATTATTTGGGTATTCTATGTACACTCCCGCTCCTCCATTTCGAACAGCATTTTGTGCTGACCCATCTGTGTAGACTCGGATCCAGAGGTCCTGTGGGTATTCTTCATCAAGGAAGCTGAGAGTGGCTGTTCTGCGCTGCACACTGTTCTGTTCTTCCTTGTCAAATATTCCTCTCACTTTTGTCTGGATTTGTAATGATAGTCTATGCTCATCTTTCCATGGAGTTCGCTCTGGAATAGTTGTTAGGGGGATACCAACTGTGGGCAGATCAGTGGTTTCTCTGCAGAGTCGTTTGGCCTGGTGGATAAAACTACTTCTTTTCAACCGCCCCATAGCTAGGTTTTCAAATCTGTTCTTCATAGGGTGGCCTGGCAAGCTGAGGAACTTTTCTGCTTGTATTAGCGTTTTCGTATCTCTGCGCTCACTCAGTGCCTGTGTCCTCCCCATCTTCTCCATTTCCACTATAGGGGTTGATCTCATCCCTCCTGTGGTGACTCTAAGTGCTTGATTTTGCACCTTGTCCAGCTCTTGTAGTGTGGTATTTGATGCTGAACACCACGCAGTTGACCCATATTCCAGGTGTGGTCGTATGCTCTGTTGGTAAACTTTGCTAAGTATTTTCGTACTGGCTCCCCATGTGGTTCCACTTAGCTTTCTCAGGATGGCTATTTTCCTTCTGGCTTTTGCTACTGCTTTGTTGATGTGCTTTCTCCATGTCAGCTTGCCATCAAATGTTACTCCAAGGTATGTTGGTTCTTTATCTTCTCTTAGGGGTGTTCCATTTATCTGGATGATCCCTGCCTTTTGTTTTGGAGAGAGGGTAAATAGGGTGGTGCTGCACTTGTCAGTGTTTATGCTGACACACCATCTATTTGCCCATGCAGCAAATGTATCTACAGCTCTTTGTAGCAATCTGGTGGCCACTGATGCATATTCATTTGTGCTCCATAGAACCAGGTCATCGGCGTACATTGCCGCTTTAATTCCATGCGGTAGGTGAGCAACAAGATCATTGATGAAGATTAGAAAAAGTGTGGGGGACAAGACTCCGCCCTGGGGGACACCGTGACGCAGTAGTACTTTCTTGCTCTTGAGTCCGTCTATCTGTACTCGGGCTCTTCTGTTGTGCAAGTATGCTTTCACCCATTTGTACATTCTTCCATTGACTTTGCAGTTTCTCAGTTTCTTCATCAGACCTTCTTTCCAGACTTTGTCAAAGGCTTTCTTCAGATCTATCCATGCCGCAAGCACCAGCTTCTTCTCTTGGAATGCATCCTCAATTTCTTGAGAGAGGTAGGTTGTCTGATCTTCCGTAGAGTAGCACTGCCTAAAGCCAGCCTGCTGTGGCACAAGGATGTTTTTACTTTCAATGTACCACTGCAGTCTGTGATTGATGATGCGCTCCAGTGTTTTGCAGAGACAGCTGGTGAGGCTAATTGGTCTGTAGCTAGAGGCAATGGAACCATCTTTCCCTGATTTTAGGAGGGGTATCATGATTGCTTCTCTCCAGGCTTGTGGAACACTGCCTAAGGTCCAGCTGTTATTGAAGATCTGCAACAGCTTTGTTTTGGCCTCTGTTCCTAGGTTCCTGATCATTTCATTGGAGATACCATCAGCTCCTGGTGACTTTCTCATTTTCAGTTTTGATATGGCTAGCTCCAGTTCGCTGATTGTGATGGGTGCCTCCAGAACCTCATGTACTATTTCCTTCTGTCCTGTATGTTGTCGTTTCTCTCGAATCTCTTGTTGATTCTCTGGACTAATTTTGATATTGCTATCTTGTGCGAACGAGTCCGCAAAATGGTCAGCTGCTTGCTTTCTTGTTAAGATTTTTCCATCTTTATGTAGTGCAATTTTTGAGTTTCTCCCTGTGCCCTCGTCATTAAGCTGTTTTATTAGCTTCCACAATTTCCTTGTGTCTCTTTCAAAGTTCAGAGACTCCGTTTTCTCCTGCCAGCTTTTCCGTCTAGCCTGCAGCTTGGCCCTTTGAAATTTGGCTTTTGCATGCTGGAATTTATTGTGGTGCTCTTGGCTGGGTGTGGCCTCTGCTTGCTTTCTACACACTTCAACATCATTATGCAACTTATGCACTCAATGATAAACATCATTATGCAATTATGGGTAAATTTCCCAACCCACTGGAGATAAATCGACTGTCCCCTATTCGACAAGACCCTTTATTAGACAATGACTATGAGCATCAACCATGATGGTCACTGCTAAAAAGGATACCAATAACAAACGATCTTCTTTACAGATGGCTATAGAATTATGATGCTATTCAATGTTACAATGAGAAGAATAAGGAAGACAATAAAGGTAATAATTTTCGACAATAAAATTTAACAATTAAATTGCAACCAGAAACATTCAAATTAGAAACAATAAAGAGAAATTTACTGTATAAATTTTATTGTCGAAAATTAATTTTTTAATTTTTGTAATTTTATTGTTGAAAGTTTATTTATTTGTTCCTTCAATGATAGTGACTTATCACCTAAGATACGTTTCATTTTCTGAAATACCTCTTTTGTTGGCCGTATTCTGCTCTTAAGCTCTATTGTGTACCTACCATCTGAGGTTATAAATGACCTCACGTATATAAAATTATCCACTTGATTAAGCCTTTTCTCTTCTATTTTGATCCATTTATTAGTGTTCTTGATATATATCTTGCTTATTGTGTCTCTAGGGGACAGTCGATTTATCTCCAGTGGGTTGGGAAATTTACCCAGTCAGCAGAAAACCGGTTGTGTTGTAAGCAAAGAGAATGTTAGTGTTAAGTGGTATGAAACCTTTAAAATTGGTTAGAAGATGTATTCGCTGGTATTCAAGGGGTCAATAGGGCAGATGTTGTATTAAGGAAGACCGACCTCGTAACAGACACTGTTGGTTGGTTGTGAAATAACACACTGAAATAGAGGTGGAAAAAGTGAGAAATGATATTTTCACTAGACTTCTAGAAAACACCTGCAGTATTGAGAGCTGGAACAATCGAAGAGTAGTATAGCAGACATTGTGGTATGGAAAGTTGAAGATATCAGTTATGGGAAATGGATCTTTGCTGACGAATACTCAGATGACATCGAAACTATCCCAAGTGGAGCCATAGACTGCATTGCCATAAATGTTGTTATTACTATGTCGTTGAAGCTCATGTACAACGAAGGTTTGGAGCTCTTGGTGCTGTGACATGGAAAAGTTGTGAAGCTATCTATGAAAGACAGAGACACTTTATGTTATAAAGAAAAAAAAATCAAGAGTATGGAGTGATGAGTGATTAGTCTGTATAAGTGGTTCTTAAACAGAAACGCTGGAATGATAAGTTGAAGCTTTCAGTAATGTAAAAGAGGGAAAGTGCTGACGTTGGTGATTATGTATTGTGAAATGTCTTTTCAAATAAAAGATCAAGACACGTTTGACATAACTATAGAAGCAACATTTTACCTACTGTTTTTAAGTTTAGTAGAAATATTTATCTGTTTGGCCGATCTTTTTTCACCTTTGGTTAACAAATTTGTCCTACTTTTAACAATTTTGGACGAGACATTTCTTTACTTGGTCAATATTTTGCCCCTTTTGGTTAACATTATTTCCTACTTTTTATGAATTCGGACGAGTCATTTATAAGTTTGACCGATATAGTTTCAACTTTGGTTAACAAAGTTTCCTACTTTTCGTAATTTTGGCGGAGATTTTTATAAGTTTGGTCGATATTTTTTCACATGTTTAACAAAGTTTCCTAGTATTCATAAGTTTAGCAGCGATATTTGAAGTTTGGTCAACATATTTCTGTATTTACCCAACATTTTTATTACTTTGGTTCACTTATTTTCCTAGTTCGGTCGACATGTTTCTTAGTTTGATCAATATTTTCCCCTTTTGGCTAACACATTTTCCTACCTTTTATAAATCTGGGTAAGCTATTTTTTACTTGGCCCCTATTATTTCCTACTTTTTATAATTTGTTGAGATATTTATGTATTTGACCGACCTTTTCCCATTTCGGTTGACAAATTTTCCAACTTTTTATAAGATTAGATGAAATATTACTCTCTATGTCGATGGTTTTTTTTTTTCTCATTAGGTTAACACATTTTCCTAATGTTTATAAGTTTGTTGTAAATGTTTCTTTACAGGGTCAATATTTTTTCTCCTTAGGTTAACAAATTTTCGAATTTTTTCATAAGTTTGGATGAGACATTTATAACTTTGACCGATATTTTTCACATTTGGCTAACATTATTTCCTTCTTTTTATGAATTCGGACGAGGCATTTATAAGTTTGACCGATATTTTTCACCTTGGTTGTAGAAATGAGTATTTTCTGCAATCTATAGTAGGTGTGGGTATTACACAAAGTGAGCAAGCAGAATTAACTGGTTGTGTTACTATGGCCGTCAGCGTATTTAAAATGATATTTTTAACTTTCTCGGTATTGTGGTAAAGAGGTCACTGCATAATTATGTTTATATCTATTGTCCTCAATCAGAGGCCGAAAAAGCATTGTCTTGTCGTGTGGTATTGACTCTAGACAGAAATGCTGTTGGTAACTCGGTGCCAATGTTAGCAACTTGTAGGTGTTGTGTCGTTCATAGAACCTATACTTGTGTATGGATGTAAAGCGCGGCATGTGGAAATTTGTTGTTAGAAAACACATGTATATATCTTCATATATACATATGCTACGAAAACATATTTTGAAGCCTCAAATTTGACTTCTTCAGACATTAAGCTAGTTTTCATGGGAGACATGAGTGCATAGGGTGATTTAAATATAACCAGATTTACGTTTCCAAGGAGATAACATGCAGACTATGTTTTCGTTGAAAATTCGCTGTTTTCTCTAAGTAGACTGTCACTTGTGTCACAGCTAGTGTAGATGGTCATGTGTTTGTTATGGGTATTATTAATGTAAATGTTTATTCTGTTTGTAGTGTAAGGGTCCTTCTCTTCCATCGATAAGTTTTAAAAAAACCAATGACCAAGCCCTATAAGACACATATGACAACCGTATCTATCCTACTTCACTCATGTAGGTTTGGTCCACAGTGTCCACCTCGGTAAGATTTTACAACAATAGACTGGAGCAGGAAACAGGAAACGTTAACTGAATAACGATACACCGAGAGTCAATACGCTTGGATTTGTATTCTCACTACACTTTTACTATGTCTCTATGGTTGTTTCCTGACAGGCTTCATCATCAAACTCACATCAAATGATGGCGGCATGCACATAATTGTTGGCAACAATATAGAACAGATAGCGGGCGCTTGGTTTAAGTGTTAGTCTGTTACGCTGCCGTGAGGGGCGATCGGTGTAATTTGGTCGCAATATAGAACAGATAGCGGTCATGTGATTTAACAGCTAGGCCGTTACGCTTGCATGAGGGCATGTTGTATGTACCATTTGTATGTAACTAATACACCAATGTATTCATACCGTTGTGTTTTTCACTTATTTGCTAATGTAACACTGGTGTTTTTTACTTTTTTGTTTTTTTATAATTTTATACACATCACTGTATTTATTGTATTATGTAATTTAACTTGTAATAATATACTTGAATTCTTTAAAATACTGCCTATTTAGACCTCTCAAAACCTGTTGATCGGAGATGTAAACTCCATCACAGCTAATTAAAACAACCAATATTTCCGTCACACAACCCCGTTGGAATCGAAGCTGTTACCTCCATATGATCTATGGTACCCTCTAGACCCGTGTTGTTCTTTTTGGTCAGCTGTCTGTCGTTGGTACCCACTGTATAAGACACCTCTTTCTGGCAGGATTAACCTGTTTATTGTTACCCTCTCAGATCGATTGTAATCTTTGGTTTCTAAAATAATGCTTCGCGGAGACGCAACATTTCATTTCACCGTTATTTCATTGTATGTTTTGTTGAGGGCCACGCGACCTATCCCGAATCAGTTATCTGTCATCTTCACTGGGTACCAAGTATCTGATTAATATCTCCAGATGGTGCCACCACAGTTAAGCTACACATAGTCACTATACCACCTCTGTTTGCGTGGGAGGCACGGTAAACAACTCTAGATCAGAATGAAGACACTCACTAGCTTTGGATTAACCCGCACCTTGAGGTTAATATTTAGGCTTCTAATACGGCACTTCGCAACTGTAAAAATGTCATTACTCTTCTTCGGTGTCTGATTTTGGTGAGGAGTAGGCGAAATCTGTAACACCAATTCTGTATGGTAGCACGTCTATTTCGTTTTCTAAAACTAGCTACCTTTGTTATCATTATATACCAGCCAGCCCTGTGTATATTTATTTATTTACAAATACTTACATATTAATCGACCTCTCATTTGTCATTTTGGTTAACAATAACCGCAAAGTGTATACAATGTCTTACTATGTCTTTCATAGAACCTGTACTTTTGTATGACTTTGAAGCGGGCGCAATGAGCAGACAAGATGAAAAACATCAGTGAAGATATGTTGAAAATATACATACCATGCCCAGATAGAACAACAAATAATCAAGTCCCACTAGAAACAAAGGAAAAACAGTATCTACAACATACTCTTTTCCACTCTTAATGTTTAAGTTTGAGCGAAATATGTCTTTTGTAGAGTGTGATATGAGGAAATGTGTTCTTAGAAATCACCTTGAATATATCTTCATATATACATATACTATGCAAACATATGTTGAAGTCGCAAATGTGACTTCAGACATTATACTAATTGTTGAATGAGACATGAACGCCAATGGTGAACTACGTGGGCACCAGTTAATAAATGTTTGTTGTTTATTAGTATTTGTTTTAGTCATTCTTCTTGTTACCGATCGGTACAGCCGTATTGATTTCACCTTAAAGCTAAATATTCATATACTATTCAGAATGCTTATGGTAAATATGTTCACAGGAACTGACATTACCATACTTATATGCTTTTTCTCACGCCGGTAGATCTCCGTTTTTTCGTCGTTTTATTAAATATTTATAGTCAAATGTCTTCATTTAATGTCTGTAATAAAATAACTTCATCCAATTTAAATTGTCAACTGCCTTCATATAATTTATGTAATCAACAGACACTGCGTAGGATCTGCAATATTTAGAAGAGGCGGTTGTTGCACACAGTGAACAACTAGGGTTAGAATTAAATTATAAAACGACACGGCTTATGATTGTCACTAGGAAGAACGAAATACCACGATGTAATATACGTGTAAATGAGAATATTCTGAAACAAGTGAATAGCAAGATGAAAAACATAGCGACCAATAAAAAGATGGCAATTGCTACGAGAAAAAGAGTGTTGCGGTGCTACATAGAACCTATGCTTTTGTATGAATGTGAAGATACTGAGCAGTCACGCTGAATCTGCTGGCTTGGAACTGCGGTTTCTGAGGAAAATGCAAAGCGATACCGCTGCATTCGCTTCTCTGGCACCTATGTTAGGCATAGTTAGCGACCAGGGGCGTGATTTGAACCGCCAATGATACCACCTAGCTGCGTTACATACTCGCCCACTGCCACACTACCCCACCACACAGTAGGTTTCGACCCTGACAAGCGCTATGGCAGCAACTAGACACCGTTGTTATACATTTACGGCTTAGTATACACTTAAAAAGAGCCGCCTAGGGTGGACACCCTTATCAACCAGGTTCGTGTTTCGACTCTCAAACGATGCCTACAACACCACCTATCTCCGTTACAACCTTGACTACTACTACTACACTACTCCACCACACAGTAGGACTCGAACCTATCAAGCGCATTGACAACAACTAGACACCCCTGTTACACACTGGTGATATCCCACCACATCCCCTATGCCCCTCTACGCACCCCATACACTTACCAAAGATAAAGAATCGAGCTTCGAACCTATCACCTCCATATGAGGGAGCCTATGGTACCAACTAGCTTGTGTACGTTTACACAAACGGGAAGATAATTATTATTTGTTTTTCTTCTTTACCATGGCTGGCATCTCCAATGCGTCAGTGTTACCATACAAATGTGAAGACAAGGAAGGGTTATACAGCTGGTCACAGCTTGTGAAACAATTAGGAACGATGCCGCCGCCGTTATCGAACTCATCTTTACTGAGCCTACCCACCTAGTTCAATTGATCTTTTCCTTTGTTACACATACTCCGATTAATATCACCAACTACCTTGCATAATTTACCGGCCATTTAAATTCTTTTTTAACCCACAGACAATCCAAAAAAAAATATCGATCTAGGAAAAACACGAAGAATAGTCGACCGGGTGGTATGAATCGTCATACCACACGGCATCGTTATAACAAGCGGAACCTATCTGGTCCGACCGACCCTGCTCACTACCCTGAAGCCCGACTGCCCTCACTTTACCACCCCGCCCGACTCCGCTTGTTTGTCGACCACCTGACAGCTCTTATGTCGTCTATACAAACGGGAAGCTAATTAATGCATTACACCGGCTGACATATTCTGAATCAATTAGCAAACCTGGCGCCATAGTTTAATTGATCTTTCCATTGTTAACCCCGATGCTCTGATTAAAAACCACAGCTGACACTTTAAAAAGCAGGAAAGATCTGTAAGGCATGAGACAGGCCACAACCCACCCACCACGAGCCATGAGACATAGACCCCCCACCAAGAGACATGAGACGAGAATGAGACATGGCTCATATGGCTCATACCGCATGTCTCAATGCGACTCGTTTCCAACATACATTACTACTCGTGGGCAAGTCTGGGGTCTTTACGGTATCACAACTGAAAGTTTTTGGTGGACATGGACACGGTAACAACCTCAAGCGAACCATTCTGTTTGTGACCCGTGCTGGACTAGAATCAAAGCAAACGTTGATCGCAAAAGAGGATGGAGAGGAGGAGGCGGAGGAGGGAAAGGAAGAAGATATAGTAGTAGTAGTAGTAGTAGTAGTAGTAGTAGTAGTAGTAGTAGTAGTAGTAGTAGTAGTAGTAGTAGTAGTAGTAGTAGAATAAGAAGAAAAAGTCACACATGGAATCGAACCAGTCGCCGTTTCACAGAAGGGACAAGTGTACTTAAACAAACGGCCAACTAAACACCCCCCCCCCTTCCCAAGAAAGAAGTGTGTCATCATTACCTAGGTCTATCATCTAAACCCACAAGCTATAAACCAGTTCTCAACCTTTTTGGGCCCATGCACCCCTTCACCATATGTTCAGAATGTCACCCCCCCCCCCCCCCTTCCTTCGTATTTCCTCTGTATAAATTCTCCTCACCCCTACACAGTATACGTAAACCTGGAAGCTAAATTTGATAACACATACTAAAACAGGTCTAGACGTCTACATAAAACGTGATTTGAGGGTCTACTTATGTTATGAAACGAATTTCAGAAGAGTGAGAAGTACAGAACCGTAAAGTATGGAGGGAAAAACAATATCAAGTAATCGGTTCTTGTATTAAAGCGGGGGGGGGGGGGAAGAGAGATTCCCCACCGGTTGAGAACCACTGCTATAAACCTTACTCCTTCGATTTATTTCTATGAGTGCGTACCAAATCCTGTGGATTTATTTCTGCATAAACAACGCTTTCTATAAAGGAGCGCACGTGAGCAAATTGCATCAAGACATTAAGACAAACCCTCCGCCTCACGCTAGACAACGATCTCTACTCAGCAGATGTAAGCGACTCAACACACACACCGTTGAGATAGCTCTCAACATGAAACTCTGTTGAAAGGCATTGACAGAGAAAGAGTGTGATTCGGTTACAAACATATCAGTGTGCCTGCAAAAATGGAACGGACAGATCAATACGCCCAAATGACACCCTGGTTAGTTACAAAGGGTGCGCTTTAAGTGTTTGGATTCCGATAAAAAAAACTCTCATTTGTTCTAGGAGATTAAGATGCTCTGTTGATGTGTTCTGCAAGCCAGCTCATGAAAACATTGCTAACATCATTTCCTCACCCTGCTCTCTATCTCCAGTCAAATGACTATTTCTTCAGACTGGCGTCTAGTTTCTCGGCATCATCCCGTTTTACCAGACGCACACACGTCTCACGTTTTGCAAGAACGTCTTATGTTTTACCAGACACTCACACGTCCCATGTTTTGCAACGTCTCATGTTTGTCTACTTCTTTTTGTCTTGGTGAAAGGTCTGCTGCTTCTTCTGCATTCGTCTCATGTTTATCTTTCGTTGTGCCTGTTCACAGCAGAACAGCGATAGTTGTGGTGACATATTCGAAGTCTGTCCAGCGTGTGTTAACCAGATTAGTCTTCCCTTTCCGGGTACTGCCGTAGGGCCACGGGCGGCGTTTATCGTCGCTCTTCTGTCTACAGGTGGCACTTCTCAGCAGATTCGCCCTGAACAGCCCATGCATACCGTTTGTCCTTCATTGGAAGGTAAGGGCAAGACATGAACATGCTCCACCACCCAAGGAGGCGTCCATACATGCAGATCCAACACATGATGCCCTGGTTCTGGGCTCACCCAAGGAGTGTCACGTCCTGCACAGGGTTGATTGTCACGTCCTGAATATCGCTGCGTTTTCTCATATCCGTATACTGAGCGACATACTGATAATGGGTTGCACCTTCAGAAATCATCCGGGCGCAGTTCCTATATAACTGATGTACGAAAGATTGTGGTTGGAAGGGCCAAAATGTAAGACGGGCCACCATGCCCAATTTGTGACCGTATGAAAATAAAGTTCATTTGTTCGTTCTTCTACCCTTGCTCATTCCAGTCATCGCCATGTTTTCCTATGCTTCACGTCTCACTGTAAAATCTTCACAGAGCTTGTTTTCACATGGAAAATGTGAGTCTCAAACACATTCCTAATGGCTCAATGCAGTTAAGTGGATTCTCGTACATGATTCATTATTTAGAAACTCACACAAGCAGGAGACAGACAAACACACAGTTTATCAGCGTGTGTACGTACATGCTTGCATTTAAAATCTGATTGGGAATACAATCAATCAACCTAAACCAATCTCAAATGATTAATTATTCAGAAAGCGTAACATGAAAAACATGGTTCCATTAACACGTTTTGCTTGAGCATGTCTTCGGAAATATCTAAACCTGAAATCGCCAAATCATCTACATTGATGGGCAGTGCCAATGACCAACCTGGCGTGGTCATACTCCGCGATCTCACATGATCACCAGTCTCTGGCCTGTATTCATGTACCTACTTTCCCGTCTGACCAATCAATAAAGGCATTTATCACTCCTACCTTCCTTTCACACATTTTCCATCAAGTCTACCAGTTGTCACTAATATTTCAAGTGTATCTTTCCACATTTAAAACGTTGTATGTGATTTGCAGGACGTGGCAACCACCCCAGCTGTTTGTACTTTACAAGGCAATTTTAAGTTCAGCAGTTTGTCATTGTTTCTAGCGCTGATTTCTCGTTCAGAAAGCAATGGCAAACCTTTCGAATATCCTTTGGACAGGACATCGCTGTCTGCACCAGCATTTTACTGCTGTCGTTGACTTGGTAAGTTTACGTTCAGTAGTTTGCCATTGCTTTCTAAACGACCGGCTCCCATACCAACTCGTTAAAACCCAGCGCAACGCGGTCTGCTGCAAAATCGGTCGCAGCTATGTTTCAAACGCTGGCAAGCGAGCTTATGAATCGCGTCCGTAAGACCTTCGCCACGGAGACGGCAAATGGCAAACTACTGAATGTAATAATGCACTGAATATCAACCTAGTATAGATCACATCATGCAAAGGATATATAACATGTTGTTTTCTCCACATTACATGCTGACAAATATATTTACTGTCCATCTCATTTCCCTAAAACTTTTTTTTTTCGTCCGCTCTCTTTAAACTTAAGTGTAGTACATACACGTGCTATCTCTTCCAGTGCGCTGATTTTTGCGTGTGGATTAGCTTTCCCTTTTACCAGTGTCACTCGCCATTAGCGGAACCCACTCCGACTTCTGAGGTACTTGTAATTTCCGTCCCCAAGTCAAGGACGTGAAATCACCATTTCAGTCCAGTTGACCGATTGGTGTATGAGTTTAACCACCTACCTCGTCAGTATATCCATTTGGTTATGCTGGTCTTCATTTGCCTAATTGATTTGCGGTTGTCACCTGTTTCATGAAGGAATATCTGATTTGTTGGTTGTCCACATGTGTCAGATGACCTCGAATTGTTTACTTATTCTCCGATTCGCACATGCACACAACAGTATTAGTTAGAGAAGATTACACTGATAGATATAACAACAAAAGAATCTGAGAGATGTACAACAGAAGTGGCAATAGAACAGTGTGACAGATGTGACAACACAACAATGTGATAGATGTGACAAGAGAACAGTCTTGTGACTTATGTGACTTATGACTTGTGACTTATGTGACATAAGTGACAACAGAACAATGTGACATAAGTGACAACAGAACAATGTGACATAAGTGACAACAGAACAATGTGACATAAGTGACAACAGAACAATGTGACATAAGTGACAACAGAACAATGTGACATAAGTGACAACAGAACAATGTGACATAAGTGACAACAGAACAATGTGACATAAGTGACAACAGAACAATGTGACATAAGTGACAACAGAACAATGTGACATAAGTGACAACAGAACAATGTGACATAAGTGACAACAGAACAATGTGACATAAGTGACAACAGAACAATGTGACATAAGTGACAACAGAACAATGTGACATAAGTGACAACAGAACAATGTGACATAAGTGACAACAGAACAATGTGACATAAGTGACAACAGAACAATGTGACATAAGTGACAACAGAACAATGTGACATAAGTGACAACAGAACAATGTGACATAAGTGACAACAGAACAATGTGACATAAGTGACAACAGAACAATGTGACATAAGTGACAACAGAACAATGTGACATAAGTGACAACAGAACAATGTGACAGGCGTGACCAGAGAAAAGGGTGGCCTACCTTTCCTCGTCCTGTGCACGTAGATGTGGATATGTTGTCAGGTACCCAGTCCATGGTCTGGAAACCAAGAGATTGGAAATATGATCATAGGTGTGATACTGATGATGATGATGATGATGATGACCATAATGATGATATTTCTTACTTTGCTTTCCTCAGCTTTGAATATATAAAGCAGTCTCAAATACGTGCTACTAATGATTGTACCTTGGACTGATGTTTGCGTGTGGGTAACTTTTCCCTATTACCAGTGTCCCTCGGCATCAAGCAAACTCAATCCGACTTCTGAGGTACTTGTAATTACCGTCTCCAAGTCAAGGACATGAAGTCAACATTTTATTCCAACTGACAGATGTAGGGCTTGAACCCGCTACCTCGGCATAAGCACATTGGAAGTTTAAGAACGAGCGCTCTTAACCATTCTGCCATGCTATCCCCCTTAATGATGATAATAATAACAATAATAATAAACCAAGCCCAATGACATGTCACTATGAGTAGGGCATACAGGAGACGTGATCGTCTTCTTCGGCATCATGCCTCTGTCTAAATGATGTGACACACTTAGGCATGCACCTCAATGGTCAGTGTGTCCCACAGCGGCAAGCATGTGTGCAAGCTTGGCTTACTCCAGACATATTTCATCCAAGGTTCCAGGCGCTATCTGCCTGTGAGTAGGTTTTCTTTCCTAACATTTTGCCACGGCATCAACCTGAAGGCCTACTCTTTGCGATCTATAACTGCCGTGGGATTATTAAAGTGAACAACTCCCACACGGGACCTCCTGTGTGCAGCTGTTGTATGATGTTCGAGCCCAAATGTCCCTCCTTCAATTGTCCTAGATGGCACATGTGTAAGAATACCACCAGACAGGCAATTATCCTATGCAAAACTGTCCTTCAAAAAAAAAAAAAAATGTATAAAAAAAAAAAAAAAAAAACTTTCGAAACTGCTCTATATCATAAGCGAAATGCTTCTGTTGCGTTCACACACACACATCAACAATCACAATCGGAATCCATCTGCGACGTGGTGTTCCTCTCCTTACCCGCGGTACTCATCCCTTACCTTACTCAGCTAAGTGACCTGTTCGTATCCTGTAATGTAGTTGACAAAGTGGTTAAGCCTAGTACACACCCGCACCAAGCAACAACTTACCCATATTTGTTGCATACAGTGTCTAGCGCCATTAAACAACTTACCGATATTTGTTTAAAATCTCCAAACTGCAGGTAGTACACGCGGTTTCTGATGAAAATAAATAAAAATATTGAGTTTAAAATTGTTTAGAAATCCAATAAACATAAAAACACAACAAACGCATAAAACTACAACAAGCACATAAACACATAAAAAAACACAAGAAACACATAAAACCACAACAAGCATATAAACACATACAAGCACATAAACACATAAAAACACAACAAGGACATAAACACAACAAGCACATAAACACATAAAAACACAACAAGCACATAAACACATAATACCATAACAGGCACATAAAACACAACAAACACAACATACGCAACAAACGTATAAAACACAACAAACATAAACACACACACACACACAGAGCAACAAACAAGTCCCAAAGGAACCGTGATGTGGCTATGTGACGTGTTAGAACAACGACATGTTATTATGTCTGAATGCACGGCGGAATGGGTGGACAATCTCTCCCTGCGAACACCCAGTGCCCATATGCCAATAATATAATGAAACATACATTCACAGACATTGAAAGTCACTCGTAGCAGTAATGAAAATATGTAGAGCCTTGGCGGCAACTGCTCTAACTAGAATCGTAGCTCCGAAAGGGGGACAGTTAGAGCATTGCCTTGCTGGTCTGGCAGCTTCTGCAGCTTGTATTGTCGGGCACAGATCTTCAGAATTCTAGCCACTCTGCCAACACTTCCCTATTTTTACGCAGTCAACGACAACACTCCCCACATTATTCATGTCGTATCAACTGAAATATTTCCACTGTTGGGGTTCTTAAAACAACAACAACAACAACAACAACAACAACAACAAAGCCTAAGCTTTATTTGTATTACAGAGGACAACCGTTGTCAGTGGACAGAACATGTTACCTTGTTCCAATGAAAACCTTGTCCCCCTCCACACGGAGCAGCCGGAAACTGTCGTTGTTGCCTTTAGTGGCGTCCAACACTTGGCTGCTGGACAGGTATTCTGGAACAACACAAAGCACAACCCACGTCAAACCTTCACCAGATATTGTTAGCTGATGTCAAACCTTCATAATATATTTGTTAGCTGATGTCAAACCTGCATCATATGTTGGTTAGCTGATGTCAAACCGCCATCATATATTTGCTAAGTGATGTCAAACTGCCATATCTTTGTTAAATAATGTCAAACCTCGATCATATATATTTACTAAACAGAAAGAACAACTGATTTAAAACATGTCATATACATGTAATCAACAGAAAGAACAACTGATGATAAACATCCGTCATATATTGTCACAAAATGAAACCGTGCGTTTACCCAGCAAATTGTTAGGGAGGATGTTTTGATTAACCGGACTATCTGCTAAGCAACAAGGGTTTCAACGAATACAGAGAAAACATTCATAGTTGTGGCTACACGTGTTTCCAAAACAGGTCGGGCAGAAATAACAGTTGTACTGGTACATCTGGTTGACGGATTGGCCACTGTCGGAAGTGCGGGAGCCGAATCCCGACATCGCCTTGACAAGGTTGTCAACATTTGAATACAAATGGAAGCCGTGGGGTCAGCCCATATACACATTTGGTGGTGAGTGAGGAGGAAGTGAGTGCGCTGAATCATACATCGTTTGACAAGTCAGATGGAAAACGGAAGTACTCAGCAAGGAAGTAAACAGTCCATATGTCATATAGTTTCCGGACATCACTCAGAGGGGCAGATTGCTACTGACAGCTTGTTGAGGAAAACTCTTTGTTGGAACTGTACAGTAACTCTCTAGATTGTTTTGGATGTCAAAACCATTAATGACAACTTTGACAAGGACTAAAGCCAGGAAAATAGATTCTTGACAATGGCTGATATGTCCAAATAACACCTGTGTGGACAGGAAGAATACAGTCACGTGATCAATTAGAGGTTTTGCCATAAACCATGATTGGAGATGGGGAGTTGACAAAAACCGTGGATTATGATGGACGTGTTTGTGGGAGAGCTCTACAGTGTTAGATTAATTTAACATTAACTAGCATGTGCCGTTATGGCAAAGTGTAGTAGCCATCCCGGGAATGAGGCGGTTTTTACATAAGGTAGTCAATATAGTCTATTAGTTCTAATTAATATAGACTGTGGCCTTGTTAAACTATAGTGTGATGATTAGCACTGTTAGTGGAAACTAGTTAGAGTAGAATAGTGATAGTAGCTCTGCTAGTTAAGAATAGAATACTGAGGTTGCATTCTGTTTGCTGATTTTTTTTGTCTTGGCCTGATGATAACCTATGTGGTCAGTTCATCTGTCCCTGATGGGTACATTATATTTTCTGAGCGAGGCCGATGCCCACGATCATCTAATAGAGATCAGTGAAGGGGAGGCTATCACCAGTTGTATGATTTATTTTACAGGTTCCTCTGGTTGGAATGAAGAACCCGGAACAACTAAAAAATCCGATCCCGGATAAAGTATGATGTGGAGAGATGGGCCAGCAACTTTCGCAACGGAAGAAGTTAAGACACATTGCTCGGTGGAGTCTAATGGTATATGTATCCTACATGAGTGAATACCAATCGTTAACACACCTGAAGTGATGGAGGTTCAGCCCACGTGGAACTAGATCAGTAGGAACTGATGTTCACATTAGATGAAACCAAACATTGAAGTGTAGTTGTGCCACGTATCAAGGAAATCAGAACTTTCAGACTATATCTAGTGAATAAAGCAAGCCATTTTATTCTAGATACAATAACTGTTTAATAGTGAGAACTAGTGAACATTTATCAAGAGACAAAAAGTCTTGTTCATAGGACAGTGTTCCATGTTTGTTTTCACCGCGCCGGAATTATGAAGCCGGAGTTTCTATAAACTGTTAGGAACAGTTGTGTTAGGAACAATAACAGTTTTTTTCCACGGATTATATATTTACATGGGATTCAGATCTCATGGTCATCAGAGTTCCTGGAGGAGGACATGTCTGGAGAGAAGGATACGACTTCGGTGAGGTTTTTCGTACTGACTCGAATGATGTCGTGTGATCCTTGCCATGATGTGTACACTCTGATCCTGAACTTTGAAGGCTGACATACACATTTATGTTATAATACACGACACACTTTTTTCTTCGCATACACGTCTCATATACGTTACACTTTTCTTTTAATAAATTAGTCTTTATTAATTTTTAGAAGCAATAGTTGTTGAGTATGTTGCGTTGGGGAAGTATGAGAAGGGGGGCATAGTACGACAGTGAGAGAGTGATAGGAAAAGGTGTCCATAGGCTGATGGAGTGTGTTGGACGGAAGCTGGTGGATTCTCCAGAATATTGAGAGGAAAAAAAAATATTATAATGTGGGTGTCGACTCTCTTCACTCCAGGGACGACACTTTAAAGGAGGACACGACATTATTGGGGGCTCGTAAACGTGATATTTGGACAGTGGGATCTCTCGTAAACGGGATCTTTGGACAGCGGGATCTATCGTAAACGTGATCTTTGGACAGCGAGATCTCTCGGAAACGGAATCCTTGGACAGCGAGATCTCCTGCAAGCAGGAACCTTTGACAGTGGGATCTTCTGACAACGGGGTCTTTTGACACGGGATCCTTAGTTATAAGAGGGAGATATCATTTTGGAGAATCCAGCTAGAGTGAATGTGGATAGGGGTTAGGACTAATATCTTACCTGTTCACACTTCACACGTCTGCATAGGTCTGTGGTCCTGATTCTACTCTTGTCACTGAGTGAATGTACTGTGTGTAGTAATATCTAGATTTATAGTACTTGTTCATATATCTGTATAGTAATTTGCAGTTATATTGTACTAGACCTGCTAGCTTACCTCTCTGTATAATGGCCACCCCTAAACTAACCACGTTAGAATTAAAGGCAAAGGGGGAGGACATGGGATTGGGGGGGGGGGTCTGCTCTAACGGATTACATACAGGAAGTGGAGAGAGAGTATCGTCAAGCAGAAAGGGAAGATCGAAAGGCCGAGTTGGAATTGAGAAGGATGGAATTGGAAGCTGAGCAAGCAGCTAGGAAATTGGAAGCTGAGCAAGCAGCTAGGAAATTTGAAGCTGAACAAGCAGCTAGGAAATTAGAAGCTGAACAGGAAGCACAGAAAAGGGAGCACGAGTACCGGATGAGGGAACTCGAGTTGAAGAGTCAATCTAATGGAGAAACTGAGGGAGCAGTTGGAGGTTCCTCCATCCCAGGGTCAACACCAGTAGGTGGACATGGGTACCATGCCATGAAGTTTCCTTTGGCGGTCTACGAGGAGGACAAAGAGAAGATTGATCAATACCTTCAACGCTTCGAGGCTATGTCAGTTGCTATGGGTCTGGAGCGTAACAAATGGAATCTTAAGCTATCCCAGGGATTACGCGGGACGGGATACGAGGTTTATACTCGCCTGCCACCAGGACATGAGAACAATTATGACGAGTTAAAGACGGCTCTGCTGAAACGATTCGAGGTTACGTCACATACCTACCGGAAAAAATTTCGAGCAGCGAAACGAGAACCAGGAGAGTTGTTTGCCGCCTACAGTTTGCGTCTTAAATCTTATCTCCATAAGTGGATGGATTTGGCTGGGTTCGCACATGACTATGAGAGTCTGGAAGAGCTCATGGTGGTCGACCAGCTGAAGAAGCAAATGTCTAAACCTCTCAGGACGTTCCTGGGAGAACAAGGAGCGGAACGTATTGACCTCGTGACTAAATTAGCAGAACGGTTCGTCGAGGTACATGGGGAAGCAGGGGAAAACCTTTCCACCAACTCCAAAAGTCAAGAGAAACATGACAAGAAGAAAACCAAAAACTCAGGAACAAAAAAGTGGGAACCTTATGTGCAAAAATCAGAGGATAGTTTAGAGAAGAAGAAGGAGGGAAGCAAGAGCACTTCAAGCTCTACACCAAAACGACCGTGGTCGGAGAAGTGGTGTTCAATTTGTAAGTCACCCTCTCACAATACGAGGGACTGCAAATCGAAGGCTAAGAACCCTCACTTCGCAGCATGTCAAGTGACTTCCAAGGAGGTTGTCACGGAAAATGCCAAGGTCAACAAGGAAGCTCGCCACCAGGAGAGCTCACTCAAGTCTGGCAATAGAAAATCTAGGACAGGGAAATGGTGCAACCAATGCCAGTCGAATACGCACAATGCTATTGACTGCAAGGGAAAGTCAGGAGACACTCAATTCGTCGTGTGCCCCGGGAAACCTAAGGTGGAGCCCACCGAACAGGTCGAGGCCGAGGAAGAGACTCCAGACCAGGAAAAACCACCTGTAGTGGAATTGGTAGAGGTTAACGGTCGTCAAGTGGAGTGTTTATACGACACAGGACTGGACGGGGAGGCCGTGATTTCTGCGGATCTGGTACATCCAGAACAATTCACAGGTGAAACATTGGACATACAGCCTGCACAGAAGAGTGCTGTAACCATGAAGTTGCCCATTGCTAATGTGGAGATTCGGTCAAGGTACGTCACCGGCACCATCAAGGCCGCTGTATTGACCGATCCCATTTTTCCAGTCATCCTAGGTTGCCGGTATGTCTTTCTGGGAATGCCCAGGGAGCCAATCCATATGGGAGCAATGCAGACTCGCTCTCAGACGAAAACGGAAGAGGCAGACGCAATTGTGACTAACCCCATGCCGGGGGAGCTACGAACTGCCCAGAGTGAGGATGATACTTTACGTCCTTGCTACAAAAAGCTGCAGAAAAGTGCTGATCCACCAGGACGGGGGCAGTACTACATGAAGAATAGGATACTCTACAGGAGAGCAGGAAGGGGAGACAACCTATACGGTCAGTTGGTCGTCCCGAAAGCTCACAGGTCCCAGATTCTTCATATGGGGCATACCATCTCCTTTAGTGGACACATGGGTATTGCCGCCACCATGCAGCGGATTTCCTGCCACTACTATTGGCCGGGAATGACAGATGATGTGCGTCGGTATGTGAAGTCATGCCCTGGGTGCCAGAGGGTGGCACCAAAACACTGGACAGCACCGGTGGTGTTGGGTGAGATGCCCATCATGAACTCTCCTTTCGAGAGGGTAGCCATCGATATCGTGGGTCCACTTCCCAGGACTAGGAAGAGGAACATGTATATACTCACAATGGTGGATTGCTGTACAATGTGGGGTGAGGCGATACCGTTGACCACGATTGACTCGAAAAGAGTGGCGGACGCACTGATGGAGGCCTTTACCAGATTAGGCTTTCCGGATCAAATTCTGACGGACAATGGATCTCAGTTTTGTGGAAAACTCATGGAGGAGGTATTTAGGGTGTTTCACTCTAACCACATACATACCAGCCCTTACCACCCTCAAGCCAATGGACAAGTAGAGCGTTTCAACGGCACGTTGATGACAATGCTCAGGAAATTAGCGCAGGAAAAACCGGATAGGTGGGATGAATATATCCCAGCAGCACTCTTTGCCTATCGGGAAGTTCCTCATGGCTCAACAGGACTACCACCCGCTACGTTGCTGTTTGGTCGTCCAATCAAAGGACCGTTGGAAGCCATGTTGAGGAGTTGGACTGAAGAGGGGACGTCAGAAGAAGTGATCTCATCCTATCAATACGTGGAGGAACTGAAAGAAAAACTCCACAAGGGATGGACTCTGGCAAATCAAAACTTGAAAAAGGCCAGGAAAAGACATGCGGCTTACTACAACCGTAGGTCTAAAGAAAGATCTCTAGAGGTGGGAGATAAAGTCTTGTTGCTACTCCCAACGGGAAACAACAAACTGGAGATAGGTTGGCAAGGACCATTTCCCGTGGAAAGGGTGATATCCAGAACCAACTATCAGATCCGGATCCGGGGAAAGTCGAAGATTTTCCATATCAATCTCTTGCGGAAATACGAAGAGAGACCCGGAGACAAGGCAGCGCACCTCATGGCAATGGCTGTTGCAGTGGAGACAGAAGTGGGAACCAGCGAGGGCAGGGAATATCCCTTGGTATACCAGGAAACCTATAGGGATGTGAAAGTGAACCCTGATCTGACCTCCCAGGAGAGGGAAAGGATAACCCAGGTTCTCAAGTCTCATAAGGAGATACTGACTGATAAACCAGGACGAACGAGGTTGGTTGAGTTCGAGATGACTTTGACCACACAGGAGCCTGTTCGCCAAAAAGGTTTACCCAGTGCCATTCTCTAAAGAAAAGGCCCTGGAGGAGGAAATACAAAAACTGCTGGAGGATGACGTGATTGCACCATCCACATCCCCATACAATGCAGGGGTAGTTTTGTTACGCAAACCAAGTGGAGAACACCGGTTGTGTATAGATTACCGACTTCTGAACAGTCATACACAATTTCAGGTGGAACCTTTGCCGAATCCAACTCAGTTATTCGCTAGGCTCCATAAGGCTCGGTACTTTTCAAAGGTGGATCTGAGTCGGGGGTACTATCAGATACCAGTCAAACCGGAGATTCGACCACTGTTAGCTTTCAGTACACCCAGTGGACACTACGAATTCAAGGTCATGCCCTTTGGACTCAGCAATGCACCCAGTGTGTTTACACGCATGATGAGGACTTTACTAGATCCGTTACAGGATCCGTCCATCATCTCATTCATGGATGATATTCTGATTTCCAGTGACAGCTTGGATGACCACTTACAATCCTTGGAGAGAGTGTTTAATAGACTCAAGGAAGCAGGGCTTACTGCTCGTCCAACCAAGTGCATGATTGGTTACCAGACTCTGGAATTTCTAGGACACACCATCACTCCAGGACACATTGTCCCAGAAGAGAAGAACCTGGAGAAAATCAGAAATGCACCAAGGCCAAAAACGAAGAAGGATGTGCGATCTTTTCTCTCGTTGTGTGGGTTCTACCATAAATTTATCCCACATTTCACGGAACTGGGAGCGCCGTTGACGGAAACCTTGAAAAAGGGATTCCCGGATCAAATCATTTGGACACCAGAATGTGAGAATGCCTATAGTCAGTTAAAGGAGGCCTTGGTCAGCAAACCTGTATTACAGCTCCCTGACCTTTCCAAACCATTTGTGTTGAGAACGGATGCGAGTGCAATTGGAATTGGAGCCGCTTTGTTACAGGAAGGAAAAGACGATGCTTCGGTTTTGAAACCTGTGGCATACGCAAGTAAGAAACTTCTACAGGCGGAGAGGAATTATTCAACCGTCGAGAGAGAGTGCTTGTCCCTCGTATGGGCAGTGCAAAAATTTCAGCCATATTTGTATGGAGTTAAGTTTCGGGTCCAGTCGGATCATCAGCCCCTGATGTTCCTGGCTACTTCTCAGAAGCTCAACGCCCGTTTGATGCGGTGGTCGTTGTTACTTCAACCATATAACTTCACAGTGGAGTACATTCCTGGGAAGGAAAATGTTGGAGCGGATTTCTTATCAAGACACCCAGCTCCTGAAGAAGAAGAATGAATCATCTGGATTAAACTCACGGTGGAGAAGAGTGAGATGGACTACTCTCTTAAGAGGGGGCCTATGTCACAAAATGAAACCGTGCGTTTACCCAGCAAATTGTTAGGGAGGATGTTTTGATTAACCGGACTATCTGCTAAGCAACAAGGGTTTCAACGAATACAGAGAAAACATTCATAGTTGTGGCTACACGTGTTTCCAAAACAGGTCGGGCAGAAATAACAGTTGTACTGGTACATCTGGTTGACGGATTGGCCACTGTCGGAAGTGCGGGAGCCGAATCCCGACATCGCCTTGACAAGGTTGTCAACATTTGAATACAAATGGAAGCCGTGGGGTCAGCCCATATACACATTTGGTGGTGAGTGAGGAGGAAGTGAGTGCGCTGAATCATACATCGTTTGACAAGTCAGATGGAAAACGGAAGTACTCAGCAAGGAAGTAAACAGTCCATATGTCATATAGTTTCCGGACATCACTCAGAGGGGCAGATTGCTACTGACAGCTTGTTGAGGAAAACTCTTTGTTGGAACTGTACAGTAACTCTCTAGATTGTTTTGGATGTCAAAACCATTAATGACAACTTTGACAAGGACTAAAGCCAGGAAAATAGATTCTTGACAATGGCTGATATGTCCAAATAACACCTGTGTGGACAGGAAGAATACAGTCACGTGATCAATTAGAGGTTTTGCCATAAACCATGATTGGAGATGGGGAGTTGACAAAAACCGTGGATTATGATGGACGTGTTTGTGGGAGAGCTCTACAGTGTTAGATTAATTTAACATTAACTAGCATGTGCCGTTATGGCAAAGTGTAGTAGCCATCCCGGGAATGAGGCGGTTTTTACATAAGGTAGTCAATATAGTCTATTAGTTCTAATTAATATAGACTGTGGCCTTGTTAAACTATAGTGTGATGATTAGCACTGTTAGTGGAAACTAGTTAGAGTAGAATAGTGATAGTAGCTCTGCTAGTTAAGAATAGAATACTGAGGTTGCATTCTGTTTGCTGATTTTTTTTGTCTTGGCCTGATGATAACCTATGTGGTCAGTTCATCTGTCCCTGATGGGTACATTATATTTTCTGAGCGAGGCCGATGCCCACGATCATCTAATAGAGATCAGTGAAGGGGAGGCTATCACCAGTTGTATGATTTATTTTACAGGTTCCTCTGGTTGGAATGAAGAACCCGGAACAACTAAAAAATCCGATCCCGGATAAAGTATGATGTGGAGAGATGGGCCAGCAACTTTCGCAACGGAAGAAGTTAAGACACATTGCTCGGTGGAGTCTAATGGTATATGTATCCTACATGAGTGAATACCAATCGTTAACACACCTGAAGTGATGGAGGTTCAGCCCACGTGGAACTAGATCAGTAGGAACTGATGTTCACATTAGATGAAACCAAACATTGAAGTGTAGTTGTGCCACGTATCAAGGAAATCAGAACTTTCAGACTATATCTAGTGAATAAAGCAAGCCATTTTATTCTAGATACAATAACTGTTTAATAGTGAGAACTAGTGAACATTTATCAAGAGACAAAAAGTCTTGTTCATAGGACAGTGTTCCATGTTTGTTTTCACCGCGCCGGAATTATGAAGCCGGAGTTTCTATAAACTGTTAGGAACAGTTGTGTTAGGAACAATAACAGTTTTTTTCCACGGATTATATATTTACATGGGATTCAGATCTCATGGTCATCAGAGTTCCTGGAGGAGGACATGTCTGGAGAGAAGGATACGACTTCGGTGAGGTTTTTCGTACTGACTCGAATGATGTCGTGTGATCCTTGCCATGATGTGTACACTCTGATCCTGAACTTTGAAGGCTGACATACACATTTATGTTATAATACACGACACACTTTTTTCTTCGCATACACGTCTCATATACGTTACACTTTTCTTTTAATAAATTAGTCTTTATTAATTTTTAGAAGCAATAGTTGTTGAGTATGTTGCGTTGGGGAAGTATGAGAAGGGGGGCATAGTACGACAGTGAGAGAGTGATAGGAAAAGGTGTCCATAGGCTGATGGAGTGTGTTGGACGGAAGCTGGTGGATTCTCCAGAATATTGAGAGGAAAAAAAAATATTATAATGTGGGTGTCGACTCTCTTCACTCCAGGGACGACACTTTAAAGGAGGACACGACATATATATTTGGTAAAGAGACAAGACCACTTTCCTCATATACATGTGATGGACAAAAGAACAGATAATTTTAGCCTTCCGTCAAATACGTTTGATAAAAAGAAAGAACAACAGATTAACCTTTCGTCATACAAGTGGGCATTAGTACTAGGCTGGCATTGTTTTCATCATACACGTGGCCATTAGTACTAGGCTGGCATTGTTTTCATCATACAAGTGGGCATTAGTACTAGGCTGGTATTGTTTTCATCATACAAGTGGGCATTAGTACTAGGCTGGCATTGTTTTCATCATACAAGTGGGCATTAGTACTAGGCTGGTATTGTTTTCAGGTGCATTGTCTACATAATCTAACTCAATGACCAGAACCAAAACAAATGCTATTACAGCGTTTCCAACGCTAGCCCGCCGTATCGTCGAGAATTCGGTTCTCCCGACGCTTTCATTTAGCGGATGCCTTGGTATAACCGCGCCAGCTGGCAGGCCACTTGATGATGATGATGGTATAACGGTTAAGACATTACGGTGACAACTGCATGGGTGCGGCTGGATGGGGACTCAGCTCTTGTCGTTCGCTACGGGAGTGAAGATACTGGCCATATTTTCTCCGTGTACTCAGGCCTGCAAAAATATGATGGTCTTAATACTTTACACCTGAAGCCGCGCTAGCGTCGTGGCTAGACACTGGCCTGGTCGGGGGATCGATCCGCGGTTGGGCGAATTCCGATTGTATTGTTTTGTGCTGGGCAAATGACGAGGGCTGTAATGTCGACAAAGACTAACATGTGTGCCAGGAATACCGTAGGAATTCATTCATTTTCTCATGTCCTTTTCAGGACCCATCCCCCACTAGTCCAAGCCCGACACCCAGCTCGTGCCTGTGGCTCCTAGTAGCTGTCAGCATGCGACAGCGGCCACCCCCCGGGCAACAGCTGTGAGAGGCTGGCTAAACCAGGCGTGGGTAGCCGATTTGGTGTCAAACCAAGCGGTAAACAAGGGTATGCCTACCCAGCATGTGAAGACAGGATTTGGCTGACTGCAAGGAAGAAATCATTCCTGATTCAACGGGCGAAACGGCGTTTACCTGCAAAGCGTTGTGGAACGTAATGAGCACGGCAAGGCACGTAGAGCGCCCTGGTCATCCACTGCACCTGTATTCGTCTCCAGTCGTCTCGACTTGTCTTGCCACTGGACTCAGATGGACTCAGGCGAGAGACTGAGGTCGACGAATTGCGCAACTCTTCCTCACTTTAATCCAAGTCATCGCGCAAGTCATTCTTCATCCAACGTCATATATCATTAAATGGCAAGACAAGATTCCAGACACTGAAGTCCTAGAAAGAGCGCCCATGCCCAGTATCCACACTATACTGATGAAGAATCAGATTCGCTGGGCTGGTCACTTGACTCGCATGCCAGATCACAGGCTCCTTAAACGAATTTTTTACAGCGAACTGCGTTTTGGTAAACGCTCCCAAGGTGGCCAGAGGAAACGCTTTAAAGACACTCTGAAAATCTCACTGAATGCTTTTGGAATTCATCATGACACCTGGGAGGCTGCAGCCAGAGACCGAAATTCGTGGCGTGCATCATTACGCAAGGGTGCAGTCATATGTGAGGCAACCAGGACTGCAAGAGCTGTGAAGAAAAGGCAGGACAGAAAAACCACTGCAGGAAATCCTCCTCCAGAAACGTCAAGCATTCTTTGCCCACATTGTCAAAGAACATTTCGAGCCAAAATAGGCCTTATCAGCCATCTTAGAACCCACGGCTCCATACCTTCAACCCCACTGGATGAAATGAATGGTCATCATCATTCTTGATGGACAAACAACAGTACAGGAAGTAAAGGCGGCCGCATATAGGCCCTATAAAATATGGATCTAGCACAGTACGCTCGACGACGCGCCTTAAACCGTGTACAAGGGTTCTTTATTTTATTTACTTTAATATTTCACACACCAGGTACTTTACTGCCGGCTTTATGGCTTAGAGGTTGTGAATTTTCTCCGTAATCTCGTATACTCTCGTCGGTGACGTGATGACGGTGAGAATCAGCAGTGGTTCGAATCGCATCGTAACTTACGGGGTATGTGAGCCGGCCGCTCAGAAAGCAATGGCAAACTACTGAGCGTAATCTTGACAAGAAATCAACATACAGCTGAAAGATGCTGGTGTTGACAGCGATGTCCTGTAAAGGATATGCAAAAAAAAAAAGTACTTTACTATTTCACAACCTAGTATTTTACTTAACCAGCACTTTACTTAATGTAATACTTCACATACCCAGTATGTTACTTGCTTTCATACCCAGTACTTTACTTAATGTAATACTTCACATGCTCAGTACGTTACTTAGTTTCAATCTTCACATACCCAGTACGTTACTTAATGTAATACTTCACATACCCAGTACGTTACTTCCAATCTTCACATACCCAGTACTTCGCCTACTGTAATACTTCACTTAGCCAGAGGCTTGCTTCGGCGAGACTTGTTTTGTTGTTTCACTTTTAAGAATTCCGCCTTCGCCGCCATGCAGTTTTCGCGTATTGTACAAGTCTGTGTTGTGTAAGATAAAAGGACACCCCGCACAGAAAAAAGGTGGGAGACAAAACAAGGCAAAAACTAACTAGTGAATTAATTAGCATTAACTGCACACAACGTTGACTCTGACGTCCACGTGGACCCACAGTTTCACTTGCCAGCCTTGATGAAACCAGCCAGATGTGAACAAGACAAACAGCAGACAGACAGTCAAACATCATTAAAGCCGTGGATCGATTTTTGCTGTAGCAGCTTGTCTGTTATTGTCATTTGGGGGCAAGCGAAGTATATTTCCTTCGGAAATTGTGCTTTCTGTATGGTTGACGAGGGAGTCAGCAAGTGTCTTATCACTTCATCGCGGTCTTCGGAACAACAAATAAGTGTCATAAAAAGTTATGATAATAAAACAGACAGTCAGTCAAAATAACAAAATACTGGGACGTAGGTAAATAGGTAAGAGGTAAAGTACAAAACAATACACTCCTCTAGTGAATTTAACGCGGAAGCCTAAAATGAAAGGTTGTACGATTTGTTGCCTGACATAATTTCGCTGTACAACATCGCTAGATTTATCGTCTCTGGCTGTGCTATGTCGCTAGATGTCTCCTCACATGCCGTACAATGCCGCTAGATTTGTCTTCTCTGGCTTCACAATGATTGATCTTCTCTAGTTGTGTAATGTCGCTAGATTTGACCTCTTTGAACAATGTGTCTAGATTTATCTTCTCTGGTTGTACAGTGTCGCTAGATTTATCGTTTCTGGCTGTACGGTGTCGCTTCATTTATCTTCTCTGGCTGTACAAAGTCGCTAGATTTACTTTTTCTGGCTGTACCTTATCGCTAAACGTATCTTCTCTTGCTTTACAATGTTGCTAGATGTCTCCTCCCTCTCCTCCCTAGCTGTACAATATCTCTAGATTTGTCTTCTCTGGCTGTACAACGTCGCTAAATGTATCTTCTCTGGCTGTACAATATCGATAAATGTATCTTCTCTGGCTGTACAATGTCGCTAAATGTATCTCCACTGGCTGTGCAATGACGCTAGATAAACTTAAGAGTTACATTATTGTTTGGGGCTCCATTATGAACCACGGACACAGCCGTTGCCCCACTTATCAATCACGCTAAACCGCCCCTTTCCATCAAATAGGTGAAACCCGTTGGCTTAGATTGCCTTAGAACATTGAGTCAGGTGTTTCTTCTTCTTCTAACCTGGGATGGACATGGACCTTCCATTGCAATTGTGATTATAATTATGATTATTATTATAATTATTAATCCTATAATATGATCGTTTGTTGATGGTATTATTAACTTTATTATCATCATCCGTATCATCCTCATTAGCATTCTCATCACCATCAACATTTTTACATTATTATTATTACTGCCGTTATTGTTGTCTCCGGTGCGCATAAATGTACATGCACTGCCACAACTTGTACAATCAACGTCACTGAATAAATTCACTAGTACACTGAAAGTGGACAGAACAGTGGGCTCGCACTGGTGGAAAGTGGATTGAACAGCGATCCCCAACGGGTGCAGATGGTCGCCCTACCAGGAAACCACTTAGACCCCGCCACTACCAACAAATATGTATGGGATCAGCCATACATTTAGAGAGTGAATATAAAGCCACAATAAAGCAACAGTCACACAAAAGTCAACCCAACAATAAATGGCTTAGCTTCCGTTCTCTTTTTTCCCCTCCAATGAGTTTTGTTCCCTGAAGATTGATGTAATTCCTTCCTCAAGAGCTGTCCATTCAAGCAGTCCACAAGAATGAAAACAAATTCCCTCGGTGTGTAATACCCTCGGTCGGCAGTCGGTCGGCGGGTACAGCTAGTGTTAACAAGCCGGCCAAACGAGAATCAATACGTTGATGAACGAAAGCAGTAATGGCAGGAACGGACTGTGACTTGCGATCAATGACTGGGTGCTAATTGGCCATTTTGATGACTGAATGTGCAACAGTCACGACAGCCTATTCAAGAACAGTGGAAACTTCGCGGACACTGGTAAATGATGAGTATTTGTTGACACTGGTAAATGATCAGTATTTGCTGACACTGGTAAAGGATGAGTATTTGCTGACACTGGTAAAGGATGAGTATTTGTTGACAATGGTAAATGATGAGTATTTGTTGACACTGGTAAATGATGAGTATTTGTTGACACTGGTAAAGAATGAGTATTTGCTGACACTGGTAAAGGATGGGTATTTGCTGAAACTGGTAAAGGATGAGTATTTACTGACACTGTAAATGATGAGTATTTGCTGACACTGGTAAATGATGAGTATCTGATCACACTGGTAAATTATGAGTATCCGATGACACTGGTAAATGATGAGTATTTGCTGACACTGGTAAATGATGAGTATTTGCTGACACTGGTAAATGATGAGTATTTGCTGACACTGGTAAATGATGAGTATTTGCTGACACTGGTAAATGATGAGTATTTGCTGACACTGGTAAATGATGAGTATTTGCTGACACTGGTAAATGATGAGTATTTGCTGACATAGGGAAATGATGAGTATTCTACTGCAAAAAGTTAGGGAGCGTCCGTGGCGAGGTGGTTGCGTCGCATGCCTCGCACTCCGAAGGTTTGGGTTCGATTCAGGGCTACGTCGTTCGGTTCGCGAGTGCATTTTTCTCTGAGACTCCTGTGGGTCGTCGCTGGAGCTACGGAGTTCATGCTTTGTGCGACTTTTCGGCAGGCCACCCTGGGGAAAGCTACCGAACTATATGGGATAAAACCTGGTGCAATAAAGTCGATTCTCTCGCCTTTTAAACCTGTTTAACACACGCTAGCGGGACGGGCGACAACAACAATGAAACATCAGTGTCAGCTGCCTGCAGCAGCGTAGAGAGCATGCGTCAGGAGACGACGTAGTTGAGTGTTTTGTGTGTCACTGACTTCACCAACGGAGATCGGGTTGTTAGATAAAATACTTGCTTCGATCTACTCCTTGCAGTTATTTAACCATTACATTTTTAATAATTATAGTTTTTTTTTGGTCTACTTCTTTCTGTCTTTTGCCTTTAACGAGATTTCTTTGATCATTACCAGTCTATATTTACAATTTGTGAATCTTTTCCCTTAATACACCATAGTCGCTGATTCTAATTTCTTTGTACTCTTCTTGGTGGAAATTTTCCGTTAATCATTTCCGATGATGTAGTATTTCCTTTACAATTTTTTTTCTTGATCACGGCCCACTTCTTAGATCTTCTATTTCTTTATCTGGGCTCTCCTAAAGCCATATTGTGATGTACCCATTTTTTCCAGATTTAATTTTCAGCTTATCTCTTTCTTAATATCTCCTCCACCACATAAATTATTAATCGTGCTTGTTTCTTCATTTCACATCTGTAAAGCTCCTCACATTTTAAATCTGGCTTTCATTTATGTTCTCGTGTTTTCTTGAAATTTTAATATACTAGTTTCCTATTTTTTGATTCCACGTATCACCACAACAAAGTCACCCTTCAGGCACATGATTCCATGTATCACCCCAACAAATTCATCACTGTAAGCAAACGAGTCCACGTATCACCCTAACCAATTCATTACTTTAAGCAAGTGATCCCACATGTCAACTAGCTATCAAGTACCAGCAACCAGTCTGGGTGTTTGAAGTATCAGGACCCTTACATGTATGTAAGCCTGAGTGCGTGAATGTTTTGAGTGGCAAGCTTTTCCCTCCCGTAGCGAACGACGAGAGCCGACAGCAAACCCTTGTCCGACCGCGCTCATGCCTCTATCAGTGTGACGTTCTAACCGTTACACCAACGCGAATGCCACGTGACACGACAACATCTTCGCATACATGAAACTAATTCTCTTACATTAAACACATTCTTCTACAGTAAACAAATTCTCCTACATTAAACAAATGCTGCCACGTTTCTCCGGATGCCGGCGTTGCTAACAGATTTTTTTAAAATGTATTTTGCGTTGGTTCGCTTTGAACTCAAGCGTAATCCATACATGGTCTATTAGTTATAGTGCAATGGACTGATATTTTGCGTGTGGATTAGCCTTCCCTATTACCAGTACCCCTCGCCATCAGACGAACCCACCCCGTATTACGAGGTACTTGTAATTTACCCTAAGTCAAGGACACGAAGTCAACATTTTATTCCAGCTGACCGTGTAGGTAGAGTTGAGCCCGCTACCTCGGCATCAGCACACCGGGAGTTCAAGAGCCAGCGTTCTGATCCATTCGGCCACGCTGACCTCCGCTGAGAGGTTTAATGCGATTAAACTTTCTTTGCTGATTGCGGCGTAGTGTGTTCATTTTGCACGACGGACATTTTAAACGTAAATGTTGACTTCTCGTCCTGACTTGGGGACGAACGAACGAACAAACTTTATTTTAAAAGGGTAACAAATTGGGCACGCAGGCCCGTCTTACATTCGGCCCTTTCGATCACTCATCTTTCATTCATCAAATGTGTATGTTACATTTACATAGGGAAAAAAAAACATCTTCAAATGGATTTTGTAAGCATAAACAATGCATATTACGCGTGGTACATTTACATGGGGGGAAAAAAACACATTGTCAAATGAAAGTTGTAAACATAAACAGTGCATATTGCAATGTTGTGAGACACATCCCCCATCCACCCTCAAACCCCGCAGCCATCCACACATCCCTCAGACACCCACACATCCCCCACCCACCACACCCCACCCACCCACACATACCTCCACGCACTCACACAGACTCAGGCAAACATACATGCCGCCACCCACCCACTGATCCCCCACCCACACACATTTCCCCACCCACACATACATCCCTCACCCATCCCATAACCGACACGCACACACCCACCCACATATTCTCAACCACACACCCGCAACCACCCAGCAAAACACACATCACAAAACCACACACACATACCCCCGTCAACCCACACATCCCACACCTATCTACACATACATCCTGCACTCTCACAATTTTCCCCACCCACCCACACACACATCAGCCAACCTACACCCACTCACCCACCCAATATCCGCCACCTCTCAACTACACATCCCCCACCTATACACACATCCCCACCCACAAACGCATCTCCCCACCTGCCCACACATATCCCCCACCCATAAACACCCCAAAAACACACACCTCCCACCCACACACACCCACCACCACCCACATATACCCCACCCACACACATCCGCCGCTCACACACATCTTCCCACAAACACACACATCCCCCAACCATACACTCATCTCTCACACACATCCACCCACTCACGTACTCATCCATCAACCACTCACACCCACACATCACCCATCCGCCCATCAACACATGCATCTCTCATCTACCCTCCCATCCACACACACCCCTCCCACCCAGCCAAACACACATCCCCCATCCTCACATACATCCATCATCCACCTGCACATCCCACACCTCCACCACCTCTCACACATCTCCCCTCCCACACAAAACTCCACCCATAAACACATCCCCCACATGCATTCCTCATACACATCCCCGCCAACACATCTCTCACCCACTGACACATCTTCCCACCCACCCACACATCCCCCACCTATAAACATCCTCACCACCCACACATACATCCTCCACCCACTCACACTTACCCCATCCACACTCACACACTCCCACCCACACAGACATATCCCATTCACAGACACCCCTCACACCCATTACACACCCATCCCCCAACCCACACAATCTCCTACACACCCATTCACCCACCCAAATACACATTCCCTACCCATACACCCCAACCCACCAACACCCACATACTTCCAATAATCCTCCCAAATAACCCCCACACACACATCCCCCACCGACTATACATCCTTTCAAACGCAAATTACAAGTACCTCGGAGGTCAGAGAGGGTTCGTCTGATGGCGAGGGGCACCGGTAGTATGGAAAGCTAACCCTCACGCAAAAATCAGTCCCGTGTACTCACTACTAGTAGCAATTGTGTAGACTATACTTGAGTTCAAAGGGGGTTAACGAAACCAATAATAATAATAATAATAATAATAATAATAATAATAATAATAATAATAATAATAACAAATACACGTAAACTAAACAAACATGACGTTAACTTTAACACCGCAGCAAATAAAGTGTAAAACTTGTCACTGCAGCGCGGGCATGCTAAAACGAAACAATACAAACGCACAATGCCAAGCTGAGTAAACCCACAGTTGACAACAGAGCAACATGTGACCCCCGCTGCAAGACAAGCATCAACCAGACAACAGACAAATGCGTCTTCTACAAACTGGAGAGCCATAATTAGCGCAGAACGTGACACGGTCGTTAATTTGGGTCTCCTTCTTAAGACATCAGCCTGAAAGTCCTGGCATGCTGTACACACGTTGGGCAAACAACCAGCGGAAACTGTTGGTGGTTAACAACATGAGGAAGACAATACGCCCAGAGAAAATCAGCGTGTGAGGTGACCCTGAGAGTTTACTCCGTCGTTTGTCATCATGGTCTGGTGTATGTGATCTTTTTCACGTCTTCTGCACTTCCTTATGGGGATACTACAGCCACAAAAGGTCGCAACTAGTTACCCTGTGAACTTGAAATCGCAATCTTGGTGTGTAAAATTAGAGTTCCCCATAAGGTTCTTGGTAGAGAAAGTGAAATTTAGTGAGTCATAATACTTAACAATACATACCAGCTATTACCCTCTATGGACAACAATCACCTTGAAATTAATATTCTGTGTGGGTAAAACCCCGGTCTGCTGCTATTTGTGGCTGACTCAGCCACATGATTATTAATATGAGCCAGGGGTGGACCCTAATATAACTTCTCTTTGGGGTTGAACGGGGTAGGGGTAACGGTATACTCGGAAATAGTAAAACAAAGAGAAGAAATGAAACTTTTAAACAGGGAGTAATAACAGTTATATTGTGAGTATACATTTAGAGAGAGAGAGAGAGAGAGAGAGAGAGAGAGAGAGAGAGAGAGAGAGAGAGAAAGAGAGAGAGAGAGAGAGAGAGAGAGGGAGAAAACAAGCGTTTATTTTCAAAGAGTCAGAAATTGGGCAGGCAGGCCCGTCTTAAATTCGGTTCTCCCAGCCACTTATCTTTCGTACAGCAATGATCACACACACACACACACACAGAGAGAGAGAGAGAGAGAGAGAGAGAGAGAGAGAGAGAGAGAGAGAGAGAGAGAGAAAGAAAGAGGACAGCTATCTTCGCTTCGTTCGCTTGGAATCAGCTGAAATAGTGATTCCAGCATGACGTGCATGGTGTTTCCTGTTAATCCCACAGGCTAACGTTGGGGTTGACAACCAGCCATAGCATGGACCTGTCTGAGCTCTGTTCCTGCCATTCTTTCCTAGTGGCCCGACAAAACCAGCACGCGGATTGATCCATTCTGTTGGAGACCGTGAGATGTGCAGAAGCGTGATCACCCATGCCAGTTAGCTAGCCACGTAATGAAGACGTTGATGATGATGCTTCTCTATTTATGCCTCACTTATTCTGCCCCTCTCCTCTACCCTCCAACCTTTAGTCATAGATCCAGGCCGCTACAAAAAGTATTATTGGGGAATTAATTAATAATTATTCAATTATTAATAATTATTATTATAATCACAGGATAACTAACTGCAAAGGTGTTGCTGTAGTGTTCCCATAAGGAAGTGCGGTAGACTTGAAACAGATCACCTATACCTGACCATGCTCGCAAACGACGATCGGGGTCTCTCAGAAGCTCGCTGTCTAGCAATTATTATCTCAGCTGCAGCAGGTAAAGTATTTCTCTCAGAAGCTCGCTGTCTAGCAATTATTATCTAAGCTGCAGCAGGTAAAGTATTTCTCTCAGAAGCTCGCTGTCTAGCAATTATTATCTAAGCTGCAGCAGGTAAAGTATTTCTCTCAGAAGCTCGCTGTCTAGCAATTATTATCTAAGCTGCAGCAGGTAAAGTATTTCTCTCAGAAGCTCGCTGTCTAGCAATTATTATCTCAGCTGCAGCAGGTAAAGTATTTCTCTCAGAAGCTCGCTGTCTAGCAATTATTATCTAAGCTGCAGCAGGTAAAGTATTTCTCTCAGAAGCTCGCTGTCTAGCAATTATTATCTAAGCTGCAGCAGGTAAAGTATTTCTCTCAGAAGCTCGCTGTCTAGCAATTATTATCTCAGCTGCAGCAGGTAAAGTATTTCTCTCAGAAGCTCGCTGTCTAGCAATTATTATCTCAGCTGCAGCAGGTAAAGTATTTCTAGTCGCTGAAAAATGGCACAGAAGCCTAGGGACTAGGAGTCATGGCCGCCTCCACTGCCAGACCTGGCAGGAGCAATGACCTTTATTGCTGCCGACAGACCATTTCACCGCATACATTTCTGGCCTAGTGTATGCGACGTCTGTGACATGTGACACATTTAACTACACTGTTAAATGTTACCACGTTCTGCCTCATTTACTGAAGGCAAGAGCTATGCGTGTTTCAATGATGTGGGTTCCACCTACCGGCCATTCTCGTGTGTGTTGATCTCTGTGCAGCAAAGACTTATTTTCCAATGCGGGCTTTAAGATCGCGTGATCCAGGGTTGTGGATGCCTCTCGAAGTGAGACTCTTTCGCGACCACATGACATGGTACCTGGTCGTTGGTTTGTTGGTTGGGAGACTCAGTTTAACCTCTTATGCCCGGGAAGGTAACCCGGCAAATGATTGAAGAAATCAGATGTTAGTTAGTTAGTTAGTTAGTCGACAGATCATCCTCGTTGCACATCGGACCATTCAGTCCATAAGTGCTCGGATCCCCTCCTCAGCAAATCCCGCAGCGTGTAGCGGCTAACGACGCCAGTTCTGTGTTGGTTTATCAATCTTCTTTGGCTTCCTGCGTAGTGTTCTTGTTTGGCCACCCCTCTTTTAATTTGCTGCTCTCGCAGTCTGGCCATTGTTGTAGATTCACAGTCATCACTTGGTTCTTGCAAAAGTCTCACTTCTCGTAGAGCATTCAGAATGTCAGCCTGGTCCATGGCGCGTCCGCCCTCAACAGTAGCCTCACCTGCGAGCTTGTCAGCCCGCTCATTTCCTTGTACTCCCGCATGCCCTGGCACGAAGATGAAACTAATCTTTGCCAGCCGAGACCGCTTCAGAGGCAGCAACCATTCTCTTCGGATCGACCCCTCCTCTATCCTCTTGATCATGTTCATTGAGTCGCTAAGGAAACAAGCCCTAGTGAATGTCTGTGTCTCGAGCCATGTTATTGCTTTACTTACTGCCATGACTTCCATGGTCAGGCTACTTGTGGTTTCAGTGAAAGCACCAGAGTCCTCCTTCACAATTCTCCCTCCGGCCCGAGCTGTAAAGGCCCATGAGCTTCTCACATGTCGGATGACCGACCCATCTGTGTAGATGACCGCGTCACTGTCTAGCGAATTCTCGAAAATCAACGCTTGTACTTCAGCCTCAACAGCAGCCGGATTTTCTTGTCTGCATTTTCTATCTAGTTGGATGCAAACTGAAAAGGATGTGCAGAAGTCTGTTGGCACTTGCACCCACTCCTCGCCAGGTTCTAAGTCCTCAAGTGAACACACCTGTTGAAGAATGTCCTCGGCTTGACCCATCCACGACCGTCCTCTTTTTAACCTGCTGCCCTTCACCTTCCTAATTTCACTATGCAGTGGATGCTGTGTGTTTGCGTTAATTCTGAGGTAGGCGCGTGCCCTGCAAACTTGCATTCTCTCTTCAATGGTTGGAAAATCAAGAAGGTAGCGCATCGCCCTGCATGCTGTATCTCTTGTACATCCAAGAATAATGCGCATAGCTTCATTCTGTATCCTTTCCATCCTTTCTATCTGCTTATGGCTGACAGTCAGGATTGCCATTGCATACTCCAAAACAGACATGACCAGCCCCTCGTACAGAAGACATAGATGGCGCTGCTCACAGTTTGCTGCCGCCATCACCCGCATCGCTGCCAAACCCCGCTTGGCCTTTGTTATCACCTGGTCTATGTGCACATTATAAGCAAGGCTTCGATCAAACCGTATCCCCAGGTAATTCATTGCCTGCGTTCTTTCCACCGTCTCTGAACACAGCATTACAGTTGGTGTTGGATTGTTGACAATATGATTATTCAACGAGAACCAAGTCACTGTTGCCTTTGTTGGGTTGACCATTGCCCCAGCTTCATCACACCAAGTACTTATGCGATTGAGTTCGGTTTGTAGTTCCACAGCAACCTCCTCTCTATCCTTACCCTGACGATACACTAAAACATCATCGGCATATGACAATGTCCTGCCAGGTCCAGTGATCTGCTCACTGGTGATTCTCACTGTGTAGGCGTTGAACAGTACCGGAGATAATGGTGATCCCTGTGGTAGGCCAGGATATATTGTTGTTGGTTCCGAAGTCCAACTGCCACATCTAAAAACTACTTTCCGTTGGAAGAGAGCTGCAGCGATCCAACTAAGGAGGAATGGACTTACGTTTAGTTCAAGAAGCTGAAACATTAAAAAATCCAGTGGTACTCTGTTGTATGCGTCCTCAAGATCAATCGCTGCAGCAACGGTTTCAGTGCCTGAGTGGAAACCTTCATAGACATCATGGGCAAAGACTGCTGCATTGGTCCAGGTTTCTCTTTTTGGACGGTACCCACCCAGGGTAGGTGGGAAAACACCTTGCCTCTCTAGTTGGCTTGATATTTTCCTGGCAATTACCTTCTCCAGCAGCTTGCAGAAATCAGATGTGTCGGCCGAAAGGTGCACATATCGAAGCTCTGCTGTAAACAGGCACAACGCAATTATGTCTAAAACAACATTCCGGACGAATGTGGAAGACGAAGAAACTCTTCTAAGTCCGATGCACCGGGGTCAATGTGGGCTCAATCGGCTTGCATCTATAGGAGAGAGGTTGGTGTACACATTTTCCTCCCGACCCGGTTACACGCACCATCTCAATGGGAGCCGTATTGTAGACCTCTCATTCCCTTCTCCAAGCCCAGAAATCAAGGGGTTGTGAAAGCTTCCTTCTGGTACTTCACATATTTTATGGCAGACACCTTGGGAGTGAGAGTGTGTGAAGCAGGAGAAATGACAAAAGACAAAGAGTATTTCGAACCCGGTCATTTTACTATGAACACTTAATGATCTAATCACCGTCTTCAAACAGGACTTGAAGGTTTGGTCGTCAGCGAAGCAGCTCACTGACCATGGTCATATAACACTTAAATGTATTTGTATAATGCGGAATCGAATCCTGTTATCATGTCATTAAGCCAGTGTTGAGTTTATGAGTGAAACCTTACACATTGGCACCTTGCCATCTTTACAGACGATAGTTTGATACACCGTGCTTTAAACAAAAGTATAATCACTACAGCCCGAATGTGACTGATCAGACCAATTCGCGAGGTAACACCCACAATATATACATGTTCACACATGGTCATTTCCACTATCACGCACCATCTAATATCTCACATCTGCAATCATTTTGTCTTTTGTTTTTAGTCCATTTCTGATCCTTGCTGTTCATGCAACGCGGTCATCGGCGACTTACTATCCAGATGCAATAGCAATGCCTGTATCAATCATGTCCAGCTTACACACATGCTTGTATCGTAGCAGAGGCCTACTCCGAATGTGAAACGTATATAACAAAACCGCACACCATTTTTTGACGTCATCAAGATCAGGCCAGAATAATACCTGTACTGACCAGAGAAATCAACTCGTTTGACCCCAGCGAGGTAATGCTAGGACAAATCACCCCAGCCCCCTTTCCGCCCCAACAACCACCAACCACAATTAGGGACAGAACCTGGACAATTTGATCGGTAATTCGATGCAGGATCTACTAGACCGCCGCCATGTCGTATTGTGCGCACCAGTTATATCAAACATAATGCAAGGCCATAAAGTAGTTCACAACCAGGTGTAGAAGAGGAATGACTGCAAAAGACAGGACTGACGTGTGTGTGTGTGTGTGTGTGTGTGTGTGTGTGTGTGTGTGAGAGAGAGAGAGAGAGAGAGAGAGAGAGAGAGAGAGAGAATATTATTTGTATTCGTAATGCTATTTGCATTCGTAATGCTACATTGAAAATACGTGGGGGGGGGGGGGGGGGGGTCGTGTAGAATTTGTGTAAATTGACAAATAAGAACTACCATACTCAGCTTAAACAGCACGACGTCCTTAAGTCAAATCACATTTGCATACGGCTCTTGTTGGTAACGCTGCAAATTACTGCGTCACTTGAAGTAGCCACTTCAGAGCTGACCACGCGGGAGCCTGGGCCCACGAACACGCAGTCTCTTTCCTGTTTGCTCATTACAACACCACGGGTTCCCTTATAAACGTGATCTCCTGACAAATTACTGGCCAAGTTCTCCAGGTCTGCAACCCAAGACCTCTCCAAGAGCACTATTTATGGAAAGCCGAGCGGGTCATTATATCAATAAACTTGCTAACGTGGGAAGCATATATTGACTAGAAGGAGTGTTGTGGGGGGTATTCTATAAAACTCGTTCGTTCTTCTTCTTAATCTTCTTTCTCCCCTTCTTCATCACATCATTATCATCTTCACAATTGGGTTAGGGCTTAATATAAGTTTAATCTGAATCCCTGACTGAATATAACCACTGGGTTGTTGTCACAAAATAAAACCGTGTGTTTAACAGGTTGATTATTATAGAGGATTTTCGGATTAAGCGGACGATCTGCCAGCGACAACTATTTGTACTAACAGAGTAAACACAGCTGCACAGGTTACATCGTGTCAGCCCATAAACACATTTGGCGGTGAGTGAGGAGGAAGTGAGTGCGCTGAATCATACATCGTTTTGACAAGTCAGATGGAAAACGGAAGTACTCAGCAAGGAAGTAAACAGTCCATATGTCATATAGTTTCCGGACATCACTCAGAGGGGCAGATTGCTACTGACAGCTTGTTGAGGAAAACTCTTTGTTGGAATCGACAGCAACTCGCTGGCTTGTTTTGAGAATCTAAACTATTACTGACAACTTTGACAGGACTTAAGCCAGGAAAATAGTTTCCTGACAATGGATGATATGCGCAAATAACACCTGCAGGACGTCACCCATATCACGTGACCAATTTTAGGAGTTTGCCATATAAACCCGAGTTGGGATCAACTAGGGGGGAGTTGACCAAGAACCGTGGATTATGATGGACGTGTTTGTGGGAGAGCTCTACAGTGTTAGATTAATTTAACATTAACTAGCATGTGCCGTTATGGCAAAGTGTAGTAGCCATCCCGGGAATGAGGCGGTTTTTACATAAGGTAGTCAATATAGTCTATTAGTTCTAATTAATATAGACTGTGGCCTTGTTAAACTATAGTGTGATGATTAGCACTGTTAGTGGAAACTAGTTAGAGTAAGAATAGTGATATTAACTCTGCTAGTTAAGAATAGATTAGTGAAGTGTTTATAAGCTTTACTAGTTGAGAATTGAGTAATGAAGGATAATTGGGATCTTCCCGTAGGTGTCCCTGGTGGGCGGGGTTCCGCATTCTGTTTGCTGATTTTTTTTGTCTTGGCCTGATGATAACCTATGTGGTCAGTTCATCTGTCCCTGATGGGTACATTATATTTTCTGAGCGAGGCCGATGCCCACGATCATCTAATAGAGATCAGTGAAGGGGAGGCTATCACCAGTTGTATGATTTATTTTACAGGTTCCTCTGGTTGGAATGAAGAACCCGGAACAACTAAAAAATCCGATCCCGGATAAAGTATGATGTGGAGAGATGGGCCAGCAACTTTCGCAACGGAAGAAGTTAAGACACATTGCTCGGTGGAGTCTAATGGTATATGTATCCTACATGAGTGAATACCAATCGTTAACACACCTGAAGTGATGGAGGTTCAGCCCACGTGGAACTAGATCAGTAGGAACTGATGTTCACATTAGATGAAACCAAACATTGAAGTGTAGTTGTGCCACGTATCAAGGAAATCAGAACTTTCAGACTATATCTAGTGAATAAAGCAAGCCATTTTATTCTAGATACAATAACTGTTTAATAGTGAGAACTAGGGAACATTTATCAAGAGACAAAAAGTCTTGTTCATAGGACAGTGTTCCATGTTTGTTTTCACCGCGCCGGAATTATGAAGCCGGAGTTTCTATAAACTGTTAGGAACAGTTGTGTTAGGAACAATAACAGTTTTTTTCCACGGATTATATATTTACATGGGATTCAGATCTCATGGTCATCAGAGTTCCTGGAGGAGGACATGTCTGGAGAGAAGGATACGACTTCGGTGAGGTTTTTCGTACTGACTCGAATGATGTCGTGTGATCCTTGCCATGATGTGTACACTATGATCCTGAACTTTGAAGGCTGACATACACATTTAGGTTATAATACACGACACATTTTTTTTTCTTCGCATACACATCTCATATACGTTACACTTTTCTTTTAATAAATTAGTCTTTATTAATTTTTAGAAGCAATAGTTGTTGAGTATGTTGCGTTGGGGAAGTATGAGAAGGGGGGGCATAGTACGACAGTGAGAGAGTGATAGGAAAAGGTGTCCATAGGCTGATGGAGTGTGTTGGACGGAAGCTGGTGGATTCTCCAGAATATTGAGAGGAAAAAAAAATATTATAATGTGGGTGTCGACTCTCTTCACTCCAGGGACGACACTTTAAAGGAGGACACAGGACATATATCTGTATAGTAATTTGCAGTTATATTGTACTAGACCTGCTAGCTTACCTCTCTGTATAATGGCCACCCCTAAACTTAGCACGTTAGAATTAAAGGCAAGGGGGGAAGAAATGGGATTGGCGGGGTCTGCTCTAACGGATTACATACAGGAAGTGGAGAGAGAGTATCGTCAAGCAGAAAGGGATGATCGAAAGGCCGAGCTGGAATTGAGAAGGATGGAGTTGGAACAAGCAGCTAAGAAATTGGAAGCTGAGCAAGCAGCTAAGAAATTGGAAGCTGAGCAAGCAGCTAGGAAATTGGAAGCTGAGCAAGCAGCTAGGAAATTTGAAGCTGAACAAGCAGCTAGGAAATTAGAAGCTGAACAAGAAGCACAGAAGAGGGAGCACGAGTACCGGATGCGGGAACTCGAGCTCAAGAGTCAATCTAATGGAGAAACTGAGGGAGCAGTTGGAGGTTCCTCCATCCCAGGATCAACACCAGTAGGTGGACATGGGTACCATGCTATGAAGTTTCCTTTGGCGGTCTACGAGGAGGACAAAGAGAAGATTGATCAATACCTTCAACGCTTCGAGGCTATGTCAGTTGCTATGGGTCTGGAGCGTAACAAATGGAATCTTAAGCTATCCCAGGGATTACGCGGGACCGGTTACGAGGTTTATTCTCGCCTGCCACCAGGACATGAGAACAATTATGACGAGTTAAAGACGGCTCTGCTGAAACGATTCGAGGTTACGTCACATACCTACCGAAAAAAATTTCGAGCAGCGAAACGAGAACCGGGGGAGTTGTTTGCCGCCTACAGTTTGCGTCTAAAATCGTATCTCCATAAGTGGATGGATTTGGCTGGGTTCGCACATGACTATGAGAGTCTGGAAGAGCTCATGGTGGTCGACCAGCTGAAGAAGCAAATGTCTAAACCTCTCAGGACGTTCCTGGGAGAACAAGGAGCGGAACGTATTGACCTCGTGACTAAATTAGCAGAACGGTTCGTCGAGGTACATGGGGAAGCAGGGGAAAACCTTTCCACCAACTCCAAAACTCAAGAGAAACATGACAAGAAGAAAACCAAAAACTCAGGAACAAAAAAGTGGGAACCTTATGTGCAAAAATCAGAGGATAGTTTAGAGAAGAAGAAGGAGGGAAGCAAGAGCACTTCAAGCTCTACACCAAAACGACCGTGGTCGGAGAAGTGGTGTTCAATTTGTAAGTCACCCTCTCACAATACGAGGGACTGTAAATCGAAGGCTAAGAACCCTCACTTCGCAGCATGTCAAGTGACTTCCAAGGAGGTTGTCACAGAAAATGCCAAGGTCAACAAGGAAGCTCGCCACCAGGAGAGCTCACTCAAGTCCGACAATAGAAAATCTAGGACAGGGAAATGGTGCAACCAATGTCAGTCGAATACGCACAATGCTATTGACTGCAAGGGAAAGTCAGGAGACACTCAATTCGTCGTGTGCCCCGGGAAACCTAAGGTGGAGCCCACCGAACAGGTCGAGGCCGAGGAAGAGACTCCAGACCAGGAAAAACCACCTGTAGTGGAATTGGTAGAGGTTAACGGTCGTCAAGTGGAGTGTTTATACGACACAGGACTGGACGGGGAGGCCGTGATTTCTGCGGATCTGGTACATCCAGAACAATTCACAGGTGAAACATTGGACATACAGCCTGCACAGAAGAGTGCTGTAACCATGAAGTTGCCCATTGCTAATGTGGAGATTCGGTCAAGGTACGTCACCGGCACCATCAAGGCCGCTGTATTGACCGATCCCATTTTTCCAGTCATCCTAGGTTGCCGGTATGTCTTTCTGGGAATGCCCAGGGAGCCAATCCATATGGGAGCAATGCAGACTCGCTCTCAGACGAAAACGGAAGAGGCAGAAGCAATTGTGACTAACCCAATGCCAGGGGAGCTACGAACTGCCCAGAGTGAGGATGATACTTTACGTCCTTGCTACAAAAAGCTGCAGAAAAGTGCTGATCCACCAGGACGGGGGCAGTACTACATGAAGAATAGGATACTCTACAGGAGAGCAGGAAGGGGAGACAACCTATACGGTCAGTTGGTCGTCCCGAAAGCTCACAGGTCCCAGATTCTTCATATGGGGCATACCATCTCCTTTAGTGGACACATGGGTATTGCCGCCACCATGCAGCGGATTTCCTGCCATTACTATTGGCCGGGAATGACAGATGATGTGCGTCGGTATGTGAAGTCATGCCCTGAGTGCCAGAGGGTGGCACCGAAACACTGGACAGCACCGGTGGTGTTGGGTGAGATGCCCATCATGAACTCTCCTTTCGAGAGGGTAGCCATCGATATCGTGGGTCCACTTCCCAGGACTAGGAAGAGGAACATGTATATACTCACAATGGTGGATTGCTGTACAATGTGGGGTGAGGCGATACCGTTGACCACGATTGACTCGAAAAGAGTGGCGGACGCACTGATGGAGGCCTTTACCAGATTAGGCTTTCCGGATCAAATTCTGACGGATAATGGATCTCAGTTTTGTGGAAAACTCATGGAGGAGGTCTTTAGGGTGTTTCACTCTAACCACATACATACCAGCCCTTACCACCCTCAAGCCAATGGACAAGTAGAGCGTTTCAACGGCACGTTGATGACAATGCTCAGGAAATTAGCGCAGGAAAAACCTGATAGGTGGGATGAATATATCCCAGCAGCACTCTTTGCCTATCGGGAGGTTCCTCATGGCTCAACAGGACTACCACCCGCTACGTTGCTGTTTGGTCGTCCAATCAAAGGACCGTTGGAAGCCATGTTGAGGAGTTGGACTGAAGAGGGGACGTCAGAAGAAGTGATCTCATCCTACAAATACGTGGAGGAACTGAAAGAAAAACTCCACAAGGGATGGACTCTGGCAAATCAAAACTTGAAAAAGGCCAGGAAAAGACATGCGGCTTACTACAACCGTAGGTCTAAAGAAAGATCTCTAGAGGTGGGAGATAAAGTCTTGTTGCTACTCCCAACGGGAAACAACAAACTGGAGATAGGTTGGCAAGGACCATTTCCCGTGGAAAGGGTGATATCCAGAACCAACTATCAAATCCGGATCCGGGGAAAGTCGAAGATTTTCCATATCAATCTCTTGCGGAAATACGAAGAGAGACCCGGAGACAAGGCAGCGCACCTCATGGCAATGGCAGTTGCAATGGAGACGGAAGTGGGAACCAGCGAGGGCAGGGAATATCCCTTGGTACACCAGGAAACCTATAGGGATGTGAAAGTGAACCCTGATCTGACCTCCCAGGAGAGGGAAAGGATAACCCAGGTTCTCAAGTCTCATAAGGAGATACTGACTGATAAACCAGGACGAACGAGGTTGGTTGAGTTCGAGATGACTTTGACCACACAGGAGCCTGTTCGCCAAAAGGTTTACCCAGTGCCATTCTCTAAAGAAAAGGCCCTGGGGGAGGAAATACAAAAACTGCTGGAGGATGACGTGATTGCACCATCCACATCCCCATACAATGCGGGGGTAGTTTTGTTACGCAAACCAAGTGGAGAACACCGGTTGTGTATAGATTACCGACTTCTGAACAGTCATACACAGTTTCAGGTGGAACCTTTGCCGAATCCAACTCAGTTATTCGCTAGGCTCCATAAGGCTCGGTACTTTTCAAAGGTGGATCTGAGTCGGGGGTACTATCAGATACCAGTCAAACCGGAGATTCGACCACTGTTAGCTTTCAGTACACCCAGTGGACACTACGAATTCAAGGTCATGCCCTTTGGACTCAGCAATGCACCTAGTGTGTTTACACGCATGATGAGGACTTTACTAGATCCGTTACAGGATCCGTCCATCATCTCATTCATGGATGATATTCTGATTTCCAGTGATAGCTTGGATGACCACTTACAATCCTTGGAGAGAGTGTTTAATAGACTCAAGGAAGCAGGGCTTACTGCTCGTCCAACCAAGTGCATGATTGGTTACCAGACTCTGGAATTTCTAGGTCACACCATCACTCCAGGACACATTGTTCCAGAAGAGAAGAACCTGGAGAAAATCAGAAATGCACCAAGGCCAAAAACGAAGAAGGATGTGCGATCTTTTCTCTCGTTGTGTGGGTTCTATCACAAATTTATCCCACATTTCACTGAACTGGGAGCTCCGTTGACGGAAACCTTGAAAAAGGGATTCCCGGACCAAATCATTTGGACACCAGAATGTGAGAATGCCTATAGTCAGTTAAAGGAGGCCTTGGTCAGCAAACCTGTATTACAGCTCCCTGACCTTTCCAAACAATTTGTGTTGAGAACAGATGCGAGTGCGATTGGAATTGGAGCCGCTTTGTTACAGGAAGGAAAAGACGATGCTTCGGTTTTGAAACCTGTGGCATACGCAAGTAAGAAACTTCTACAGGCGGAGAGGAATTATTCAACCGTCGAGAGAGAGTGCTTGTCCCTCGTATGGGCAGTGCAAAAATTTCAGCCATATTTGTATGGAGTTAAGTTTCGGGTCCAGTCGGATCATCAGCCCCTGATGTTCCTGGCTACTTCTCAGAAGCTCAACGCCCGTTTGATGCGGTGGTCGTTGTTACTTCAACCATATAACTTCACAGTGGAGTACATTCCTGGGAAGGAAAATGTTGGAGCGGATTTCTTATCAAGACACCCAGCTCCTGAAGAAGAAGAATGAATCATCTGGATTAAACTCACGGTGGAGAAGAGTGAGATGGACTACTCTCTTAAGAGGGGGCCTATGTCACAAAATAAAACCGTGTGTTTAACAGGTTGATTATTATAGAGGATTTTCGGATTAAGCGGACGATCTGCCAGCGACAACTATTTGTACTAACAGAGTAAACACAGCTGCACAGGTTACATCGTGTCAGCCCATAAACACATTTGGCGGTGAGTGAGGAGGAAGTGAGTGCGCTGAATCATACATCGTTTTGACAAGTCAGATGGAAAACGGAAGTACTCAGCAAGGAAGTAAACAGTCCATATGTCATATAGTTTCCGGACATCACTCAGAGGGGCAGATTGCTACTGACAGCTTGTTGAGGAAAACTCTTTGTTGGAATCGACAGCAACTCGCTGGCTTGTTTTGAGAATCTAAACTATTACTGACAACTTTGACAGGACTTAAGCCAGGAAAATAGTTTCCTGACAATGGATGATATGCGCAAATAACACCTGCAGGACGTCACCCATATCACGTGACCAATTTTAGGAGTTTGCCATATAAACCCGAGTTGGGATCAACTAGGGGGGAGTTGAC